>CM023099.1:13484507-13820016 GCA_013103745.1 Gardenia jasminoides
GGCCGTTTGCTAAGAACGCGGACAGGTGACGCCGTGGTTGGCGGATGTAGGCAACCCCAAGCACCGTAGGGGATCATGATCATGAGCAACCAAAGTCGCAAGCCTAGATCTGAAGTAGGTGATCAAGTGGCTGCGGCCATAAATCGTATGACTGATCTTTTGGAGAGTTTATTAGATAGGCAGGGTTAGGAACCTGTAAACCAACTTGGGAATTTTGAGGGAAGTGTGGATAGAGCATTCGAATGATTTTAGAAGTTTTCTCCACTTAATTTTTTGGGAGGACCTAACCTAGAGGTGGTAAAGAACTGGCTTGAGAGAATGACTAATATTTTTGCTACCCTAAACTATATGGAGGATTGACAGGTGACCTTTGTCATTTTCCAATTTAAGGGAGTGCCTTGATCAGGGTGGAATGTAATGAGGGTCAAATAGGAAAGAGACCAAACCCCATGGACTTGAATGAACTTCGTGAGGAAATTTAATGAGAAATATCTTCCTCCTTTAATTCAAGAGAAGAGGGAGGATAACTTTATATGGTTTCAACAAGGTGCCTTAAGTGTGGCCGAGTATGAAACCCAATTTACTAAGTTATCTAAATTTACTCAGAAATTGGTGATGACAAGCAAAAAATGATAAGGCAATTCGTACAAGGATTAATGTAGAGATTTAAGAGACTTTGGCAGCAGCTCGGATAGATACTTTTACGGAGGCCCTAGACATGGCTCAAAGCTTTCAAGTAAGAAAAAGTGGTACGCCGAGTGGCACTCTAGAACAAGTTGACAAGAACACACTGCCTCTCCAAAGGCTGGAGAGGGGACTGGTGGAGTAAAAGAATGCCAAGGGCATCAAGAGTAGTTTTATTAAGAGTAGCCCAGAGCGGGCAGGGACAACAAAAGGGTGTCTCACAAGAAACCAAATGTCAGCACCTCGTGTAACTTGTGGCTTTTGTGGCAAGTCGAATTACACTGAGGATGGTTGTTGGAGAAAGGGAAGGAAGTGTTTGCATCATGGAAATACTGAGCATCGGATCTCTAATTGTCCTGAGATGCCTCAAGAAGAGAAGGAAGTTTCACGGCCAGACAAGTCAACATCTAAGCAAACAGGTATGGGAGGAAATGCATCAAAAGGTCATAGGATATTTGGTTGATCAACAAATCCCCACTGCCCGCCGGAGGTTGGAAGGTACGGGTCCTATTTACCATCATCTAGTTAAGATCTTGATAGATCCTGGTACAACCTATTCCTTTATAAACCCTAATTTCATGTGGGGGTTGGATGTGAAACCTGATAAGTTACCTTATGATTTGGAGATTAGAGCACCTACTGGAGATGAATGTTTAATCACCAACTTGGTATATAGAAATTGTGTGGTATGGGTTGGAGAGCAAAATTGTTGGTGACCTGATACCTTTAGCTTATTAAGGGATGTGAGGGATGTTATCTTAGAATGGATTACAACCCATATCATACTCAATTAGATTGTAAGATGAAAGTGGTTGAACTTCATGCTCTGGGGAAGTAACCATAAAGTTGGATGTGAGAGGTAAGCTAGCCTCATCTGCTCTTATTTTGAGAACTCGGACTAGAAAATTTTTGAATAAAGGAGCACAAGGGTACTTAGCTTTTCTTATCAATACCTGTGGACCGGAAGATGTGCTAATGCCAGGAACATCCAGAAGTTTTTCCTAATGAATTAGTGTCACGCCACCCAAGCATATAGCGACACAATATTGACTTAGCACCGGAACAATGCTTAATTCTAAGACCTCATCGGATGGTTCCAGCTTGAGTTGAAGGAATGAAATGCTTGGTGGACTTGTTGAGTTAGGGATTTATACGGGAGAGTGATTCTCAGTGAGCTCCGGGCATTTGTTAAGAAGAATGATGTTTATATGTATATAGATTATCGGAGACTCTGAATAGTGTCACCAGCACACAAATGTCTTTTGCTACCTGACAGGCCAACTCTGTAATAATAAATATTAAAAATCTCACTACTATCATCTACTACTAATTTCATGTGTGTAGATTGAAGTAATCGAGTGGGACCTAGATGTGCAATGGTTACCGGTTTACCTGATTCCAAGGGAGTATACCAATCCAATATACCAGAATTAGCTCTGAGAAAATATTATTTTGTAGTAATGGCAAGTAGGGTCGTCTCCTTAGGAAACGCGTAGGAAATTGGTTATTTCTAAGTCACGGGAAAAATGGGGGTTTGATGGGATAAAACTAGAAATAAAATAAAAAAAATTAGAAAAAAAATGAAGATGAAAATTCCAATTAAATAAATCACTAGAGAACAAGAAGAGTATAATTTAATATGAATGACAATTAATAAAATTCTACCCAAAGGAATAACTTCTCAGATATAGTCCAATCAAATGATCATTAATGCAGAAATATTTCGTTCATTTGTCACTAGGTTAGTTATAGCTGCCAACAAGCTTTTCGACAAAGCTCTTTTCCTTCTTATTTTTTTTTCGGCCAAGGTAACGGACCATTGACTGCTCAGTAATTCAGAAAAATAACAACTTAGGTATGACCATAGGAGTTTCATTACCCGATTGTATTAAAAGCTAGAAAAACCAACCCTAACCAATGAACACGCTAAGAGGGTTCATTTAAGATAGATCCTACATTTCCCCAACATAAAACCAATTATGGTGGTCGCCACTAATCATTAACCAAATGAACAATTATGGATTCAATTTAGTTAATTTGACAGTAGGTTATTAGGTTAAATTAAATATCCGCCGCGATATTCACTAACAAAATGACCCTAAATATTAATCCAGAAACGATGATAATAGTAAAGCAATGAATTAAAAAGAAATGATAAAGATTCGATAGATCTCACAAATGTTATGGACCATGCACTGAAGCTGTCCCCTTGAGTAGATGGAAATTTTGCCGCCCTCATCATAACCATCCCATCGGATTTGATTGATTTAATTTCATGCTCCTATGACCACGCCGAATTGACGCGCATATGATCGAATTGCGATGAGAAAATGACCAAGACGCCTACATATAAAGAACTCCAGAACGTCCAACGGACAAAGGCGGGAAAAGAAGAAGCAAGCTTTAACTTTTTCCTTCTCGCTTCTTTTGCAAAAAAAGAACTACATTAAGAAGAAACTAGCCTACAAAGAAGGAAAAGGCAATGAAACAAAAGCTGCCAAAATTCTCCAAAACAAGTCCCGCTTTTCCTTTCCTTTCTCTCCTATTAATATTTCACAACCACTAATTGTAATAAGAATCTATTATAATTAGGGATACTAATGAATAAGTCTAACGATAAAAATGGAAATCAAATCTATTCCTTAAAATCAGCTCCCAATTCCAATTTAAGACGTGAGTTTGCGCCACAATGGATCTTTTGAGGCAGATATGCCTGCTACTTTATGCTAATGTCTTTAGAATTTTCACTTAATTGCGCTTTTAACTTTCATTTAATCTCAACTAATTTAAATCAAGTGCCAAAAACCAAATCTGAGTAGAATCAAGCAATTAACACAATATTTTGCATAATAAAATGGAAATTCCATGAATTATGTTAAATTGATGAGTCTTAACAAATTCCCATACCCAGACAATGCTTGCCCTTGCATTCACCAGTCCAAAACCTAAACCCAGATGAAAATTGCACAGCACAGCCTAGCGTACAAATATTCCACCCTTCTCTAATAATCTCATCAAACTTAGATGTTCAAGGCTGACAATCCTCACAAGCAATACAGTAGTGCGCGTTCTCAAAGACTCAAGGTGTTAAACAAAAACATACACGCCAATCTAACAAAAGATAGAAAGACATTGCTATAAGCTTGCTAATCTATCATATCTCCACCACTGAATATGAATTCAAATGCAAGAATAT
This sequence comes from Gardenia jasminoides, assembly GCA_013103745.1. NCBI lineage: Eukaryota > Viridiplantae > Streptophyta > Magnoliopsida > Gentianales > Rubiaceae > Gardenia > Gardenia jasminoides. The sequence goes on from CM023099.1 coordinate 13,488,388, forward strand.
AAGGGTCTTTAACAGGGGTTGTAACGGGCTTTAGGGTAAAGGTTGGACAAAAAGGTAATTTAGGTTACATATATCAAAGGGATTACCCAATCATCCTTTACATGAATTGAAATATGACTTACATATTCATAATTAGCTCTTAAACATGACAACAAATTCCCAAGCATAGCAAGTGCATACATAACACAAGGATTGACCCAACTATCAAAACACCACTCTTATTTACAACAGTACTTCATACATTTTTGCTCTTTCTTTTTTTTTTTCCTTCTCGGGCAGAAGACTTTCTTCCACAAGGCATGGCACGCCTTAACAGCAGAAGTCTTCTGTCTCTCTCTTTTTTTTTCAATGCATAAACATAAGAGCGTAAAAGCACTTGCTAGCTATAGATATAATCAACTTCTTGTATTTGTGATATCATCATACAAAAGAACATTAAGGTATTCCTTTGACATTGGGTTCAAACAAAGAGGTCTTAAAACAAAGAGGTTAAAGGATGATAAAATGTGTTGTTAAACAAAGAAAAAGGTTTAAGACCCAAACTTGGTCAACTACGGGAAAAATTGAATTAGGACAGGTCTTATGAAAGCCAAAAGGGTTAAATCTAATTGCCCTTATCATTTTCATGCATCAAACTCAACAATGTGGTCTTGACATATATATCATAGCAAGTTCTAGAATGATCTAACTCGGTGTGATAATTACACTCAAGAAGGGATGCAGAACAAATTTTTGAATAATGAGATATTTAATCTCAAAAACTCACAAATGGCTATATGCCATTTCAAGAACATCCATCATTCAAACTAATTGCAAGTAAATAAAACCTTCATGCTAGTGATATTATACTACTCATAATTGCGTCTTGGCCACATAAGACCAAGTAAGTCCTAAAGAAGTCTAAAACTTGAAAAAAGGAAAAATTGAAAAATTGAAAACTAAAATTGAAACTTCATGAAAATGAAATAAAAAAATGAAACTAATTTGAAAAGCAAGTAAAATTATCAGCAAAGCCAAAGTATTCCTCCCCCCACACCTGAACACGACATTGTCCTCAATGTAATAAAATAAATAGAAAGAGCCAAGGACTTCCGTGAAGAGCAAGGCTATGAATGGGAGGGAGAAGGTGGTGTGAACTCCACAAAGGCAAAATGAGCAACCAAGTTCTGTGCCATGGTGGAATAGCAGTGGTGGCAATGGCTTTGGTAGTAGAACAAGAAGAAAGAAAAGAAAAAGAAGAAGAAGAAAAGGGAGAAAGACAAAAGAGACGGTAGAAGAAAAGAAAGAAGAAAAAGAAAGGGGAGAAAAAGGAAAGAATTAAGGCTTTGACTTTTGACCTTTGACCCCCTTTTTTTTTTGAAGCCTTGGTCAAAAGACTCCCTTCCTCAAGGTGTGGGCACACCTTAACATAGGAAGTCTTCTGTCCAACGTTGAATTTTTTTAATTTAAAACCGATGTCTTTGGCAGAAGACTCTCTTCCGTAAGGCGTGGGCACGCCTTATCGTTGAAAGTCTTCTGACCAACGTCTGGAATAATAGTGAGCAAACTTGACGTAGAGCGTGGGCATGCTTTAACATTGAAAGTCTTCTGACCAATGTCTTGATTCCCCAATTGGACAAAGGTTCGGCAAGATGTGCCCACGGCCTATGACCACTAGTTTTCTGTTGGAAGACGAGGAATACTCAGCTTTCACACAAAAACATGAAATCAAAACATAAAATAATGAAAAATTAAAATTCTTGGGTTGCCTCCCAAGTAGTGCCTTTCTTTAATGTCTTTGGCTAGACATAGTGAAAGCTCTAAAGTTGCATAATCCGGATCTTCAAGATTGATGATCTCCACTTCCTCAACATTAAATCCTTCATAATAAGGCTTAAGACGGTGACCATTGACCACAAACTTTTTCTCCGTCTTTAAACTTTGGATTTCCGCTGGCACCAAAATGAAAAACATTAGAAACGACAAATGGGCCAATCCAGCGAGAATGCAACTTACCGGGAAAAAGTTTAAGTCTCGAGTGATAAAGGAGCACTTTTTGCCCTACTACAAATGTTTTTCTTAAGACTTGTTGATCATGAAATATTTTGCTCTTGTCCTTGTAAATCCATGCATTCTCAAAAGCCTCATTCCTTAGCTCCTCTAACTCCTGTAATTGGAGTTTTCTATGCCTCCCGACATCCTTAAAGTCCATGTTGCACTATTTAATCGCCCAGAATGCCTTGTGCTCATACTCAATGGGAAGATGGCATGGCTTACCAAACACTAACCTATAGGGAGACATCTCAATAGGCGTCTTATACGCAGTTCTATAAGTCCAGAGTGCATCTTTCAACCTTAAACTCTAATCCTTGCGATCAGGGCGAACTATTTTCTCCAGAATTGATTTGACTTCTCTATTTGAAATCTTCGCTTGCCCATTGGTTTGTGGATGATAAGAGGTAGAAACTTTGTGGATGACTCCACACATACGATGTAGGGCTGCAATCACTCTATTATAGAAATGCTTTCCTCTATCACTGATCATGGCTCTCGGCATTCCAAAGTGAACAAAAATCTGGCTTTTTACAAAATCTGCAACTACTTTCGAGTCATTAGTCTGGGTTGCTTTAGCTTCCACCCATTTTGACACGTAGTCAATAGCCAATAGAATGTACAAAAATCCATAAGATGATGGAAAGGGACCCATGAAGTCAATACCCCAAACATCAAAAACTTCACAAAACATTATGGGGGTTTGGTCTCTACGAGATATGTTACCTACCCTTTGACATCTATCACAGGATTTGCAAAACACATATGCATCTTTAAAAGGGGTAGGCCAATAGAAACCACTTTCTAATACCTTGCGGGCAGTTTGCTTTGGCCCAAAATGACCGCCGCATGCATAAGAGTGACAAAAAGTCAAAATGGAATTAAATTCAGATTCACTAACGCATCAGCGCATCACTTGATCCGCGCAATGCTTCCAAAGATATGGGTCGTCCCAAATGAAGTGCTTGGCATCACTCTTTAGTTTGTCCTTCTTAGCCTTTAGCCAACCTGCAGGTAATTGATTAGTTACTAAGAAATTTACAATATCAGCATACCAAGGTGTAGACGAATTAATGGCAAGCAGTTGCTCCTCTAAAAACGCCTCTCTCAATGGTGGATCTTCCTTATTTGTAAGCAAGCGGCTTAAGTGATCAGCTACCAGGTTCTCCACCCCACTTTTATCCTTGATTTCCAAGTCAAACTCTTGCAGGAGCAAAATCCATCTCATGAGCCTTGGTTTTGCATCTTTCTTTGTCAACAAGTATTTTAAGGCTGCGTGATCAGAGAAAGCTATTACTTTTGCACCCAATAAATAAGACCTAAATTTCTCTAGTGCAAAAACGGCAGCTAGTAATTCTTTCTCCGTTGTAGAATAATTAAGTTGAGCTCCATTCAAGGCTTTTGATGCATAGTAAATTGCATGCGCCGCCTTGCCAATCCTTTGTCCCAACACTGCTCCCACTGTATAATCACTTGCATCGCACATTATTTCAAATGGGAGACTCTAGTCTGGGAGTTGAATGACTGGTGGTGATGTCAAAGACCCCTTCAACTTATCAAATACCACTTTTGTATTCATTGTTGAAATCAAATGGTACGTCCTTTTGCAACAATTTGAACAAGGGTGCTCCAATTTTCGAAAAATCCTTGATGAATCTTCTGTAGAATCCTGCATGACCCAAAAAGGAACGTACCTCCCATACACTTACGGGGTAAGGTAAAGCAGAAATAAGGTCTATTTTTGCTTTATCTACCTCTATTCCCTTAGCTGACACTATATGTCCTAGGACAATATCATGCTCCACAATAAAGTGACATTTTTTCCAGTTGAGAACTAAGTTAGTCTCTATGCACCTTTTCAAAATTAGAGTTAGATTGTCAAGGCATTTATCAAAACTATTTCTATATACACTAAAATCATCCATGAATATCTCAATAATCTTTTCTACAGACTCAGAGAAAATACTTACCAAGCACCTCTGGAAGGTTGCTGGAGCATTACAGAGACTGAAAGGCATCTTACGGTAAGCAAAAGTACCAAATGGGCAGGTGAACGTAGTTTTTTCTTGGTCTTCCGGTGCTATGGCCATTTGGAAGTACCCTGAAAAACTATCCAAAAAATAGTAATAAACACGACCAGCCAACCTCTCTATCATTTGATCAAAAAGGGTAGAGGGAAATGTCATTTTTTGTAACAGCATTTAATTTTCGGTAATCTATGCACTAGCGCCATCCCGTAGGCTTCCTATCGGGAACCATCTCTCCTTCCTGGTCCTCTTCGACAGTTACTCTCACTTTTTTCGGGACTACTTGGACGGGGCTCACCCATGGACTGTCCGAGATAGCGAACATAATTCCCACTTCCAGGAGTTTAAGTATCTCCTTTTTAACTCTTTCCATCATAAGTGGGTTTAATCTCCGTTGTGCTTGTCTTACTGGATTTGCATCATCTTCTAGCCGTATTCAGTGCATGCATAAGGATGGACTAATTCCTTTGATGTCTGCTATGCTCCATCCAATCTTTTCCTTATGATCCCGAAGAAGTCGTACCAATTTGTCCTCTTGATTTAGCGATAAATGTGTAGAAATAATCACTGGTAGCGTCTCCTTGTCTCCGAGAAATGCATATTTTAAATGTTTCGAGAGAGGCTTAAGCTCCAACTCTGGTGCCTACACAACAAAAGACAACAATTTTTTCTGAGTTTCTGGTATAAAAAGAGAAGTTAGTTCATACCTTGAAGAAATGGGTGGGAGTGAATGCAGTGCCTCAACCGCATGGCACAACTCATCACTAATCTCCATATCAAAAGTTGCTCCCAACTCTAGATGTTTGGCCAAAACCACTTCTAGTGCATCCTTTCCATCCAACTCAAAAGCTTCCTATACATGAGGCTCAATAACACTCAAAGCAAAAATTGAGTTAGATTCTTTCGGGTACTTCATTGCATCAAAAATATTAAAATTTACAATTTCTTCATCAAACTCCGTTGATAAAGTACCCTCATTCACATCTATTTTTGTCCTAACAATGCTTAGAAACGGTCTATCTAACAGAATAGGCAACGGATTTAATGACTTTTCATCTCCTATATCTAGGACATAAAAATCTGCTGGGAATATTAGCTCATTTACTTGTACCAAAACATCCTCAACTAGTCTCTCAGGATAAGCATAGGTACAGTCCGCTAGTTGGATTATGATGCTAGTTTCCTTTAGTGGCCCAAGATTTAGAGAAGCATAAATGGTTTTAAGCATTACGTTAATCGACACCCCTAAATCCAGCATTGCTTCCTAATTGTGATGTTTCCTATTTTACAAGGGATCGTGAACATACCTAGATCCCCACACTTGGGTGGGAGCTTCCTTTGAAGTACAGCTGATACATTTTCTCCCACTACCACTCGTTCATCACCTCTTAGCTTTCTTTTGTGGGTGCACAAATCTTTCAAAAATTTTGCATACTTCGGCACCTGCTTAATTGCATCCAACAAGGGGATGTTGATCTCTACCTTCCGAAACACATCCAAGATTTCTTTTTCTTTCTCTAACTTCTTTGTCTTTTCCAACCTGCAAGGAAAAGGAGGTAAATTAGATTTAGCAAGAATTGAGGAATTAGGGGTTACCTTGGGCTCTTCACGAATGCGTCCCTCCTCTTCAATCTCCTCTTCATTTCTACTTTTTGAATCCTTTAACCTTGGCCTCTCCACTTCTCTGCCACTTCTCAATATCATGGCACTTACATTCTTGGGTTTTGCCTCGGGTTGTGATGGCAATTTCCTAAAAAAGTGAGATTCCATTCGGTTGATTGCAGTTGCCAAGTGACTTATTTGGGTCTCCAAATTTTTCATACCCAACCTAATCTCCTGTTGAAATTGAACAGTGCTTGTGGTCAAGTTTTTCACAATATCCTCCAAAGAGCTTCCTGAATTTGAAGACGAAGGTTGAGGCTTTGCCTGTAGGGTTGTTGAAATCCTGGAGGACGATTCAAAAATGAGGCTTGTTCCCGTAGTTGAAATTAGGGTGGTATCTCCAACCTGGATTGTATGTGCTTGATTATGGGTCATACTGTCTACGGGCCGAGGGCACGCCTCCAGTCATATTTACTTGTTCAGACCCATCTTCTTGTAAAGTGGGACATGTGTCTGTGGAGTGGCCCATGTTTGTACAGATTCCACAGACCTTTCCTTGCTGTCCATTCCCCACGGCCAATTGCCGTACAAAAGATGTTAACTCGACAACCGCTGCTGAATAGATGAGGATTCTACTCGTTGACCCTACGGGTGGGGTTACTTTCACGGAAGCCAAATTGTTGGGAATTTTCTGCCATCACCTTAATGAACTCCCATGCTTCTCTTGGTGTTTTATTTGCCAGTGCTTCCCTACTCGCAGCATCAATGATACTTCTGTCAGATGATTGAAACCCTTCATAGAAGTATTGGATCAACAGTTGTTCACTAATTTGATGTCGGGTATCTAGTGTACAACTTATTGAATCTTCCCAATAGTCATATAATGATTCCCGGGGATATTGCTTAATACTGCATATCTCCTTTCTCAGACTTGCAGCTCGGGATGTGGGAAAAAATTTCTCCAAAAACTTCTTTTTAAATTGTGCCCAAGTTGTGATATAGCCAATTTTTCGCTGCATCCTTGAGGGAGAAAGGGAATGCTCTAAGTTTAATTTGTTCTTCAAGAACCCCAGAGGCTTTTATGCTCGAGCAAACCATATCAAACTCTTGTATGTGTTTGTGGGGTTCCTCACTGGACAAACCATGAAATGAGGGCAGAAGGTAGATTAACCCAAATTTCAACTCGAAGGAGGTATTCTCATCCAAGGTTGGGAATGTAATGCACAAAGGTTGTTGGGTCAAATCCGGAGCAGCCAACTCCCTTAGTGTTCTGTTGTTGTTGGCCATGCTAACTTCTTCTTCTGAATCACTTGAATGATCAGTTTGAGATTCTGGCAAATGAAGTCCTAAAGATGCAGTGGCTGACAATTCTTCCCTGTATTCCCTGGTCTCCTTCCTTAGCCTGCGTGCAGTCTTCTCTATCTCCGGATCGAAAGTCAATTGACCTGCACGAGAGAAACATGGCATAAACTAGCAAAGGCACCAGGGATCAAAAGAAAATAACTTAAAAAGAAACAAATTAACCAAAACACCGTTCCCCGACAACGGCGCCAAAAATTGATAGGTGTCGAACCTGTGTAATAATAATTATTAAAAATCCCAATTACCACCTCAATTAATTACAGAGTGATTCTGAGTATTGGACCAGGGAATCCAGATGTGTAATGGGTTACTAGCTTCATCCTGATTCCAAGGAGTATGCTGAACCCGATATACCAGAATTACCTCTGAGAAAATATTAATTCGTAGTAATGGCAAGCAGGGTCGTCTCCACAGGGAACGGGTAGGAAATTGATTCTTTCTAAGTCACGGGAAAAATAGGGGTATGATTGGATAAAACTAGAAATAAAATAAACAAAATTAGAAAAAAAATGAAGATGAAAATTCCAATTAAATAAATCAGTAGAGAACAGGCAGACTATAATTTAAGATGAATGACAATTAATAAAATTCTACCCAAAGGAACAATTTCTCAAGTACAGTCCAATCAAATGATCATTGATGCAGAACAACTAAAATTCCTTACATAAATTTAAAATACACAATACTTCCAAATCCACAACTTCAAAGTTACAATCCCAAAATACATAAAGCATTTAATCCATACATTCAGGTTCCATAATACAAAAGTCCTCAATATCCATAATTCAAAGTTCTCAAAAAACATTAAACAGAAGTAAACCCTAACACTAAAGGTTGGCACCTTCCCTTGGAATCTCATTTCCTGTTAAGGAAAAACAAATAGAAAAAGAGTGAGCTAAAAAGCCCGTGAGTTCCCAAAAACATGCAAAACACTTAGCACATAGGACATTTCACTTCAAATTTGAATTTAACAATAAACACATAAGAAAGCTCTTAACATTCAAAAGAGGATACAGGGCTCTCAGGAGCCAGGGTCCACAACGCTCGATCTCGATCCAGATAGTTGACACCGTCAACTTTCACAAGTACAATCCATGTAGACCTTCACTTACTCCTTACTCCTCCAAAACCCCCATCGGGCCAGACTCCAAACACTTAACACTGTATAACACTTTATAACACTTCACTTCACTTCACTTCACTTTGTTTGTACATTGTATATTTCTCTTTTTCCGGGACAAGTCCAATCGCCAAGTCCCGAGTACACTTCACTTCACTTATGGAATCCTATGGCTTGTACCTTTCTCTTCGGCCTTGGCCTAGCCTCTGGCTCAAATCTAAGGTCTCACCAATAGGTCTCAGGAATTCCCGACACTTCACATACACAAATAAGTCACTACATAATGTTTTCACAATCATTTTCCATTCAAAATATTTTCCACCCAAATAAGGACAAGTGTGATAAAGTACACACCATCCCATTAGAGGGTTCAAAAACCATGTTTCACTTCACATTCACTTCACTAAACACGATTGCAAACAATTTCACGTAAACACATAACAAACATGGAAACTCACCGAAATAGTAGGGTTCGGCTTCCACGTAAGAATCAAATTCACTTCCTTGCACACCTCCTAAACAAATGAAAACAGTGGTTGAGATTCATTTCCCCATTCATTAACTAAAGTTATTCACTTTCATTTCTTGGTTTCAATCACTATTTTTCCCCACTTCCCCCAAGGAAAAACATTCATTTCACTTGGCAAAATGTCTCAATGGGTCTTTTGAAAATCATTATATCATTTCTAAAATATCACTCCATCGATGTACTCCCTAAACACTATTTTCAAATTCTCTTTCATGTGGACTTTAAGTGAGGTTTCTTACCTCAAAATCACTCGTTTCACAAATACTCAACACTGGCTCTTTTTCAAAGCTTTGATACAAGTTTAAACAACTCTCTTCAAGTCTTTACATTTAAAAATTCATGGAAATTGTCCACAATTTTGTAAAAACCTTGAATTTGTCTAAACAACACTTTTATCCAAATATTCAAGAAAACTTCACTTTTTATCATTTAAAATCCAAGAGCTCACTCTACTCAAACGTATATTCGCAGATGAACATAACACGTATATTCTTAGGCAAAATCTCTTCAAGAAAAATAAAAAAATCTCGAAATCGAACATTAGAATCACCAAGCATGGGTTCGGCCATCTCATACATTTTCCTTCAAAATTTTCAACAACAAAAACCTACTTCCTAACCATATCATGACTAGTTTCACGAATATCAATCAAATCCACATTCAGGTCCTCAAGTCCGCTACCTAAAATCCACCTCAAGTCCGCTACCTAGGTTGGGATTTCAAGAGCCCAACTTCATCATTTCAGATATAATCATTTCTACCGATGTAAACCATGGATCTATGATATTTAACACTAATAAAACTATATCTAGTAGTTTTGAAGCTTATACCTTCGGATCTATCGAGATCCAACAAGATCAAAGAAGATCTTGTGAGTTCCTCTTCCAAAGAATGCTTCCAAGCTTAGCAAACTCCAAAAGCTTCTACCTTTGCCCTTGATCCACTAGCTTTGTTAGTGATTTCCCACAAAAACTTCAAGAACAAGGACAACACTCACCCACAAGCTTTTCTTTCTCTTCTTTTCCTCTCTTTTTCTCCCTCAAGTTTCGGACTAGCCCTCTCTCTCTTCCCTCTCTCATGGCTGCAAGAATGAAGAGGATGAAGGTCTTCAATGATGGCTTGAAGGTTGAAGAAAGGAAGGAAGAAGAATTGGAAGAAACTAGCAAACTTTTCTCTCTCTCTCTTTTCTCCTTAGCTCTCTCGGCTCCCTCTCTCTCTATTCTCTCCAAATTGTAGCTGCAAATGAAGCCTCAAGGATCCAAAAGTCAAGACTTAAAGGGGGACAAAAAGGTAGCAAATCCTTGTTTTAAGGAAAAGTGACTTTTGGTCACTTTATGTCGCGTTGAGCACGACAGTCTAACTTACACTGTTTTACTTCATTCCAACACTGTCCAATGTTAATAATATCTCCGTAATATCACTACATATGCTCGAATTCAATTCCAAGTCACTATTCACACTTTGGAAGAAAATTTAACGCTTAAATTGGCCAAACACACACACCGGCAATTAATTCTCAGAAATTTTACTAAATTAGAAAATATTCAATTCAAACATAAATTCACTCATTTTTCAATGAATAAATACAATATAAACATTATTATGCAATTTTAAAATAAAATCTGAATTTTGAGGCCCTCACACGTAGCTTTCTCCATGAACTCAAACAAAGACACATCCTTCTAGAACGAAACCTTCAGATGTTAATGACTCCTAAGTAACAAGAAGACTTCTCAAGTTAAAGAAGATACTCTTGACTTCTCAAGCACAAGAGGAAACTACACAAGAAGGTCGATCACAAGAGGAACAAGCACATGAAGTCGAAGCACAAGAGCAATTTCAAAAACAGGAATCACATCACCAAGACAAGACTCAAGATCCTGGTCCTTCCAAAGTCCACAATGTAAAGGCCCGGACTCAAAGCCTGACCAAAGCAACTTTTGGACTGAAATCACTGGTCCAAAATGGTTAACCCAAGTTGCTTGATAGGCCTTGGTTCCAAGCTTATATACCTTCCTTTCCTCATACACTTTTCCAATGTGGGATATCACATTCTCCCCTCCTTTTAGGACTTTGCATCCTCACAAAGCCCGTTACAGATACAATCACAATCCAAACTGTCCATTGGTCGTGTTTGGACTCTAGAGGTGGCCCCCGTCTGACATGGCACTTAGCTCCTCGCACTTCCTTGTGCTTGGACTCTAGAGGTGGCCCCCATCCGGCGTGGCACTTAGCTCCTTGCACTTCCTTGCGTAGTCGGAACCATAACGCACTGGTCTAGACTCACCCCGCACAGAGACCACGCGAGGTTTGCTCTGATACCACCTGTAAAGGCCCGGACTCAAGGCCTGACCCAAGGAACTTTTGGACTAAAATCACTCGTCCAAAATGGTTAACCCAAGTTACTTGATAGGCCTTGGTTCCAAGCTTATATACCTTCATTTCCTCATACACTTTTCCGATTTGGGATATCACACACACTCCTCCTTAACAAATTGAAACTAAATCGGAGGAAAACTCAGAGGGCTATAGACTTGTTCGAAAACGTCGCGGCTCATCTCGTCCCCAATTTTAGTTTCATCTAGGCATCCATTTAGACCATGCACTTAGACATTTCCTAGGCCAACATCATTTTGTATATGCCTTGCTTATTGGCTTCTTTTGTTAGTCTTGATGGCATCAATTGTTTTGTTGAGCCAAAAACGCTCATTGGTCTTGGTTGTTTTTGATTGGCCTTGGCCTTGTTGGCCTTTGTTGACTGAATCCATGAACAATGAACCTATGTTGATTGGACCTTTGTTGACTGCACTTATGTTTATTGATCCTATTTCATGTTTATTGGATGCTAAATCTTATATTCTAATTTGTGATTGGATTTTTTGATTGATGACAAAATGGAGAGAAAAGTGAGACTAATAGTAAGGGGGAGTTTTGTGAGTAAGGGGGAGTTTGAGCTTTGAGCAATACTATTATGCTTTGAAAAATTTTTGAAAAAGTTTGGAAAAGTTTGAATAGCATTTTTATGCGCTTTATGTTTTTATTTCTACCAACATCATCACTTGGTTTGTCATCATCAAAAAGGGGGAGATTGTTGGTTTTTTGATGATTAACAAACCAAAATGATGATTTTCACTAATGATCTTCTGAGTTTAATTGGATAAAGACGGGTTTTCAACCTAAAATATCAATATCAAGTGTCAGACAATACTTTCGGACGCAAGACAGGGGTTTGGATGTCCGACAGGTTGGAATGGAAAATTGGTTGGTCACTGGTTCTGTCAAACGGTCTCTTCGAACGTCTGATAGTTTATGACAACACTTTCGTATGATGCTCTCGGACGAACAACCTGAGTTTCAGACGTCCAACATATTGAGAGGAAATTTATGTTGGCTACTGGTTCTATCGGATGGTTGGTTCAGATGTCCTACAGTTGACGACACAGAATTTCACCAAACTATTGGACGATGGCTTCAGACGCAGAACAGGGTTTCGGACGTTCAAAATCTCTAACGGCTAGTTTTTTCAACATTTAATTCAAGACCGTTGAAAGAGTTATGATGGTTATTTTTGTGCTCTATAAATACCATAATTGCTGATAGTGTTAAGAACTTTTGACAACCACTTCTTACAAGTTGTCAAGAACAAATTGAGCAAGAATTTGTGTCTTTCTTTGTACTTGTAGTGAAAGTGAACTTGTGATCATTTATTGCTTTTCAATTGTGAGTGAAGTCTCAAGTGTGTAGCATAGTGAGGGTTTGCAAAGGTGTTGTAAGACCACTTAACTTGATCAAAAAGATATTGAGTCAAGCAAGGGATGATCTTTCCTTGTACAACTTGGTGTAACTTCATCAAATTGAAGTAGCATTAAATTGAGGTATTGGACTTCAAGTTGAGTTCAACTTGGTAGTCCATTTGATTTCAACCTTCTTATTTATTCTTTTACTTGCACTTCAATTGTGATGATCTACTTGTTGTGATCTTCATATTCTTTATTCAAGTGTTAAATCACCAAGAAAACTTGATAAATTCAAATTGTACAATTATTGCTATACATCAAGTTTAAATTTTTAATGAACCTAACTCACCCCCCTCTTAGGTTGCCTTTAGAACCTACATATATAAATGTTAGTATGGTGAATTCCAAATAATGTTGAAAGTTTAGGATTATGCAAAATATTGAAAGTTTCTTTCCTGGAACTTGTAAAAATCTTATTACCATAGTATGTACTCAAATTGAATATCTTTCTCATTATTACGATTGTATGTATAAGTCATTGATGTTATTGAGATATTCAATTCTAATTCGAATGTAACTTTAATAAATGAAATTGTTTTATTTCCTAAATTATGGTATTAACGTATTACTAAGTGAAACTAATAGCAAGTAGCGTTTGCAAACTAATAAACTAAACAGAAAGAAAGCATTATGATTAGCTTTTTGACACTAAATTTGATTTTTGATTGGTGAGAATTAACTTGTGTGGCAGGTTTTCAAAATTTAATTGAGCAAGAGTAGGAAAGAAAATTGCTGGTCAAATATGTATTTGGTGCAATAGGTAGTTGTAAAAGAAGATCAATTTTATTGCTATGAAAACTTAGCTTTACAATGGAATACAAACAATTAGGAATCATAGAGATAAATGCCATGAAAATTTAAAATTTTTTATTCCTTTTAGTAGATCGTCATTCGATTAAATCCATATAATATAGAGTGAATTTAAAAAAATTACCTCAATTTATGAAAACCTCTTTGAATTTGGCGGAGATTTGATGCAAAGGATAGCAAAAGATCTACATCATTGTACACGTGTCCAGTCTCTAACGGTGATCCACACGAATTTCCTTAACTAGAACCTCAAAAATTGAATTAATTTAAATGAGATTAGTGCTAGTTATTGCCAAGACAACCACACACAAATTAATTGAGACAACCCTAGTTTTTCACTTTGAAAAACTCATCCCAATATGAAAAATAAGAGATGAGATTTTTTTTCCTTATTTTCTTGGACGAACTTTAGGTATTTTTTTTTTCTCAAAAATCTCACAATGTAATTTGTGTGTTGATTAGTCTTACTAGCAAAAGGTTAGTAAGTATTTATAGACAAATAAGTTGTCAAATCCGTATGGAAACCTTAAATCAATATTCAATAGGATTCAACATTCTTATTCTAATGCAACTCTTGTATTTGGTAGACTAAAACTTATTTGCACTGTAAACCCCTTAAATTTAATTTTGTCTCACAAATTAAGTTGTAAGTTATAAAACCTTATCTATCAAATTCCAATTTGAAATTCATTTAATCCAACTAAAGAAGTTCTTAATGTATATAACCTTTTAGTTTCTCATATGCATTGGCAATAAGTGTGAGTTACAATTCTTAATAAATAGGAACTAGATAAATTAAAACTCCTTTTAATTTATCATTGATTCCACTAATTAATTAACTCATACTTATAGATCAAGATTGATATCTAACAATGCATCATGACCACCCAAGTAATAAGAAAAGTTGAGTGGGTGACTTTACCTTTCAGTAAACCTTTACCATGTAATTAAAATTCTTTTACCACACTTATCTCACATTAATTTTCGAATAAGTTGTGTCTACTCCAATGTATGATTAATGCTCTTTTTCCTGTTCCAAAACATAAATCCAATGAAGAAGTACTTAGAAACGCTTTTTAAAACTCTCCCACTTAGTACTAAGATTTCCGAGTTATACTTCTACAAGTAGTCAGACATGAGATAACTATAAGGACCCAAAATTTCTTGAATTATTTGCTTATATTTCTTGCGAGAACCCTAGAAAAAAATGAATTTGATTGCATTATGAAATCATTAATTGCATTATTTTCTTAAAGTACTTAATTTTTGAATGCATTGTATGGCATTAATTTAGAGTTGCATTTTATATGTTTCATGTAGCCAACTACATAAAACTTATATGGTATTAAGTGGGTTATATTTTAAATTGAGGGATTAGAGGATAAATGTATAGATTTTATCCCAATTCATGGCTTAAATTGAGCCACTTGTCAACCATCTACAAGATCTTGACTTAAGCCTTCCTATTTAACTTCTTGTCTTCAAAAAAATTGAACTAATTTTCCCTCCACTCTCCTCTCTCTTGGCTGGCCACAACAAGAAGAAAAACTACAAAACCCTAAGCTTGAATCTTGCAATTTTAAGTGAGGAAAAACATCTTCAAGTGAAACCCTAGGTTAGATTGTTACTTGATCATCAAGCTTGGTTGGAAAAATTGGAACTTTTGGATGGTTTTCTCTCTCAACTCTCAATGTATTTAATCACTTAACTATGCTTTAGTTATGTTTAAATTCAAAGAAGATGCATATTTGATGAGTTTAAAGTGATTGAGGTGCTCTAGGAGGAATGATTGTGGAAAAATTTCTTGTAGTTGGAAACTTGAACTTAGGGTTTTGTTTCTACCCTCCATGTGTTTGATGAAATGCCAAAGATTTTTTGATGTTTTATTGATGGGTTTCTTTGATGTTATAGCATGTTAAACACCCTACTAAGAGTTGGAAGTAATTCTTGAAGGGTTGCTTATAGAATTCATGTAGGAATTGAACTTCGACAGGAAATCAGAAATGAAATTTAGCCAATTTCCTGAACTTTTTGGTGATTATAGGAATTGAACTAGAGTTTGAACTTTATACCGTTAGAAAGGTCTATGAATCTAGTTTAAAACGCCACTGACGGAGCTTCATTTCGATTTTTCTACATCGAGTTAAAGCCATTCTTCCGAGACTATTCAGTCAGCCTGTTCCTAGTCTGACAGTTTTCTGGTGCCTCTGATTTTGCCAATTTCGGCCATGATGAAGTCTGATTTGGGGTTCAACCTCTTCATTAAAGTTGTAGGTCTATGTCTTAACTTCGAAATAGCATAAAATTCATATCAATCCGATAAGTGTAGCACCAGTTGCGATCAAAACTCCAAAGGGTGTCAAAACTGTTAAACCAAAGTGTCCTTTATTTGTTTGCTATTAGACACATTTAACATGTGCATTTTCGAGTCATCTGCGTTGATTGATTCTTTTACATTTGAACTAGTTAAACCTAAATGTCTCTTATTTGTTTATAATTAGGCATTGACGGTGGAAACGGAAGGAATCTTGAAGCGAATACCAAAATTTGCTTTATTTAAATCGGTGAGTGTTCCAACTTCTTTTCAAATGAAAAATCTTTCTATTGTTTGCAAAGGGAATGATTTGTTGAAATGATTTGCTAGTATTTATAAGGAAATGATTTACCACTATTTCCAAGTAAAATTACTTTTACAAGTGGAATAATTTATGAAGGATTAGTGAGTGTTCCTTGCATGTTACGTGAATTACGTGGTTTAAAACTTGATGTTACTTGTCCTCATGAGTGTTAAATATATGTTCCTAGGTGAGTGTGTACTTTATCACACTCGACCTAACTCTTATTATACTACTCAACTATGTATGATTCCACTATTTATATATTATTTGTGCATGAATGTAGACCATGTGTACTTTAACACATTGGCTGAACAAGGCCTTTTTCCCTTCGTTACCAGCCTATTTGAGCCAAAAGCGGATTCGGTCGGGTAGATTGGTAACTTAGGGCACTGATTATGCTATACTCGAGTATTACCACGGGGTGTTATAAGGAGGAGAAGGGTTGACTGGCTGATCAAGTGGACTGGAACTACTCCCGGAGGACACCATATCCTTTCAATATTTGAACTAAGTGTTTATTAAATTAATATTCATTGAATTAGTGTTTACTGCGTTATTGCTTGTTAAATTAAGAGTTTATGGAATGATTCTTTAAGGGATTACGGTTTCTTTTATCCTTTTAAATGAAAAGATTCTTGAATATTTTCAATGTGAATGTGTGACCATGTTCTTGACTTACACGTTGCTCTTTTAAAGATTCAAATGTTTTTACAAAATGCTATTTAATTCAAATGTCCATGAATTTGATAAAAAGTGAATTTTCTTGTTTTCACTGAACATTCACTGAGTTTCTAACTCACCCCAAAATGTTTTACTTTCCCCTCCACAGGACTCGAGATGAAGGAAAGCATGTGTGGTGATCTTTCTTAGCGTGATTGGTCGGATTATTTCTTGTACTAATTGTAACCTTGGATGGTTGGACTTTTAGTGTATTTGAACTAGTTGGAAATGTAATTATTATTCTGGAGATATTGCATTGTAATTATTTGAGATCTATAATATGATTGAGGAACTGTAGTGAGTCCCGGCGAGAGTTGGGCAAGCGGTCCGCTGAACCCTCTAGTTCACCTTAGGGGGAGGTGGGGCGGTCACAATAACTCTTCTTACATGAGAAATGGTAAATTTTTATAAGTTATTTACTATCTTTCCATATTTCAAATATACATCCATTTACTAATGATGCGAGCATTCTTTATTATGGGAGCAATCATATAGTAAACAAAGTATAACTATCCATATTCAAGATATCATGATAACCTTAAATCTAAGGATCATTTACACAAACGTCACTTAGAGATTAATCCTTTGGCACTTAAAAAATATCTCTATGCAGATCACTTTAGTGAACTTGATCATACATCAAGCACTCATACACTTGCTTAGATGTCTCGCACACCATAGTAGATGCAATCTACCACTTCTCTTATAGAAGAGGCATAGTATATGTTAGTCTAACTGTATTAACAATGCCTTTTCTTATTAATATTTTGATTAGAGATATTTAAGAATAACCATCATAACTCTTATGATCTAATCAATTAGGTTTATTCTAAGGGTTTTATCAAACACATATAAATATATAAACAATCAATACAATAAAGATATCATCTATTATTACATAAATGGTTAAAGTATGCATTAAATCCTAGGAGATGATTGACTTTAGGGTGCACACACTAACACAAACTCTTACTACATCTGAAATGCTCTAGTGATCAACACTCTACACAAAAACTTCTGGCTATATCCACTGTATCTACTACTCAAACAATCCATTGATAATTCCCATTCAAGCACCAACTGCCAGTTCTTTTTGGTTCGTTAAGCGTTTGGCTATGAAACAACCACCATTTGGACTGCTTGAATAATTTCTACAAGTACCTGCTCAATGTTTGTAGCAGCATTTGTCAAAATCCTTCTACTCCTCTCGTGCAATATATGCTATACTCTTGCTTCTAAAGCCAGCCTTCTGATCTTTACAGCAAATGAGCCTGAGACAGCATGTTGGCACCACCAATCTTGTTCTTGTTCCCATGGAAGGCATTCCCTACAGAGCAAGCATAATCTCTGAACTTTATCCCACACATACCTTGAGAATTTACATTGAAAGTACAGATGTGCAATGGATTCATACTCCGTGTCACATAACACACATCTTGGAAGTATGTCAGCTACCCCCCATTTTCTATGATAAGTCTTATCTTTCGTCATCAATTTCTACTTTATCATCCACATCAAAATAAAAGCATACTTAGGAACAAAGCCTTTTCCCCAAACTAATGGAACCAGGGGAAGTGGCGGTAACTAGTGACAACCGATTAGAATGGTGTAAGAATTTTTGAATGGATTGTGACTCAAATTGAGTTACTTGTACATCCTTACAACAGAGTTATAATATTCTGTTACTGCTTATGTGGGTCTCATACATAATAGTTTTGTATTTCTTATAAAATTTTACAAGTAATTCAGTTTGAATTATAATCCATTCAAAAATTCTTACACTGTTAGGCTGATAACCGCCCTTGCCCCTGGTCCCAATGAATACCACTTCACTTTCGTGTCTTCCTGACGTGGCTTCTTCAGAGCAGATTTCATAGAAAAGCTCCTGAGCCATACGTAGTCCACTCCACATAATCCTCTCTATGCGTTTGCTGTAGCCTAGTCTTAGGAGTAAGCCCCAATGCTCCTGCACTATTGTATCAAGTCTCCTTCCTTGAGGCCAGGTCCATCTCCCATCCCTCATAAGATCATCTGCTTTCGAGGTAACAGACGATCCCAGGCTCTTGTATAAAGATCCGGGATAACTTTAAGTGCAGTGGCCCATGTGCATGTCAATTATCAAACCAGAAGAAAATATTCTTACCATAGCCAAAGACATTTTTGACCCACGGCTGAGCAAGGTGCCTATGCTGTAGGAATATAAACCAAGCTAATATTGTTTCATTAATATGTGGGTCCCGGTGGAATTTGTTTCCAAGTTATACTGTAGTAGTACTGAGTCGTAGGGTATTGGCCTTGGGCACATATATATATATCAATAGAAGAGATCAGGAGTTTTAAGGCAGTCATTGTCTGTTTTGGAGCATCCTCCATTGACTGATATAAAATTTTCCTTTGCCTCTTAATTTATCTTTGTGAGTTACCTGTGGGTTTATGCTAGATAATTATTTTGGGTCCTACATATGCTGCAACAACTTTATCCAACACCTAGAGCAATCAGTAGGGATTTTAACTTCCAATAGATTTTTTTTTTTTAACTTCCCACAGATTTACTTTTAGGATAATATAATAACATGCGTTTTTCAGACAATCAAGAAGGAAGCTTGCCAATGATATAAAAGGTATACTTCAGTATATGGGTGGTCAGTCAACGAATTTTTAAAATACAATAACAAGTTAATCTTAGTATTTAAGAAACATCAAGGCAGTTTCGAGCAGACTTAGATATATTTGGTTATTGAGTTTGACTATGAAGAATTGATACACAGAATTTAGACGACCAAAGTCATGCATAAATTACTAAATATAATTGAAATGTGTGTTCTCATAAATTTAATGATAATCATAAAATTCATTGACATCTTTAGGACTTTTAAAATTGTAAATGGTTTACAAATTGAGGTGAATACTTCCAATAAATATTTTATTTTTTCTCAAAGAAAATTGAGAAAGTCATATAAAATTTAATGTTTTAGGAGCTTTGAGAAAAGTATGTCTCATACAATATTTTGAAGCTCCAGTGTTATTGAATATCTTGATCTTTCTTCTCAATCGCCTTAAGGACGACTTCATGATATTTACTTTCTATCCAATTTCAATTGAAAAAACCAAAACAAATGTAATATACTTGGAGTATAATATAGAGTATAAATCTTGTCATCGAGGGAAAAGATGACTTTTTCAAAATAATTTTCACGTGTGAGGTTAGGTATGAATGCATGCAACAGATTATGCTGTTCTTTTTTTTCAAGAGTAGAAATTTTTCTATGTTATATTTGGATGGCTGGATTTAGATTGAGTTGATTTTAAATTCACAGTAGATTAGTTTAGGAAATTTCAAATCCATCCAATGCAATAATTATTTGAAATTCATCCAATGCAATAGTTATTTGAAATTCATTCTTCTCAGACCCTTCCGCAAAACAAATCCATCAATCCAAACACAATCTTGGAGCTCTTATAGGTACCTTTTCCCAGAAAGATATAAAAACAAGAAGTACCTAAACAAATGTAATGTACAATATAGAGTATCAATCTTGTCATCAAGGGCAAAGATGACTTTTCAATATAAGATTTCACGTGTGAGGTCAAGTATGAATGCATGCAGCAGATTATGCGGTTCTTTTTTTAAGATAAGAAATTCTTTTATATCACTTATAGGTCCCTTTTTCCTAAAAGATATAAAAACAAGAAGTAATTGTTTTTTCTTCAAAACAGAAAAAAATTTTCAGGGTCCAATACTCCTTTCTCATGGGTCCAGTACTCTTTCTCATAGGTATAATAGTAGGTTGCTTCTTCATTCTAGAGTAATCATTGAGATTTTTTTATAATTGAACTATTATATTTGTAAATTCTATTCCATCCAAAAAATATTCATTGCAACACAATAATTAATTATTTATGTCTCATTTGAATTGCAATTTTTCAAAAAATTTTACAAAGAAATATACTATAGCAATTTAATATATATGAAATAAAATGACAACTAAAAAATATATTTCTTAAAAAATTAATTAAAAAAAAAACGACAATCCAAACAACTTACAACGCATGTCTGGCAAACTAGTGATAAAAAAGAGCTGCTTTGTGCATTGAAGTTTGAATTCCTTGTTTAGGCTAATTATTAAAAGGTGGAAAGCCAGAGTTCACCTACCCGGTGGCTATTGTTAAAATGCCTCCTTGCCCTTAGATGCGACTTTCAAGGTCCGTTGCACATGCCACAAATCACTCCCTATACAAGGATTGAATACTCTATGTAGTATGTTTTGAAACAAAAAAAAAAAAAAAAAAAGGATACTCTATGTTATGGACTCGCATGATGCATGTATATTCTGGACATTACTCTGAACTCAATATGGTGTGAATCGTGTGTTGAGGGCTGCAGATAGGCAAATAATATTGTAGAAGTTTTGTTAGCCGAACTGATCCCACGATTCCCAAAGCGAGACGAGAGCGAATGCTCAATAAGACAAGTTCACCAACATTGACTATATTTTTTTTCCAAGGTCCGCTCTTCAAGCCGCGAATCTCTCTGTTCATACAATTGCATGTTTTGGACTGGCAAAAAACTGGAACATGGTATCGTATACGCAACCCTCGAATTTCGGAACACTAAAATAATTATCGTGATTCCTTCGTTAGTGTGCAAAGATTCGCAATAATGTCATGCCCTCAACTTCTGTCCCACGTCAATGAAAATTATATGGTCAAAAAAGTTATCCGACCAACTTAACATCTAAAACAGGGCAAAGATGTTGAAAGGGAGTGTTGTGCCCTAGTTAAGTGGTGTTGTGGCATTAATTGTAAGCATTATGTCGGCCTCAGGGCGAAAGAAACTTCTGCTCACCTCTACAGTCTTGTGTAATTATGACGATGCGAAAATCCTAAAGGAGGTTGAATATGATAACCCCAACTTGATCCACACCAATGTGAATTGAATGTCTTTAGTAATATCTCCTAGGCTTTAGGCTGCTAACGATTTGGTATAAATATTTTCAACTAGTGATTTAGGTCTAAAAGTTATTAAGTTCGGAGCATTACGAAGTCAAGCAAGTCCAAATGGATGGCTTAGCTTCCAACAACAGAAATATGATCTGCCCAGAACAAGCAATTGAATAGCTTCCAAATTGATGGCCTAGGTTCCAACAACAGAAGCATGATCTCCCCAGAACAAGCAATTGAATAGCCGCCATGGCATGTGCTCATGTTCACCAGGATAAGGGAACAGAGAGTTAATAAATGTAAGAAGGATTTTAAAAGCATGGTGAGAGTCTGATCTACCTTATCAAACTTTCTTCTTCTTCTTCTTCTTTTTCATTTTTTTTTTTTGGTGCGAATCTTACCAAACTTTCACTTAACTGTTATTCTAACGAGTAGTAACTAGGCTTTTGTTAATATAATGGATGGTCATTGGGCTGTTGTTAATTTATGTAATTTAAACTCAACACATCATATACATGAACACATTCATATTTATTGCTTTCAGTACATACATTTAGACATTTTCTTGATCTAACTTCAATTTTTTCAAAGGATTAATACTAAAACCTATCTTAACAAGTGCACACTGGTACTAGCTAAGGAAATCCTTCATTATAATAATTTGGCTTATGATTTAATTAAATTTGTCATTGGTAATAATCTATCCAAATTTCGATGGGGATCTAGTACTACTTGAATAAATTGTCCTATGTTGGCATAAACTGGAAGTTAGTAAGCGTGAAATTGGTTCAAGCAAGGTCAACTGGAAAATTTAGCTCACATGAAATATGTTTAATTAGATTACGAGTCCTTCGAACTTTATCAAAGTTCATTTAGTCCCTATAATTAAAATTTTTTCAGCATTAGATTTTTAAATTAGCATTTGAGATGGAATCCAACAAAATTAAATAAACACCATTTCCAAATCAATAAACAACAACATCCTTTCCCTTATTTTTCTTCCCCTTTCTGCTAGTTCTATCTATGAAGGGCCATTTTTCATGCCTTTTTTTTCATCCTTCCGTTTCTCCAGCCCAGACTGTTTCTTTTTCCTTTTTTTTCCCCTATTAACCGCTTGTTTATGAGGCTTTATATAATAATTGGGGTTGCCCATATAAGTGGTTTTCGAGAAATCACTTATTTTTTCATTACGATGTTTCGAGAACCACATTGACCTCATCATCAACGTGCACTCATAATAGTAGCTTGTTACAAATCAATGGTGGAGCCAAGACACCTCAAATCGGGTGCAAATCTTGACTATTACTGTAAATGTATCACTAAATCGAAATCATGAATGGAATTTGGCTCTAAAATTAGTCTACCCATTTGTGTTTAACAACTTCTAGAAGCTGTCTCTTCTCAACATGTCATCTTAAATTAATTTGGTATAGGTCCAACAGTCTTGTGGAAGATAATTACTATGAAATCTTAATTGTTTAGGAGGCAAATCCTTTTATAAAAGCGATTATTACAAACATTAGGAGGGCAAGTACGATGCAAATTAAAAGGTGTTTAAACTTTCTAAGCTATCACGTGATTCTTGCCAAAGTTTTGGTTGTTGGGGCAATCACTTGCCTTCAACCTTCAATTACATGTGGCACCCTCTGTTGGCTTATTTAAGCAGCTTTTGCATCAAGAAAACCTGTGTGAATTCGACATGGAGAATGGAAATCATGCAAGTGCTGCGTGCAATACACTTGTGGAGAGCAGTAAAGGCATGGAGAATGGAAATCATGCAAGTCTTGCATGCAAAACACTTGTGAAGAGCAGCAAAGATACGGAGAATGGGAATCACTACGCGGAAACTAAAGAAAAGCCTGAATCACACCCTATGAATGGTGGAGATGATTCTAAGAGCTATGCTCAAAATTCCAGCTATCAGGTACCCTTTAATTTCACCCATATGAATTGACATCGTGCATCACGTGCCACTCAATTGAAATTGTGCATGTGAACTTTTGTGTCACACTTCTTGTAGAAAGGGGTGATTGAAGCTGCAAAAGGTGAAATTGTACGAGCAGTTAAGGAGATGCTAGACATCGAGAAAGTCTGGCCAAGGACACTTGTGATTGCTGATTTTGGATGTTCCACTGGACCCAACACATTCCTTGCAATGCAGAACATTGTTGAAGCAGTGGAGCTAAAGAACAGATCTCTGCAGCAGAGTCCAACCCTCGACTTCCATGTCTTCTTCAATGATCTTGTAGACAATGATTTCAATACTCTCTTCAAATCCCTCCCTTCACCCCGGAGATACTTTGCTGCAGCTGCACCTGGCTCCTTCTACGAGCGTTTATTCCCTAAAGCTAGCCTTCATTTGGCAAATTCTTCTTACGCACTCCATTGGCTTTCCAAGGTTCCAGAAGAAGTTAGAGATCATAATTCATTGACATGGAACAAAAGCAAGACCTATTGTTCGGGCACCAACAAAGAAGTCACAGAGGCATATTTTGCTCAGTTCGGGAAAGATCTCAACAGGTTTCTGAATGCCAGAGCAGAAGAACTTGTCGGAGGCGGCCTTTTGGTGATTCAATTACCCGGTGTTCCGAGCGGCGCCCTTCCCTTTAATACTGGTGCAGGCTTCCTCCAAGAGCAGTTAGGACCATGTCTTTTTGAGATGGCCGACTTGGTAGGATCTGACGATTTACATCTTCTTTTTCTTTCTTCATTTTAAATAGTTTAACTTATAATCCAGTTTACTAATGATTTTTAATGCAAGTATTTGGGTCGTACTCATCAGTTTAAACGATTTCTTCTGACTCTGAGGCTGCTTGTTTGTGTATGCTGCAGGGATTTATCAGTCATGAAAAAGTGCATTCGTTCAACTTGCCAATGTACTTTCCATCAATTGAAGAATTGAACCTGGTTATAAAAGGGAATGGCCATTTTACGGCAGAAAGAATAAAGATATTGAATCACCCAATGCAGCACTTGCCATTTGATGCAAAAATGACTTGCTTGCAGTTTAGATCTATCTTTGAGGGCTTCATCAAAGACCATTTCGAAATAGACATTGTGGATCAACTTTTCGATCTATATGCTAAGAAACTCGAAGAGAATTGCTCAATCTTTGATCAGGAAATTCGCAAAGATGTTGACCTATTTGTTCTGCTAAAACGCGTTAGTTGAAGGATTGTTGTTTTGTGTTTAATTTACTATCTGAACTGATTGAAAATGCACTTGCTTTTTTTTTTTCCACGTAAAGTAGCACCAAAGCTATTGTGACATTTCTTTTATCTGCTAAAACTGTTGATTGTCTACATAGTTGATCATGTTCGTGAGATTCAACCCTCGCCTAGAGATGATATTTTCTCAAGTCTTACTTTCTTTGCGACATTTTTTGCTGAATTGGGGTTCTCATTCGAATTGGCCATTATGCTTTGATTTGAAGAAGATTAGATTAGTGATGAGTTAAATCCACATTCTTATGGGCTAAATTCATACTCCTAATACAATAATAGCATGTATCACGAGCATTAATAACTTGTACTCATTTAATATGAGTAATAAACTGTACTATTAGTATTAAAATTTATTTATTATGAGTAATAAACTGTACTATTAGTATTAAAATTTATATCAAATGTGAATTTAGAGTGGATTTAGTATAACTCTTAGATTATTGTCGTCAGAAATAAATGGTTCCTCAAGTCATGTTTTTAGGGAAAGCAACTCGTCAGCTGATGTTTTGGCATCTTTGTAATCTCGTCCTCCACAACACACTACAAGAAAATTGGCTTTTAGTGATAACATTCTCTGTGACAACAAAAAAGTTATCACAGTTGGTACTGTTCTGTGATAACTTTAGCTGTCGTCACTATTTAATATGGGTGCAGTAATTTTTAGTGACAAGATGAATTTTTTGTCACTTAGCGACGTCACAGAATAACTGGCGCGCTTCTGGTCAGTATGGCGGGAAATAAATTTGTGATGACATAAAAAATATTGTCACTAAATTATGTGCTATATTGACAACATTGAAAGTTGTCACTTATAGAATCACAGTGACAACATTTTTTTGTCAGTATACCTTTAGAAAAGTCTGTGTAATTCTATTATGCCACCCTAAATTTTATAACTCTACCCCTCTAATTTATTAATTTGCAAAATGAATGAGATATGTAGTCATATTGTTACATGTCACAATTATGAATTGTTTGTTTAGTGCTTAAATGAACTATGTATAGAAATTACTGTAATTTGACCCCTCTATTTTATAAATTTACAAAACACATTAGACATGTCAATGAGATATGAGTAGATATTTTACATCTCAAAAATTATAAATTGTTTGTTTAGTCCTTGAACAAATTATGGAGAGAAATTACTATACTTTGAGCAAAGAGCTAAGCATAAGTTGAAGAATTTTAGAAAAAATAAAGACTAATGAACACAAGTTCACAAATAAATGACTATTATATATGTAAACTCACATGTTTAATTGCTGGGGTTTGGAGTTTCGTACATGATAATGGATATGACCAAAAACAAGTGTACAGAGACGTTGAAACATGTTTTTATGTTTTTTAGTTTTGAGAGATAAATATTGTAAGGTTATTAATTGTTGTAATATACGTAATTCACATGAATCAAAAATAAAAAAATTCAGGGAAAATAACCAAATCCAATATGGAAACTAACACAGTATGTATGTATACCAAGAAAAGAATTAGCCTAGTGGTTGTTAGGGGTGTGCAACGAATTTGAAATTAGTAATTTGAAACCATGAATTCGAAATTTTTCAAAATTTGAACACTGAAAATTTTGACCGATTTCTCTTTCAAATTCATCAATTTCGATTTTGATTTCATACCGAATTCAATTCAGAATTCAGTAAACTACTAGAATTCACAGAATTCAGGATATGTTACTTAATTAGAATATAACTAATTTAATTAGCATACAATAATTATTATTTAGAGGTATTATTATATAATAGAAATTTTGATATTACATACAATATTATATATATTATATATATATTTATAAAATGTACGAATTCAAAATTGAAATCAGAACTAAATATTTCAATTTTGAATTGTGAATTCAAAATTTAAGTTCCAATTTGAAAATTTTAAATCCTCAAATCGAACCGATTCAAGAATTTTCGAAATCGAAAACCCGATTTGTAGTTCCAATTTCTGATTTTACCGATTTAAAATTTCATAATTCAAATCGAATTTAGTCAGTAAATCAAAAAATTTCATATTTGCACATCCCAAGTGGTTGGATTGTAATGTCTTGGCACTTTTACTCCCAAAATCCTACCCTTTTCTTTTTTTCTTGCCAAAAATGAGGGAAAAATTGAATTTTTAAAAAAATTTAAGGAGTAAGAGAGATAGAGAGATAATAGGAAGGAGAAAGCGTGAACAGTAATTGTAGTCCAAAAACAGCGCCAACTGAAAAATCAAAGAAGCGTGCGCGGGACTTAAAATGAGCAAAACGACGTCGTTTAGTGTATTGGATACAAACACTTAGACAAGCTGTCGGCTTCGGACAGACACTCATCCCCAAGCTCCTTTCACTTTCCCAACAGTTCCCCCTTTGCAATTGCTAGTTCTATCAAATCAATGGCGAAATATAATAGTTCTCCAAGCAAATTTTCCATCTAATCATCTTTCCTAAGTGCCTAATCTTGCTTCCTCACATACTTCCATTTCGTCTTCACTGAATTTAGAAAAAAATGCACTGAATTCCAACAAACCCTGATTACCTCTGCACTAAAAGACAATCCTTCCTTGGTGAATAGAGCATCCACAGCAAGGAATAGCTTCGTTGAGCTGAGCTTGAAGCTTTGGAAGAAACCTAGGTAATATTACATTTGGGGGTTGAGTTTTTTCACTTGGGTTTCAATGTTATTTAATTAATTTTTTTACCTACGGATACTACAAGAAGAATGCTTAATCGACCACATGAAGCTTGATTTTAACTATTTTGCAATTGATGATGAGTAATAGTATTATTCTTGCAAACTGATTTCTCTATTAAGTGTAGTGTGTATGTGCTTATGTATACATTAGTTTAATATGAAAAAACTTTCCTCCTTTACTTGGTAGATTCGATCAACTATCTACGTTGATTTTGTCAACAGATGTATTGCTGATCTCATTGTCTCCCTTCTGTGCTGATAAATTGTTCCATTGCTCTGGCGCTTGGTGAAAATTTTCAGGAGTTTCAGGTAATGTTCCACATCTGTAGCTGTACTATTACTGAAACAAGTAAATTCCTTTTACTGTAGACATAGAAGAATAAATCAATACTGCTAAACTGAAATAGGGAAAGATGTATCTAAAGTTTTTTCTCCTGAATCTCAATCCAGCAAATGGCCCACCCTTAATTGTTAGAAGATTTACCAGCTAGAATTTTATCCTAGATTTAGCAGTTGGGAATAAGGAACTCTAAAATTTTATGATGGCATGAAGTACAAAAATACATGGAGCTTAATGCACTGATAACCGTTACGGAAAATCTCAATTGTTCCATACTACTTAATTTGACAGTACTAGCAAAATCTACAAAAAAATCGTATGGATGTTAAAGAACATTGGATTAAAAAAAAATCTCTTCCATAACAAGGCTAAAAACTTCACTTTTATCAAGAATTGTTCTTTGAAACTTGAAAAGAAAAGTTCGACAGCATGGATATATATCCAAGTTCAGCAATGTACAAGAATTACATACTTTTGTAGTAATTTGTGCTAGCTCCTGCAATCTGCGTTTTTCTATATATAATATAAAATACTCTAAGACATTGTTCCATTTTTGTGCTTTAGATGTTTTGCTGAGTTAAATTTCACTTGAATGTGATGTGTTGTGACTTGATTATATCTTGGCTTTAAATAATGAAAGATTCAGTACATACTTGACTAGTCCAATTCATGTTACACTTTGTTTATGATCATCTTGGTTCACTTTTAGGCCATGGATAAAAGTTGGATGAGTTTGACAGATAGGAGAGATGAGAGATATGAATAAGGGGTAGTCAATTTTTTGAAGTTTGCATATTCTCAGAAAGAAGAACATCTTAAAATTCCATGCCCTTGTAGAAAATGTAACAATTTTCGTGACCAAACAAAGGAAAATGTAGAGGGCCATTTGATGAGAAATGGAATCAGTAGGTGTTATACTAGATGGATATACCACGGGGAAGGTTTTGAAGATGACTCAGATGACGGCAATGGTATAATTGATCAAAATGGAGAAGATAGTGATGAAGATGATATAAATGACTTGTTGAATGATATTGGAACAGCTAATTGGGGGTATAACTAGGGTGAGCCTTGAACAGGAGAACAAGACAGGGCAGATTTCTTCATTAGATTGTTAGAAAAAGAAAATGAAGATTGGTACCCCAGTTGCACACATTATTCCAAATTGTCTTTTGTTGTAACTCTTCTTCATTTGAAGACAATAAGTGGTTGGAGCTCCAAGTCATTTGACATTTTACTTGGAGTGTTTAAAAATGCCTTACCTAGTGAGGCTGAAATTCCGAATTCCTTTTATGAGGCTAAGAAGATAATCCGAGACTTGGGGTTTACATCCAATAAGATTCATGCATGTATAAATGATTGTGTGCTGTTTTGTAAAGAGTATGCATATTTGGACACTTGTCCAAATGAAAACTGCAAGGAACCTCGGTACAAGTCGTTAGGTTCTACAGTACCTCGCAAAGTGTTACGGCATTTCCCTTTGAAACCTCGGCTGCAAAGGCTGTATACAAATAGGGATATATCTCGTGATATGAGATGGCATAAGGAGAAGCGAGTTTGTGATAGTAATATTATGAGACATCCAGCTGATAGTGAGGCTTGGAAGCATTTTGATGATATTCATCCTGATTTTGCTGAAGACCCGAGGAATGTGCGTCTAGGATTAGCCATGGATGGATTCAATCCATTCGGAAACATGAGTAATTCCTATAGTATTTGGCCCGTATTTGTAGTTCCCTATGATTTGCCTCCATGGAGGTGTATGAAAGACCTATTTGTCCTAATGTCTTTATTAATTCCTGGACCAAAGTCTCCAGGAAATGATATAGATGTTTACCTTCAACCGTTGATTGAAGAGTTGAATGAATTGTGGGCTGGTATTGAAGTATACGATGCATAAACTGATAAGAAGTTTAATTTGCGGGGTGTGCTCTTGTGGACCATTAATGGCTTCCCGCTTATGGAATGATGTCCGAGTGGAGCACTAAAGGGTATACTGCATGCCCTATTTGCATGACCGAGACATCTTGTATCCATCTACCTAATGCACATAAATTAGCCTACATGGGCCATCATCATTTTTTGCCTGATAACCATCGTTGGAGAAGAGAGAAAAAGTCATTTAATGGAGAGGTTGAGCTGAGAAGTTCGGTCAGCTTTGTATCAAGGAAGGAAATTCTGATTCAGCTACAGAATATGGGGCAAATCTAGTTTGGAAAAGCTAATGGGTCAATCCAGAAGCGAAAGCGAAAACGTGCTGAAAATAAAGATTTGATTTGGAAGAAGAAGAGCATATTTTTTGAGTTGCCGTATTGGGTAGATTTAAAGATAAGACACAATCTAGACATAATGCATGTGGTAAAAATGTAGCTAAGAGTTTGTTTGGTACAATAATGGACATACAACATAAAACTAGAGACAGTTGGAAGGTTAGAGTAGATTTAGAGGAGATGGGGTTGAAGCAGGACTTGCATTTGACTGACAATGGTAGGACTTGTATCATGCCAGCTGCTTGCTATAATCTAAGCAAGCAGGAAAAAAAGAAGATATGTGACTTTTTATCCCATGTCAAGTATCCAGATGGCTTTACTTCGAATATATCCCGTTGTATAAAGAACGGTGAGTTTATTGCTTCAGGAATGAAAAGCCATGACTACCATGTATTCATACAGCGGATACTCCCACTTGCAATACGTGGATGCTTGACAAAAGAAGTTTGCCAAGTTATATTTGAATTGAGTAGCTTCTTTAGGAAATTATGCTCAAGAACACAATACCTGGACATTTTGGAGGAGCAGGAGAGAAACATTGCACTTATCTTATGTAAGCTGGAGAGGATTTTTCCGCCTTCATTTTTTGACATAATGGTGCATCTATTGGTTCACTTGCCTAGTGAAACCAAAATTGTAGGATCGCCTCAATACCAGTGGATGTTTCCATTTGAAAGGTAAGGAAAAATTAATTTTCTGTGACCTATTATTACAACATGTATTTGATTAAATTAATTTTAAATTCTAACAATAAAATTGCTTTTAATAAATAATAGGAAAATGAGCACACTAAAAGGTGTCGCGCCCCATTTTTTGATGGAAAAATGTGTTGTATGTTAGAAAAGGGAAAGATTTTGATTTTTGCAACCAGAAAGGAAAAGGGGTCATGGGACTATAAAATGCGACGGTTTGGACCCAAAAAAAAAAATAAAGTCTAGAAAAGGGTTTTTAGAAAAGTTTGGAGTCGCCACTTGGTGTGGAATTTAGGTGTACCAAGTCATCCAAAAATTTTAATTAATGAAAATAAACTAAGAAAACCCTTTTTTAGACGACTCCAGGTCTTTGAAAAACTAGAGAAAAAGGTTCGGGGGTCACGGTTGAAAGAAGGGAAGGCAAAGATTCGATGTTACTCGTCTCTAAGGCACCCTTCTAACCTAGTCAAAGCTAGTTGCATGATTTAGTTAAAAATTTCCTAATTCTAACTTTAAAATTTATCACATTTGGATGTTATCTATATGGATGCAAAACCTAGACCTAATGTTGGATCGAGAGGGGACAAAATGTCTCCTTGAGGTGTGATTGGAATTGATCACATTAGTTGTGTCATCCAAGTTTGATCCCTCGAGGAGGTCACGAAGAATGCAAATGATGAGACTCGAACAAACAGAAAAATAGGGTTTTCAAAAGCAGTGCAATTGTTATAAAATCTCAAAGGAAAAATGAAATTGGATTTTTGAAAAGATCAATTTTAAGTGCCAAGAGGAACTTGAATTTTTCAAAAGATGCAACTTTTAAGAAAAATGGCTTTTTGATTTTTGAATTGCTAAAACATGAAGAAGAAGCTTGACTCTTAAAAGAATGATTTTTATAGAACCAATGCACATGTATGTCCTAAAGAGGGACAATGCAACATAATGGGTGCGGGGGACTAAGTTCGTGACTTTAAATCTTCCTTTTCATAGAAGGAAATAAAAGCGTGCTAAGGCTAAGAAGCCAATACTCGCTCTTTTCCCTAATTCAAAGGGTAATGCCCTAAATGCACTAATCTAATAAAAAGAAAACTAATATGAGATGTTTCGCATATGGGATGGGAAATAGTGACATGCAAAATGGGAAAGAAACCCTAAAAGTGGAAAGTGTGTGAAATTTGTATCTAATGCATGAACGGCGTTTTAAGGGTCTAGCTTTGGACTAGCCCTCGTCAGAAGGTTCTCACTAACATTGGATTAGTGAGAAATCGAAAGGAAAGGCCACAACTAGCGTTGGACTAGTGTGGTGACGTCCATACATTCACACAATAAACATGTAGACATGATAATAAAGCAAATAAACACATAAAACACATAAACACATAACACGTAGGCATAATGTCTAGATGCAAGGCCCTAGGAAAGCAAGTAAACACATAATCATGCAAGCATGCAAATAAGCATATAAAACCCTAATTATTACATCGAGGGACCCTAAATACATTCTAAGGGGAAAAATTCGGAATAATAATCTAACTATTACATTTTATAGAATAAATACACTTTTTGCCAAATTAAACCTATCTATTACAACTTGGCATCCAAGGCCCCCAAATGATTTACTCAAAAATTAAATGACATAAATAAAGACTAGACATGAATAAAAGCAAAGGAAAACTTAACTTAAAACATGCAAAATCATGCAAAAACACATAATGAGCACATAATAGGGGAAAGAAGTTACCATCCCTTGATGTGATGCCTTAACTGAATCCTTAAATGATGGGAATGGTTATCTAAGACTCAATGTCAACAAAAGGGATCAAGGTACCAATTTAAAGGAAAATCAATCAAAATTCAAAGAAAGGATATCTAAGCAGGTTCGCAAGCAACATAGAAAAGACCGAAAACAGTAAGATTCGGAACAAAAGAGGAAATATCAACGAGAATACAAAAAGAGAGGTTACGGAGTAAACATGGACGACACGCAACTAGGTCCGTTACAAGCAAAATCAAACTCGAGGAAGCGGACCGAAGCGGACTCAACAGAATCGTCTCTTCCGTCTTCAAAACATCGGAAGGTTGCTTCCGTTTTTCAGACAATAACATAAACGAAATATTCAGAGGCAAGGGATCCATTCAAAGCATCAAACATCATCATTCAGATCATGTCAAAACGAGCTAAACCCACAAAGATCAAATCATAAGCATCGACATCATCAAATGAACAACAAGGGGGAAGGAAAAGAACTGTCAGGGTAGAAACGAGGATTGTTACGCGGACTGGCCTGCATAACAATCCAGCGTTTCTTCACATCTTCAAGTATTCAAACAAACGCTGAGCGTTCTGAAGTAGTCCACGCAAGAGATCCGCGTTTCTTCACAACTTCAAACATTCAAGAGGAAACGCGGACTGTTACGCGAGATTATCCGTAAGTAGTCAGCGTTCTTCACATCTTCAAAACGCGTGAAGAACATTTTTTCCAGAAATTTCGAGAATCACAACAAAGATCATCACGTAAGCATCAAGCGTCGATTTTAAGCGTAAAACAAATCTACTAGCCTTACCAAGGCTCTATAAACACAACATGATCATATAACAGCTGATAATCATCATCAAATATCCCAAACTAAAAGAAAACTATTCAAGACCTTGGTTCCACCAAAGGTCCGAATCTCAGATAATTCTACGATCAAAAAACAGTAAATAGAGTAGAAGGATGTTACCTGAATCGTAAGCTTTGAATCTAAACAAAAGAAGAGGCCAGAAATTCCAAGAATGATCCTCCCAAGTATGAAACCCTTTTTTCCCTTTCTTCTTTCTTTTCTTTTTCTCTCAATTCCCGTAGTTTTCTTACTGCTTTTCTCTCTCAAAGCTCTCTAATTGCCTCTTTTCTCTCGATTTCCCTTTTGCTTAAACCCTAATCTAGGCTATTTATAGCCACCAAACCTAGAACTAGGGTTTTGATGTTCTTGGGATGAGGTGAGCTAATTTTGAACGTTAGATGAGTTGTTAGGGATTAGGGGTGAGTTGGGGAATGTTTAAATAGGTTTCTTATCGTTCAAGCATCGGAAATTACAGCTGGAAAGGATGATCCGATTCGAAGAATCCAGTGTCATTTTTTTTGCTTATCAGTTACGCGGACTTATCCTTGGTCCGCGTTTTGACTTTTCTCCCTTTTTTTTTTTTAAAGAAAAACCTACAAAAATGAGGAAAATGCGTTAGAATATTCAAAAATAAATAACTAAACATTAATAGATAAAAACATAGGAAAACAAATGAAATAGTCAAAATTTGGTGTCTACAGCTTGCCCCTCTTTGTCTAAGTTTCGAAGAAAACTCTAGACAAAGACGTAGACACCAAATGCTTACTTTTGCTGGTTGTATCCAACCACAGCGAGAATGTTAAATTGCCAATTTTCAAACTAAAATGTATAATGTGACCGAACTGTATAGAGTTGCCTACGATCTTCATGAGAATCGTCAAACGTAGTTCCAATGCAAATGAACTATGATGAACTGAGTACTAAAACTTTGTAAAATTCAAGAACGGGAGATAGAAGGTGCGGAGGAGGTCTGAGACTCACCAACAGGAAATTGAAATATCAAGAAGGGAGGTAGAAGGGTGCATGGAGGCTGAGACTCACCAATTTAAATTTTGAAGAGCGGGAGATAGAAGGGTGCAGGCTCGAGACTCACCAAATGTGAATTTAAATTTGAAGAAGGGGATAGAAGGATGCCGTGAGGTCTGAGACTCCTATGAGGAATTTAAATTTGAAGCGGGGGATAGAAGGTGCTGGGTCGAGGCAAAGAAATTTAAAGTGAAGCGAGGGGGATAGAAGGGTGGCGGAGGTGACAGCATGAAATTTAAATTCTTTCCAAATTTAGACTATTGGTGGGATTGGACCCAAGCCCCAATGACTAGATGGGAAAATGTAGATATGCTATTGGTGGGATTGGACCCAAGTCGAATGACTAAACATACTATTCAAATTGGGATTGGACCCAAGCCCAATGACTAAAACATACTATTGGTGGGATTGGACCCAAGCACTGAATGGTGAAAATACTATTCAGTGGGATTGGACCCAAGCCTGAATGACTGAAAATACTATTCAGTGGGATTGGACCCAAGCCTGAATAACTAAAAAAATTGATGGGTGGACGAGCTGAATGGTGAACATACTATTGATGGGATTGGACCCGAGCCTGAATGACTAAAACATACTATTCAGTGGGATTGGACCCGAGCCTGAATGACTAAATGGGAAAATGAAAATATGAATGTTGGATTGCCAGACTTTGAAAAATAAAACACCAGCTATTCAAACATGATAAATGTAGAATGCAAGTAATGATGCACTCAGTGAAATGTTGCAGTTCTGATTTTTGATTTTCTTGTCTTGAAAAGGAAGTGATTGATAGCAACAATTACTTCTTCTCTCTTTTTTCTTTCTTTTTTTCTTTTTTTCTTCTTTTCTTTTTTTTTTCTTTCCTTTTTTTTTTTTTTTAAGAATTGATGGATTTTGAAAAATTGAAAAGTGTAACCCAAACTTTTCCTCTACAGGGTTGGAACAAATCCGCATATGTTGCCATCGTCTTGATCTGCAAACCCTTTCCGGCAAAAATTAATCTTGAATGCATTATCCAAAATTTGAGAGCACTTCTCTCAAAAACAAAATTGCCCCAGTGTCAGCTGAATTGTTAACCCTGCAGAAGCCACGAAGTATTTAACCAATTAGTCCATGGCAATTCAAAATTCCTCCTTTTTTCTTTTTCCCTTTTTTTTTCATAAAGTGTAAAAACTCTTGTGATCACAACTGTTAGCCACCAAAATAACTAAAACATATGAGAATCATGCAATAAAACACATTCATCAGATATTTATGCTTATGAAACATTGCTTGTTTTCAAGTGATAGGAAATATTCATCAAAACAAGTTATGGGATTGAAATAAACCATGTGATCTTGGAAATCCAAATCCTCATAAACCAGGCAAAACATTATTGTGCAATTATTCAATTTGCATCAAGTACTCATAATGTCAAGTAAAAGAAAGACAATTATACCTCAATTTTAACAATTCAAGCTTGATTTCTCACTTTCACCAAATTTTGCAATCAAACGACTCATATAGTTAATTCAAGCTTGCCTTTTTCACAGTTTTCTCAAATTTTATTGCTACAAAGGATTTATTGAAGCACATCTTCTTTTTCAAATTGCAAAAATGTCTTTTGACGCGAAAATCAACACTTTTAGGTGAAGACTCCCGGTTACTCAACATATGCCTTCTTGCTCAAATAGTAAAAATGTCTTTTGACGCGAAAATCAACACTTTTAGGTGAAGATTCCCGGTTACTCAACATTTTACTTGTTCAAACTGCTTTGCATACTGTAATTCAAGCACTTTTACATAAAGTTAACATTTGTAGATGCTAAACCTCGGTTACTTAGTACTAGAATCATTGAGAATTTTAATTCTCACTTTGCTACTTTTCTTGCTTTGCTTCTCTTTTTTTTTTTTCATATCAAATGGAAAAGATCATTTGCCATAACAATATCAATCATTTTCTTGTAAAATCCAATAAAGAAGAAATCTCATTTAATAAGAAAACAAGCGAGGCATAATTTTCCCTATTTTACAAAACATACTTTCTAAAATGCCAATGTCTTAATCACATAACAATTATTTCCGAGTAAGATGGAAAAAGGATCTTTCGCATCACCCGGTTTTTTATTTTAGAAGGATGAAAGCAATTGCAACCAAAATTGGACATTTGCACCCTTTTTGAATCAAATTTCGAAAAACAAATCAATTTGTGAGGCAAATGTGCAAAAATTTTTTTTTTTTTTTTTTTTTTTTTTTTTTTTTTGAAAAAAATTCGGCAGAGTTTCCCCTATAACTGGATGAAAACTCCCTGCCAGCAACCCAAATTTTCAAATCACAATCAACACATATAAGCACATAAAAGCTAAATTTAAACAAATATACACATCCTCAAGCAATTTAACCAAAAGTATGTCTAACAGTTAAACCTAATCAGAATACAAGATCAAACATAAAAAGAGAAATAAAGCACGAGTAGAATAAAAGCAAATCATGGGGCGGATCCATCATCCCCGCCTGCACCATCTCCGGAGACTGCCAGTTTGCGGTGGAATGCTTAGAGATGCGCTTCTATACCCGTCGAGTGCTCAAAGCCCGATCTGCTCCTCCATCGCCCCCCATTGGCGTCGAACTGCCTCCATGCGATCCCATCTCTCGATCATCTGAGTTTGAAATCCCAGGAGTCCATGACACATCCCCGTGGCATGGTGGTGGTGGTAGCGCATGAGGCCAGCCTCTCCCTCTCTGTCTAGTAGCTCTGGGGCTCTCGTCGAGGCCGGGCGATGTCTGATACATCTATATGTAGGTCCTTCAGCAATCCAATGCTAGCTCCAATAGAGGGGGTGGGATAGGGGGGAATCACCGTCACTGCGGAGGAGTGAAATAAGTCGGAAACCAGTGGAATGATGTGGACGCGTCTCCCCCGTCGTCCGATATGACCGATAATGATGTTCGCAAGGAATCCAGGAATGGTGAGTCTGACAGTGGAACATACGATCTAAAGTATAGATCATTGCCTCAACTCCCAGCGCTCTTCTGGGATGACATTGTGGGCGGGTGTATAAAATAGCACTGGCGGGAAAAGATCGAGCGATTTAGGCATGCTCACGGGACCAGAACTCCTCATGCGACTCCAAATCATAGCATGAGGGGATCCCACTCCCCGTGGTGGCGAGAAGTCCTTCTTCAATCAATGGTGGACCCTCGTCAGCACCCGGTTATCGAGCTATAGTGCTCGGGTGATCTCCAATCGAACTCCCCAGAGGTCTCAATCCTCTCTCCCGTGCCCTTCTTGTCCTCGATGTTCGGATCTTCAGCGGACCAAGTCGAGGAAGATCACAGTAATGCTGGTCGGGCCCACCCCTAATGGCGAGGCGATGTCAGGTGGGCGGCGTCCACCTCCGAGACTATGTGCAGCTCATATCGTCTATGCTCTCGAGAGTCATACCACTCACGGTTCTCCAGCGGGTGATATCAAAATCTGGCGGTGGAGGTCTGCAGCTGCCTCTTCCTCACCAACGGCGTCTCACTCTCCTCATGTGGGAGGTGGCTGACCCTTGCCTGCTGCGTTCGTGACATAGTACTGAAAAATTTTTTTTAAATGATTAATTGCCAACAATTTTGACAAGTTACGGTAAATACATAAACAAATTAGAAATTCTTGGCAAACACCCTAAAACAAAATTCCTAAAAAACTGAAAATCAAACAACTTTACAAAGCCCCAAAAAGAAACAAGATTCTAAAAGATTTCAATTAAATTCACAAAAATGTAGGAATTTTTTTTTTTTTTTGAAAAAATTCCACAACAGTGCACAGAACAAAGAGTGCAAATAATTCAACAAATTTTCCAAAATTTCAGGCATTTTAACAAAACCTATGAAAAAATCTTAAGAATTTTACAACAACATACCAACCCAAAAAACCCAAAGTTTCTAAAAAAAAAAAAAAATCAACAAATTTCACAAAATCATTTAAATTCCTAAAATCTAAGAACTCAATGCAATTCCACACAAAACCTTAAAATTCAACAATTCCTATAAATTACAAAAACTTCAACAATTCGATTAATTGTGACGAGTTCAAAACTCCCAATTTTCCATAAATTTTCACAAAAAATCAACAATTCACTAATTTTATCCAAATTCTATAAAAAATACAAAAATCAAAGAATTGTGATTTCTAATTTTCACATTAATTCTACAACAAGCCAAAATCCCACAAAATTCCGCATGTGACTAGAAATTTCAACAAGTTCCAAATTAAACAAAAATTCTACAATTTCTATATTTGACCATCCAAACGTATTCAATTTTAATCCAACAATCCTATCAAACCTATTAATTAACAATACAAAAATTAAATTCAGAAATTGATACAAATTAACACAATTCAAATAAATAATAAATAAACAAATAAAATAAAACAAAAATCACCAACATTTATAAACAGAAAATTCGTATAAATTTCCATCAACAATTCACAAATTTTTATCCCAATTTCTGTAAAAAGTACAAAAATCAAAGAATTCAGTGATTTCTAATTTTCACTCTAATTCTACAACAGTGCAAAAATCCCACAAAATGCCAAACAGGGCTAGAAATTTCAACAAGCTCCAAATTATTCTAAAAAGAACAAAAAAAATCTACAATTTCTACATTTGACCACTTAAACATGCTCAATTGTAATCTAACAATCATATCAAACCTATTAACAATAATACAAAAATTAAATTCACAAATTGACAAAAATTACACAATTTAAATAAATAAATAATAATTAAACAAATAAATAAAACAAATAAAATAGATAAATGGCTCACCAACATCTTTTAATCACATAAACAAGTCTAATAATCATTAGAAACAACAACAATAAACATTATAATTGAAAACAGAAAAAACGCGAAAAAAAGGAAAAAAGAAAGAATTTTCAGAAATTCAAAAGATGTAATTTCGTTAGGATTTCTTACCGCAATCACGTAGTGGAGTGCTTGAGGAGTGAAATGATGCAAGAAGCCCCAAAAAACAAGCACGAATTGACCCCCAATTGACCGGTTTTAGTTTGAAAACAACCTCAATCCCGAGCTTTGATGTGTTTCGTGATGTTTTGTTGGGATGAAAAGGTTCTAAGAAGCCTAGGGAATGTTCCTCGGTGAAAAATATGGAAGAAAGAACGAGTTCGAGGATTTGGGTGAGTTACGTGGAGTGGGAAGAGAAAAAAGTGAGGAAGGCGTCGCTTTTGACAAATGGAAACGCCGACCGATCGCTGGCTACTCCAAGCGTAGGATCCAGCGTTACAATATGAACACGAATTTTGTCAAATCTGAAAGCTTGGATGAAGCGGGTGACTCATCAATGATCGCTGCGTTCGTAAAATGAAATAAAGCAAAAAAGCAGCTGAACAATCCACGAAGGTCTCAGCGTTACACTCGGAAGATATGAATTTCAAAGCGCTGAACGAAACGCTGACTACTCCATGCAACCCGTTACTTCTCGGGACATGAATTTGTAAAGAACGCGAGGGAACGCTGACGGTCCACGCAACCACCCGTTACTTCTCGGAGAATATGAATTTGTAAAGAAACGAGGAAACGCTGGCTGGTCCACGAACCACCATTCAAAAAAAAAAAAATTTTTTTAATTTTTTTAATTTTTTTTTAAATTTTTTTGAAAATTTTTTTTCTTTTATTATTATTATTATTTTGAACTGAGGGCTATAACACTTGGCAATGTAGGTAAAAAACCTTACTTTCCAACATTTTTCAAAGAATTTATCCTTTCTTGATTTTTCAAAACATCTATCTTTATTTATTTTTGTATGCATGCTTCGAAAATGGTCTAATCATCCATTCTAAACATCTACTCAAATTAAAACTGACTTCCTTGATTGGACCGATTGGTCGTTTGTCCCTGCTTCTCTGCAAAAGAAAAGAATTTGTTGAAAAAGTAATGATAACGCCGCCACCATTCTCCCTTTTATCTCGAGCAACCCGTAAACATGAGTTCTTGGACGTCGACGAGCGGTGTCAGCTGAATTCTTTTTGTTCTACCGGTGCAGATCCATTCGTCCCCGCTTCTTCGAACCCATATCACCCATTCCTTCATGTTAATCTAAGAGGATTGTCCTTTGATGAAAATGCCCTTTTGATGAAAATATGTGCAAAAAATTTGGGCAAAGGAAAGAAAATTTATTTTGACATCATGACCATAGAATGAATGCTAAACATAACATTTTAAATCAATAAAAGCTAAATGCTAGGAAAATTATTTAACACAAAAGCGTCGCACTTGACCCTTTTGGATATCATCTCCTTGGACTCACTGACGGCAAGAGAGTGTTTGATATAAGGTAAACCCTGATAGACGTAATCACCGGCTTGCCTTGTCCCATGAACTTTCCTTCACCTTGTTGCTTTTCAAAACTTGCTTTAGTATCCTTTCAGATTTGCACGTCGATAAGGTAGTCTAATGAAATGGACAGACTTAAACCCCAATTTCGTCAATTTAAACATGTTTGTTAAAATAGTGGCATCAGTGAGACAATCCCTTCTGACAAAAATTCAGATAGAATGTATTTGCATCATTTGCCTTTTGATTGAGAAAGTTCTTTTCAGAATTTTTTTTTTTTTGCAAAAAGGTGGGGGTCTATAACACTAGGCTTTTGCAAGGGGTTTGAGTGTGGTGTAGAGCGGTTTAAACTTGAATGCAGAATTTTTTTTTTTAAAACAAAATTACCCAGCTTTCCCCTTTTTTAATGTTTTTTTTTTAAATACAAAAATTGCCCCAGTGTGGGGGTTTGTGATTCTCAAGAGGGTTTGCTAAATAATTAATTATTCTTTTATAGGCTCAAACGGGAAAATTGGGGGGTTGAAGTGTTTAAACGAAAAGGAAGAAGGTCGGCTTTTCCAGACCACCTTTTTGCAAAAAATTTCTGAAGAAACCTTGTTCAATCATATGAAAAATTTTTTACACATATCTGAATTGATTGGTTGAGGAAAGATCTGTCCATCCATTTCCATGAGAACCAATGCACCTCCAGGTAACACCTTTTGAATGATGAACGGCCCTTGCCAATTCGGAGCAAATTTCTCCTTAGCCTCTTCTTGCATCGGAAGGATTCGTTTCAAAACCTTGTCCCCCACTTCGAACCTGCGAGGTCTAACTTTCTTGTTATAAGCCCGAGCCATCCTCTGCTGGTAACATTGCCCATGACAAATGGCATTCAACCTTCTTTCATCGATTAAAGACAGTTGCTTGTGACATTGCTTGGTCCATTCAGCTTCTTCCAATTGAGCTTCTATTAGAATGCGTAAAGATGGGATTTCAACTTCAGTAGGTAATACTGCTTCCATCCAATACATGAGAGAGTAAGGTGTTGCCCCAGTAGAAATCCTGATTGCAATTCTACACGCCAAAAAGTAGTTTCTCAAGCAAATTTCGGTGTGTTTCGACCATCTTACAAATGATGACATCCAAGTTCATGAGATATCAGAGTTTTCGTCCACCAAATTCCAAAATGGCGACGTCCAAGGGTCAAAGGTTTTTATTCATGATCATCCAAGAGCAAAATAAACGAATGTTCGAAAATAAAATGAGTGGACCATAACTGAAGGACAAAAGGAGAAATTTCATTTCATTTGGCAAAGAGCAAGATAACAGATAATATCATGGAAGCATAATTAAAGGCATGATTTTAAACAAGCAAAAAGTGAGATAACAAGTGCATTGTTTTTGAAGAAATGATTGACATTAAAACATGATTCATTTTTCAAGGACAAACCCCTCAAATTTACCAAAACCTCCTCCGAGCAAAGTGCACAATCAAGAGCCAATCTTGTGTGGTCTCTTGAGGAATCGAAGGAAACTCCACATTCTCCAGGGATCGGTGTCAAGGGTGACCCCCAAACAAGCTTGAGATAACCTTGTCTCTATATCATCATCGACCTTTTCTTAAATGATCCACCACCATCCTCATCTTCTTCTTTAATGAACGAGCATGGTCAACAATTTCCTCCTCCACCGATCATTCCAACGACGCCTTTGTGTTCCGGAGAGGGTTTCTATTGACG
This sequence comes from Gardenia jasminoides, assembly GCA_013103745.1. Classification (NCBI taxonomy): domain Eukaryota; kingdom Viridiplantae; phylum Streptophyta; class Magnoliopsida; order Gentianales; family Rubiaceae; genus Gardenia; species Gardenia jasminoides. The sequence continues at coordinate 13,530,833 of CM023099.1, forward strand.
TTGCCCTTGCTCATTCTTTCTTTTGAACTATATCCCGGCATCCACCATGTCTTGAATTCTATGCTTCAAGGCCCAACAATCGTCGAATGACCCGGGCTTCCGAATGATAAGCACAGATGGCATGGGATCATACCATAGGGTCCTCGGGATACTGTTTGGGAGGGACAAGCCAATTTTCCCAATGACTTTCAACTGCTCATACACTGGTCAATGGGGCCGTCGGTGAAAGTTCGAAGGTTTTCTAATTTTGTATTTCATTAGGCAGAAAAGAATTTTGAGCAGGATTTTGTGGAGCAGGTCTAGGAGCATAGTTTTGACGGGGGTAGGAAATAGGTTGGGAAGTTGAAAACAAAGGTTGGGGGTCCAAATGAATAGGGCGTGTGCGAGGCGTCTAGGCGGCAGTGTGATAAACAGACTGATGGTAGGGGTATGGTAAATATGAGTTTGGATTGGTGGGTGACTCAGTTACAGGTAAGGGTGGTTCGATCCCACACAAAAGCACTTTCATTCTTTCTAAACGGGAGCTTCCTTCCATCCGCCATTTTGCCCTTGCAATGTTTCCAATTGTCGCTTTGTTTGGCGGTCACATTGACAATTTTCCCGATTTTCACAAACTCATCATACTCCTCCAGCTTATTGACAATTGTAGCAAAAGAACTCCCGATCATTCGAAAAATCTCCTCAAAATAAGGCGGATCATGTGTCTTAATGAAAGTACGAACAATCTCTTCTTCTGTCATGGGAGGCTCAACTTTAGCAGCCAACTTTCTCCATCGCTTGGCATATGCCTTGTGATCTTCTGAGGGTCTCCTTTTGACTCCTTCCAAGGTTGTTCGTGTCGGTGCCAACTCACAATTGAATTCATACTGCTTCACAAAAGCTGTGGACAAATCCAACCAAGTTTTGATCTCTTGAGATTTCAGGTTTGAGTACCAATCCAAAGCATCTCCTTCTAGGCTCTCAGGGAACAGACGCATAGGCAAGTTCTCATCATCCACTGGTTTACCAAGCTTGTTGGCAAACATTTTAAGGTGCGTCTTAGGATTCCCGGTACCATCATACTTGCTGAACTTGGGGGTCTTGAAACCCATAGGTAGCTGGACGTCAGGAAATAGGCGCAGATCATTGTAATCCAATCCACCATGTCGGTTCAGACCTTGGTTCTTCTTTATAAACTCCTCGAACCTGTCCAATCTCTTCATCAGATCTTTGTCGACTGGCATGACAGGCTCCTCTATCTTTGGCTTTCCTTGGGAGGCAATGTCCCATACAAAGGGCTCCGTGGTATGAAAATGAGGCTTGGTATGACTGGGAGGTATGTTTAAGGTAATCTGGGGTTGAATGTGAGGGTTTGCCTTTTAGTTGGGCTCAGCAAGACATAGTCAGGGTGAGTGTATGGAAAACTGGTGTTGTGGTGAGAGCAAGCAATCTCATGATGGTTAGGAATAGGTGGAACAAGAGTGGTTTGAATATTGGTCGAGAAAAGGGGTGGATTACTTGTCAGCGGGGGAATGCTAACAAAGTGTTCATGATCATTCGAGGTACCACCTCCATTACTGTTGGCTACCAACTGGTCAATTACACGCCTTTGCGCAGCCATCTCGGCGCTCATCTCGTTGAACCTTCCCAGTACTTCACTTAACTGAGCTCCCAAGGCAGCAAAATCAGGCGAAGTGACCAAAGCATTCCTATCTGAGCCTTCTGGTGCAGAACTCATGTTTACGGGCTGCTTTGAGCTTTTGCTTTTAGATCGGGTAATGATGGGGCTTCTACGTGAAACTATTTTTAAAAGTACCTGAGTGGGAAAGGAAACACACTTTAGGAGCTTATTCCAAAGGGGAGCTGCGGAGATTTATTTGAAAGAACAAAGGAAAAAGAACGCAGTTAGTGATTGCTTATATAATTCGGATGCATGTCCTAGAGGGGGGGCCCTTTTATGCCAAGGGTCGGCCTAGCATGAAAAATGCAATCCTCTGAGGTATGCACCATACAATACCTGATGGGTCCGATCATTCCACTGAAAAGGATTATTCTTGAAGGAATTATAGTGCCTTGACTAATCTCGAGGTAAATATGGATCTAGTTCAAATGGATCGGACGGGATTGATGGTCCACCCAAAAGTCGACTGGGTTCATGGCTTACCTGTAACTCCACATCTCCATTTTATTTGCAACACACTAGCTCATAAGCCTTCTAAAATCAAGATTTAGCCTTGATAAAATCATTATCTCAACAATGAGAAATTATTTGTGACCTTTTTGATTTAGTGTCCTTATGCATGGGATTTTACCAATTTTGATAAAATGGCCAAAAAATGATTACTAGGGGTTTATATTCTAGCATGTGAAGGTCACTCCATATCTTTGGATGTCATCATAGAAGGATCGGACCCTACCTTACCTTGTGCGCTACCCCTTTGGATGTTACTGAAAACATAAACATGCAAATCTCACTGGATTATATATCCGAGACACAAGGGTGGTTTATTCCTATCGCGGGATTCCCTAAATGGCATTCCCTCTATGGTTTATGCATGATGCCAGTTTATTGAAGCAAGTAAAAGTGCAAAATGAAACATGGCCTATAGGAGCCCCATTTGAATGCCGGGGTAAGCCTAAAAGTGATAGGCAATTACAACTTAAATGCAATAACATAAATTCAAACATGTAATAGCCTATCTAGAAGGATGGCTTGTCTTAAAAGAGTATCAGGACTATTATTTTCTAAAGTTTGTGAAATGCAAGAAAAAGAAAGACAACAAAAGGTTAGTTTAATCAACAGATATCACATAACACATTGGAGCAACAAATTGCACAAAAATAAAGAGGGGTGTAATCCCTCCTCTCGTGTCTAGTGATCCTTAATAAGGTAAGGTGGACTCTACCCTAGGTAATTCTAACATGGATGCATGAGGTTGAGCTCACTAATGCATCTAGACTCGATAAAGGTTACAGGCTCCCAAACCTTCAGACCAAAAGGCAAAAGGTCATCAATCCAAATGCCTCAAGTCGGTGGTTCGAGTGATCCCCTAGACATTGCTACGTGCACGTCGTGCCACGGCCACATGTCCAAGTGGATCGATCCTAATCCTAATAGGGAAGAGTGGCGTGACAAGCCACTAAAAGTAAAAAAAAATAGGGTCAAAGTAAAATACATATGCACGTATGAGAGTGATTCCCTTTGAGAGGAGGGATTCAAACATCAAACATTCTCGAGGCTCTAGGGTAGATGCACACCTACCCCAAATGCAAGGCGCGGTACAAGTAAATATCAATACAAATAAAGAAACAATAATTCATTCATCATGTACGCGATGTGTAAGGAGCGATTGCACGGGCATAAAATCCTAAAAAAAGAAAAGGAAAAGAAAAAGAAATGCAACCTAAAACATCCAAATGTGATATATAAGAAAGTTAGAAAAACGAAATAGTCAACTAAATCAAGTGCTCGGACCCTCTTAGGAAAATCCCCAGTGGAGTCGCCAAGCTGTCGCGCCCCATTTTTTGATGGAAAAATGTGTTGTATGTTAGAAAAGGGAAAGATTTTGATTTTTGCAACAAGAAAGGAAAAGGGGTCATGGGACTATAAAATGCGACGGTTTGGACCCAAAAAAAAAAATAAAGTCTAGAAAAGGGTTTTTAGAAAAGTTTGGAGTCGCCACTTGGTGTGGAGTTTAGGTGTACCAAGTCACCCAAAAATTTTAATTAATGAAAATAAACTAAGAAAACCCTTTTTTAGACGACTCCAGGTCTTTGAAAAACTAGAGAAAAGGTTCGGTCACGGTTGAAAGAAGGAAGGCAAAGATTGATGTTACTGCTCTAAGGCACCCTTCTAACCTAGTCAAAGCTAGTTGCATGATTTAGTTAAAAATTTCCTAATTCTAACTTTAAAATTTATCACATTTGGATGTTATCTATATGGATGCAAAACCTAGACCTAATGTTGGATCGAGAGGGACAAAATGTCTCCTTGAGGTGTGATTGGAATTGATCACATTAGTTGTGTCATCCAAGTTTGATCCCTCGAGGAGGTCACGAAGAATGCAAATGATGAGACTCGAACAAACAGAAAAATAGGGTTTTCAAAAGCAGTGCAATTGTTATAAAATCTCAAAGGAAAAATGAAATTGGATTTTTGAAAAGATCAATTTTAAGTGCCAAGAGGAACTTGAATTTTTCAAAAGATGCAACTTTTAAGAAAAATGGCTTTTGATTTTTGAATTGCTAAAACATGAAGAAGAAGCTTGACTCTTAAAAGAATGATTTTTATAGAACCAATGCACATGTATGTCCTAAAGAGGGACAATGCAACGTAATGGGTGCGGGGGACTAAGTTCGTGACTTTAAATCTTCCTTTTCATAGAAGGAAATAAAAGCGTGCTAAGGCTAAGAAGCCAATACTCGCTCTTTTCCCTAATTCAAAGGGTAATGCCCTAAATGCACTAATCTAATAAAAAGAAAACTAATATGAGATGTTTCGCATATGGGATGGGAAATAGTGACATGCAAAATGGGAAAGAAACCCTAAAAGTGGAAAGTGTGTGAAATTTGTATCTAATGCATGAACGGCGTTTTAAGGGTCTAGCTTTGGACTAGCCCTCGTCAGAAGGTTCTCACTAACATTGGATTAGTGAGAAATCGAAAGGAAAGGCCACAACTAGCGTTGGACTAGTGTGGTGACGTCCATACATTCACACAATAAACATGTAGACATGATAATAAAGCAAATAAACACATAAAACACATAAACACATAACACGTAGGCATAATGTCTAGATGCAAGGCCCTAGGAAAGCAAATAAACACATAATCATGCAAGCATGCAAATAAGCATATAAAACCCTAATTATTACATCGGGGGACCCTAAATACATTCTAAGGGGAAAAATTCGGAATAATAATCTAACTATTACATTTTATAGAATAAATACACTTTTTGCCAAATTAAACCTATCTATTACAACTTGGCATCCAAGGCCCCCAAATGATTTACTCAAAAATTAAATGACATAAATAAAGACTAGACATGAATAAAAGCAAAGGAAAACTTAACTTAAAACATGCAAAATCATGCAAAAACACATAATGAGCACATAATAGGGGAAAGAAGTTACCATCCCTTGATGTGATGCCTTAACTGAATCCTTAAATGATGGGAATGGTTATCTAAGACTCAATGTCAACAAAAGGGATCAAGGTACCAATTTAAAGGAAAATCAATCAAAAATTCAAAGAAAGGATATCTAAACAGGTTCTGCAAGCAACATAGAAAAGACTAAAAGAGTAAGATTCGGAACAAAAGAGCGGAAATATCAACAGTAATACAAAAACAGAGGTTACGCGAGTAGAAACGCTGGACACGCAACTAGGTCCGCTACAAGCAAAATCAAACTCAGGAGGAAACGCGACCAACGGACTCACCAGAATCGTCTCTTCCCATCTTCAAAACATCAGGAAGGTTGCTTCCAGTTTTTCAGACAACAACATAAACGAAATATTCAGAGGCAAGGGATCCATTCAAAGCATCAAACATCATCATTCAGATCATGTCAAAACGAGCTAAACCCACAAAGATCAAATCATAAGCATCGACATCATCAAATGAACAACAAGGGGGAAGGAAAAGAACTGTCAGGGTAGAAACGAGGATTGTTACGGGCGGCTCGTAATAATCCAGCGTTTCTTCACATCTTCAAGTATTCAAACAAACGCGGGCGCTGCGTAGTCCACGCAAGAGATCCGCTGCTTTTCACAACTTCAAACATTCAGAGGAAACGCTGGACTGCGAGATTATCCGCGTAAGTAGTCGCGTTCTTCACATCTTCAAAACGCGTGAAGAACATTTTTCCAGAAATTTCTGAATCACAACAAAGATCATCACGGAAGCATCAAACGTCTGATTTTAAACGTAAAAACAAATCTACTAGCCTTACCAAGGCTCTATAAACACAACATGATCATATAACAGCTGATAATCATCATCAAATATCCCAAACTAAAAGAAAAACTATTCAAGACCTTGGTTCCACCAAAAGGTCCGAATCTCAGATAATTCTACGATCAAAAAACAGTAAATAGAGTAGAAGGATGTTACCTGAATCGGAAGCTTTGAATCTAAACAAAAGAGGAGGCCAGAAATTCCAAGAATGATCCTCCCAAGTATGAAACCCTTGCTTTTCCCTTTCTTCTTTCTTTTCTTTTTTCTCTCCAATTCCCAGCCGTTTTCTTCTGCTTTTTTCTCTCTCAAAGCTCTCCTAATTGCCTCTTTTTCTCTCAGATTTCCCCCCTTTTGCTTAAACCCTAATCTAGGCTATTTATAGCCACCAAACCTAGAACTAAGGGTTTTGATGTTCTTTGGATGAGGTGAGCTAATTTTGAACGTTAGATGAGTTGTTAGGGATTAGGGGTGAGTTGGGGAATGTTTAAATAGGTTTCTTATCGTTCAAGCATCGAAAATTACAGCTGGAAAAGGATGATCTGATTTCTGGAAGAATCCGCGCGTCATTTTTTTTTGCTTCTGATCAGGTTACGCGGACTGGTTACGCGGACTTATCCGCGTAACTGGTCCGCGTTTTTGACTTTTCTCCCTTTTTTTTTTTTATTTAAAGAAAAACCTACAAAAATGAGGAAAATGCGTTAGAATATTCAAAAATAAATAACTAAACATTAATAGATAAAAACATAGGAAAACAAATGAAATAGTCAAAATTTGGTGTCTACAAAAGGCTATGTTAATAACAAGGCTCATCCGAAAGGATGTATCACCGAGCGGTATATTGACAATGAATGCTTGACATTCTGCTCAATATACTTGCGCAATATTGAGACAATATTCAATAGAGTTGAGCGCAATAATGATAATCCACACCAGCCGGGGAAGCTACTGATTTTTTCTAGTCAAGGCCGTCCATTTGGGGGAAGCAAACCAGGCCTGTTAACTCAATCTGAATGGGCAAAGATTCGTGTATTTGTCCTCAACAATTGTGAAGAGCTTGAGAGCTATATCAAGTAAGTGTAATTAGATTTCACTTACATTGTTTCGTTATGTTGTTTCTAAAAGATTTAATTAGTATCACATTAGGATTCAAATAGCCTCTAAAAAATTTGCACTAGTCCGTCTCTGATTTGATTTCATTGTTTCACTCTAGCGAGCACAAACTCAAGCTGGAAGCAGAAAGCAGTGACAATATTGATCAGAGGCATGATCAAGAATTTTCTCAATGGTTTGAAGATCGTGTAAGAGAATATCGTGTCATTAGCATTTCTGTTTACATTTTTTTAGTCCTGAAAAAATGCTGAATAGTGGCAAACTTACTAAATAATGTTAGTTGCCAATCTAATAGGTTCTCTATGGTCGGGAGCAGCAGACTGATAAGATGCGATCATTGGCTTTGGGTCCCGACACTCGAGTAATGAGATATACTGGTTGTATGGTGAATGGATATCGATTTCATACCCAAGATCGAGGAAAAAATAGGAAAACACAAAATAGCGGTGTTATAGTAAAAGGAGAACATGGAAATAATAATATTGACTTCTATGGGGTCCTAAAAGATATTATTGAGATTAAATATTTTCAGGGGAGGAAAAATGTTCTAATATTTAAATGTGAGTGGTGGAATTTGGGAATCCAGATAGACAAAGATTGGATAATCACTAGTGTAAATGCATCACGAAAATGGTACGAAGACCAGCCATATGTGCTTGCTGATCAAGTGCATCAGGTTTTTTATGTACTTGATATGAAGTTAGGTAAGAATTTGGTACGTGGTTGAAAGTTTCAGCCCTCGTAGTTCATATGATGTCCTGGAGAAATTGGAGAAAGATCAAGAAGAAGACACATACCAAAAAGAAGACACATACCAAGAAGAACAGGCTGGGGAATTTTCAATTGTCATAGATCTTGGTGAAATGCAACCACTTGTAAGAGAGAATACACCACCATTACAGTTACTTGAATCTTCAATAGTACATGCTCAAGCGTCAAAAAGTAAGCCACAGTCAATAGATGATGAGTTCATCAATGATGAAGAGGACATGGATGCAACTTCAAGCAATAATTGTAGTGAAGAAGAGGACATATCAACTGAGGATGAAAGTACTTCTGACTAGCTGCATTACTTCACTCCATTTGTTTATTTCGAATTCTTCACTCTTACAACAAAGTATGTGTTAATATTTATTTGTATGTGTATATTTACAAACTGTGTATATTACTTAATTCTCTTGTACTGCTATTTTGGTGCAAAAATCAAAATCTGACTTTGAATCCTTTGTCTATGTTTATTTAGTACATGGCTGGACCTAGAAGAAGAGGAAAAGGGATAAAAACAGCCACCACTGTCTTGAACATGTCTAAGGAACCCGTTGCATCTAAGGCGAGTAACCAAAATGCATCTGCCAGTCAGGAATCAGGATCATCTAATCAATTTGTAACTCCAAATTCATCAGAAAATCAAGGCCCTGTGGACAAAGTTCATGGCAGAGAACCACAATCATCTGAATTTGGAGTGGCTAAGAGGGAAAATGAACAACAAGATGGGGCTGAAATGGAAGCAGCGAGGTGAAGCTACCAATAATGAGTCTTCTCCACTTCAGCAGGAGAATGAATCTGGTACAGTCACCATTATTTCATTTGATCAAGTTAATTCGTTTTCTTTGACAGCCGAATGAGATAATATATACTCCAAAACCAGATCTAGATAGACATTAATGACCATTTCAGTCTTTACTTTTAACTCATTTCAAATTTGTTTATGTGTTGGATAGGGAACTCATGCATAACAAGACAAGGATCTACTAGGAATATTGGACTAAACAAGAAAAGAGATGCACAGAAAAAGCTGAAAATTGACGTGGAGCAGGATGTTGGTCGCATAGTGGGGGATGATTCTCAATATTTCATCACTGAGTTAGGCTGTGTTATTCATAAGGCAGCGAGGCAAAATGCTAGCAAATGGTCAAGACTTGAAGAGAAGCATCGAGATGACCTTTTCAAGTCAGTCATTGTAAGTGTTTCTTTTAGTTCTCATTTTCGCCAATACTATACAAGAACTAGCCAATTGTTTCCAAGTGACAAAATCTGTAACTTTTTTGCAATAATATTACTGACATTTCACTTATGCATTCTCATTTTCAAAGGCTGGGTTTGAAGTTGATGGACAGCCACACGCAAAATTGGCTATTTTTAAACAGCTGAACACACAATACAGGACTCGTCGCTACAAGCTTCACCTCTGGTTTTTGAAATTTAACACTAAAGAGGAAGCAAAGAAGCACGTGCCTGAAAATGTGAGGCCTGAGGATTGGATATGGCTGTGCGAGTACTTCTCATCTGAAGAATTTAAGGTCTATCTCACACTCACACTCAAACAGCCTACCATGTTTGTTACAATTTATAGCTCATGTTTATGTCTAATCTTAGTGGTTGATTAAGTGAATGTTGAAAAATCCTTGGTGATTTTAGTTCTAAAGAGTCTAGATTATTTGTTAAACTTTAAAATACATATTTATTTATAATCTTGACTTTGTCTTGAGTTTAGGTTGTCAGTGAGCGTAACAAAAAAAAATCGCCAGCACCATGACATTCCAACAACTGTTGGTACCAAGTCATTGGCACGAGTTGTAGAGGAAAAGGTGCATCTTACAATTTTCTGGTGACTCATTTTTCCAACCTTTCTCTAGTTATGCAATTTTTATATTCATAATTGGCAACTCATGCAGAAAAGGAAGGATGGCATAGAGCTGTTTGAAATAGATCTTTACAAGTTGAGTCGGTACTCTAGAAAGAAAGGTACCATGGTCAATGACAAGGCAAAAATCATATTGGTAAGTAAGAGTCAAATTTTGCCTTTGTATATTTTTATTTTAACATCTGATGGTGGGATCTATGGATATGTGCTACACGTTTAGGACAAAATGGATGAATTGAAGACTACAACCTCAATGACTCCAAAAGAAATCTGCATGCAAGAAGTTGGGCACATACCTGGACAGACTCTTGGTTGGGGTGCTAGCAAGAGTCATGCAGCTACATTTCAGCAATTCCGGGCTGAAAATGAAATGAACCTGAAAAGAGCCGAACAAGCTGAGCAACAAGTTGCTGCAATCGCCAATGAAATCAAGGAGCTTAAGGAGCAACAACAACAGAACAATCAACTCTATCGTGAGCTACTAGAATGGTTGAATGCACTGGGCAAGTGACAAAAATCTGCTAGGTGAGTATAAAGCTCAACTGTCTATGGTGTGAGAGCCCCACTTCTCCCTAGGGCGTACCCTAAGGTATCCGTGGACTGCCTGCCTAGCTTTCACCAGGACTCACTACAATCCTCAATCAAATCTTAGTGCCAGCCTTTAATAATTGCAATAAAACTCCAACGATTACATCCATGTACTTCCAAATAATAACATAACCATAAACCTTATGAGTTAATCTCCAATACTTACAATCCAACTATTTCAAAATCATATTACAAATCTCAAATAAGTACAAAGCAAGATCTCCAAAATAATAATTACATTTCCATTTAGTCCAATTACACTAAAAGTCGAACAATCCATAATTACAAATAGTGCCCAAAATAATCCAGCCAGTCACACTAAGAACGATCACAACACTTACTTTCCTTTGCCTCGAGCCCTGTGGAGGGGAAATAAAACATTTTTGGGGTGAGTTAGAAGCTTAGTGAGGTTCTATAAAAATGAGCAAATTCACATTTGGTCAAAATCATAACACTTAAATCAAATAGCACTTTTGCAAAACAGTTGTGTTGTTAGAGATCACTTACAAAAGTATGATTCATTAAGAAGTGCTATAACGAGAAAACTCTAGAATACACTTGAATACATTTATTAAAAAATGCAAGAGTTCAAGTATTCAAACACTAACTAAACAAACAACTCACTTTAATCACACATGAGACACTGAGACAGAATGAGAGGCACCTCCGACTCATTAGAGTGTGGTACATACTATCGCTCAATACTTATGGTCGACGAGACAACGCTCCAATCGACTTATTCAAAGATTAAGATTAGGGGGGGATGAGAGGTACCTACCACTCATTAGAGTGTGGTACATACTACCTCTTATCACACATATGGTCGACGAGACATCGCTCCAATCTACCTATTCAAAGTTAAGAATCAGGCGGGATGAGAAGTACCTACCACTCATTGAGCATGGTACATACTATCGCTTATCACATATGGCAGGATGAGAGGCACCTACCACTCATTAGAGTGTGGTACATACTTCCATTTATCACACACAAATCAAAATTTACGACACAACACAACACAACACAAATTCAACGTATAATTCATTTCTAGTCACAGTTTCAAAATCACATAAATAAATCACCATCTCATTTAGTATTTGCGAATTGCGTGAAATAACATGCATGGAAACTCACAAACTCTTCATAAAATTGTTTCACTTGTAAAGCATTTTGCTTGAAAATAACAGTAAATCCTTTCATTGCAAATATGAGTTGAGCAAATTATTTCACAAGTCATTTTCACATAGTAATAAAATATTTGATTTATAAACGGATTGGAATACTCGCCAATTAATCACAGCTGACAAACCAAATTAGGATCTGGTTCAAACTCTTCCCCACTTCCTATTAACATGAAAAGGAAGAAATAAGTCTCGCCTCACTCACAGCGAAACTAAACTCAAATGACTCATTTTACAAGATTCCATTTTCAAATCAAACTTTTAAATAACCAAACCACTCTATCGATGTACTCCTTCCCAGCATCTTCCAATCTTTTAACACATTAACATAAAGTGAGGTTTTTTCACTTCAAAATCCCTCATTTGAGCTTCAAACTCAACACCACACTTAACCAAAGTTCTAACACATTTTTCAAACAATTTTCACTAGGTTTCAATGCACAAATTTCATAAAAATTAGCTAAGGTATTTCAAATCCACAAATTTGTCCAAAATGGAACTTTTCCCTTAAAACTTAGTAAAATTCAATTTCTCACCATAAAAGTTCAAGATTTTAAATCTTTTAAAACATATACTCATAATTGAACATAATACATATTTACTAAAGAAAAATCTCATCAAGAAATATCATAAAATTTTGAAATCACCCATCAAAATTTCCAAGGCATGGTTCGGCCAACCCCTAGCACTTTCCTTCAAAATTTTCAACTACAAATTTATTTTCTAACCGTAAAACGTACTCATTTCACATTGGTCAAACACATCCACAATCAGGTCCTCAAGTCCGCTACCCCAAAGTCACCTCAAGTCTGCTACCTAAATTGGGAATTCAAGAGCCCAACTCCATTTGTTCCATACATAAGCATTCTTGACAAAATAAATCATAGATCTACAAGATTTATCATTACTAGAGCCAAATCTAAGAGATTCAAGTGATATACCTCAAGATCTGTATAGATCTAATAAGATCAAGGAGGATCTGATGAGCTCTTCCCAAAGACGACTTCTCGAGCTTATCAACTCCAAAAATCTACAATCTTAGCCAAGGATCCACTTGTTTTGAAAACGATTTCTTCCTCAAAACCCAAAAACAACGAGATGGCAAACCAAAAAAGTTTTCTTCCTCTTTTATTTCTCTCACTCTCTCTCACAGATCTCTCTCTCTTTCTCCCTCTCTCACGGCTGCCAAGGGAAGAAGAAGACACAAGAGTAGCAGCTTCAATGGAGTCTTCAAGCTTCAAGAAAGTTGAGGAAGAAGAAGCTGAAGAAACAAGGATGGAATTTTCTCTCTTTTCTCTCTCTCTAGTTCAGCTGCCCCCTCTCTCTCTAAGCTTCAAATGTGGCTGAAAATAATGAAGCAAGGAAGCAAGAAACAAGGCTTTTAAGGGACAAAAAGTGTGGTTCCCCTTAATTTAAGGAAAAGTGGTCAAACGATCACTTTTTGTCGCGTTGACGCACGACACTCTAACTTTTACTGGTTTATCTCATTCCAATACTGTCCAATCTTAAAAATATCTCTATAATATCTCTACATATGCTCGGTTTCATCTTAAAGTCACTATTCACACTTCGGAACAAAAATTAGCGCTTAATCTGGCCGAAACCAAACACCAGTAAATAATTCTCAAAAAATCATATAAATTGGTAAATAATAATTCAAAGCATAAATTCACTCACATTTTAGTGAATAAACATAAAATAAATATTATTATTTATTTTTCAATAAAAATAGAATTTTAAGGCCCTCACATATGGTTTTTTCGTTCATTTATAAATGATGAATTTTGTGGTGAACTTGAAGTTGTTATGTTAATAGCTACTGCCTAATCAGCCCAAAAATATAATCATAAGATTCTTTAGTAGCATACCTATTGTTATTCTTTAGTAGCTACTGCCTGTAGATCTACTTTATATAAATTCCTGGGTTTAAGCAGTGCGTACATTTTTTTTCCTAGGCAAGGTAGTGAAAGTGTTTATTGTTAATAAAGTAAAAAAAAAATCTAGGTGGACCAAAGCTGAATATTTATGTCTATGAACAGTCAATATTGGAAATTCTATTACTAACCATCAAAAGGAAATTAATCTTAGCAACTAATACAAATGCTGATCATGGATAATTGGATACAGGACTTGCATCTCTTTTGTCAACTACTTGTAGAGCAGCTCGTTGATGTGCCTCAAGTAAGAGTGTGTTTTTCTGCTACTTGTATGGAGTTTCATTGTCCAAATTGTATTGAAGCTGACACTAAGAACTGTTGTGGGGAATTAGTAGTATGTAGACCAGTAGTGGTAGTCATAGTGGTGGTGGTGGTACGCTTCTGCTTAGTTTTAGTTCACTATAAATTAGGATCGGGTTGCATTAATCTCCAACTATGCAGACAACAATTCTACTTAAAGAAAGGGAAGAAACTGCTTTTTGCCTTGGATGAGTGTATCTTGTTTAGTAGCTTACTTATTGTTATTCACAATGAATTCCACTTTACAGCTTTCATACTCTTAAATACAATCAAGTAGAATTTTGTTTTCCTTTTATAAATTTTGTTTTGTGGTCTTAGAGATTTTGCCTTCTTCGCTTTATGTAGATGGATGTCAGATTCTTTTGTTTCAAGTTCTCCATCATATCCCATGGTTAGTGATTTTATCTATTCCATATTGGATTATTATTATTTCTTTTTCCATTTGCCCTGTATTCTGTTTAGCAGAATAGTTGATGTCCTGTATTCTGTTTCAGCAGAATAGTTGATGCCATCTTTTCCTTTCTGCTGTTCCCTTGTAATTGCAGTTTATGAAGGCATGGACTCCACCGACATGGATGGGATCTGCTTTTGTTTCACTTTTGTAGAGAAACTTAATAAAATGAATTGTCCATATAAGTAGATGGTAGGATAATTAGATGTATGGATGGGATGTAGATGTTGTGGTTATGAAAATAGGCATGGACTACACCTACATGGATGGGATCTGTTTTTGATTGACCATCTATTGTGATGTTTTTGCTTAGGAGTTCATGCTATTTTTGTTTTACTTTTGGGGAGAAACTTGATGTAATGAATTGTCCATATATGTAGATGGTAGGATAATTAGATGTATGGATGCTATGTAAATTAGATGTTGTGTTTATGAATTCGTTTTATGGATTTTACTTAGTTCTTTAGTATAATGGTTTGCGGATTTGCTTTGTTCATGTTTCTAGCTTTATCATGTTGGTCCCAACAAATTTTAGCTTAAATTGCAAGTTTTGATAGCACCGAGGGACATTAAGTGGAATGCTACTGCCCAGTTTACAAATTACATCTTCTGTCACAACCTTAAGTTGTCACTCATATTGCTAGTGACAGCTTAACTCAATGATCAATGCGGTCAGGTTAATGATGAAACAAAGTTGTCACTAACGACCTTGTATACGTAGTGACGACTTCTCGTCACTGTTAATTCCCACAGTGACAACTACTAGGGCACTAGTGATGCAAAAGTAGCACATTTAATGACAACAATTGCTGTCACTAAAGACTTGAGAAATAGTGGCAACAAAATGTTGTCACTAACTTGAGAAATAGTGACAACAAAATGTTGTCACAATTTTGCTCTCATCAATGACAACATTTTTGTCTTATCGCTACGAGTCTTCAGTGACGATGATTCAGTGTCGAACGAGTCACAACCTAAATGTTGTCACTGATGGTGTTTAGTGACAATTTTTTTTTTAATAGTGACAAGTTTTGTTGACACTAATCGCCTATTTTCTTGTAGTGACAACTATGATTATAGTACTTTCCTACTATATAATTGTAACTACTGCTAGGATTTAATAACTTTTACTATGAACATTAATAACTGGTAATAATTTGCTAGGAATATTGTGAGGACCCAGTTTATTCCCTATTTTCTCACCATATTTATTTATAATAAGTATTGATTTGTATAATTTAAATGGCCAAAAGTTATTTTGGAAACCCTAAGTGGATATAAAAAAAAACCTAAATTGTTTTGAAAACCCTAGTTTTCGACAAAACCCTAAATTTTCTTTAAAACCCTAATTGTAAATTGAATTCTGTATGTGTTTTTTTCCCCCTTTCTCGAAACCCTAATTTACAGTAAAACCCTAGTTGTATATTAAACCCTAATATGTTTTCTCAAAACCCTAATTATATGTAAAAATCAAACGTTCGTTATTTCAAGAATTTTCAGTGTGAATTTGTACGCGCACGAGAGTTATTAGGGTATTTGGGTGATTAGTAGCCTAAGTAAGTGTGATTAAGCTTTGATAGGCTAGGTTAAATTGAGTACCTATGGACTAATTTGATAGGAAAAGAAATCATGTGGGTAAGAGTGAAAAACAACCTAAGTTGTTAGGTTGAATTGGTGTGATAATTTTGACCAAACTTTGACTAGGTAAAAATATCTAATTGAGGTTATCTTTTAGCTATTTAATAGCTTACATGAACCGGCCAAACAAGGAAAAAAAGGAGAAGGAAAAACGTGAAAAAAAGAGAAGGAAAAGAAGAGAGGAAAAGAGAGGAAAAAGAGAGAAAAGCTTGGGGATTTTGCCAATTTCAACCATCAATCTTGCTTTGGGACTTGGAAGCACTTGGTAGTGAAGTTCAAATTTGGATTCAAGAGGGGTTTTGGTAGCTTAGGGTTTCTACTTGGTGGCAAGAGGTAAGTTGTTCTTCAAAATCTTTTCTTTTGATTTCATCTTGTAGGTTTAAGTTTTGTGGATTCTTGATGTTGTTCTTGTTGAAATTGGGTTGTTGAAGTGGGCTCTATGAAATCCCACATTCCTTGATTATTGGACTGCCATGATGTGTGTGGGTGTGTGATGGATGAGTTGTGTGAGTTCTTGAAGGGTAGCAAGATAGGAAAAGAAAGGAAGAAGCAAAATTGGTAGAAGAGAGGAAGTGCTGCCGGGTTTATTTCCAATTTTTATGCCCTGTTTTAGCTGCATATTTTCATGAGTTTCTTAGCCATTTTGTGAGCTGAAATGTTGGTCTATATGTGTGTAAACCTTGCTGCAAAAATCATTCCATTTGGTGTAGTAAAATCGCATGAAAGAAGAAGTCAAATCTGGAAAAAATTTCACTGTTATCTGCTGCCCTGCTTTGGTCTCATTGAACACTGCCTTTCCATGCGAATTTTTAGCTAAATTTTGGTACAGATGTAGCTCATATACTGAGGTTGTTGTCTGAAAAATTTGGTATTTTTCCAGTACCATTTCGTTACTCAAATGATGTTTCAAAACTGCCTCTCTAATCTGGAAAATCTTCCCCAGCTTTGAGCACTGTTTGAGTTCATTTCGGTTTGACATTCATTTGCTTGAATTTATGGCTGAAATTTGGTGTGAACCTAGCCTATATATTTTAGTTTTGGTGTACCAAATTTGATAATTTTTGGACTTGAATTCGTCACTCAAATAGCAACTTGAAAGCTGTCCTGTATTTTCGAAATCCCAGAAATCCCAGAACTGCAGAATTTCGAGTGACCTCTGTTTGCACTGTTTTCATTTCATGCTCAGATGTCCGAATTGAGTTCCGTTAGTGGGTGTTGAAACTTCATATGTAGGACTATATTGAGTATAAATTTCAGAGGTTAATTAATTTTCTGTAATTTTTGGCGGATTTTCAAAATGTGCTGGATAACCAGCCTGACGGATACTGTTGACTTACTGTAGCTGAATGTTCAACTGAAATCTGGGCGAATTTCGTCCATAATTTTAATTTGATGTCTTCTGAAAAGTTTTAGATCTTTTCAAGAGGTTTCCAACGGTACCAAATTAGCAGAATTCTGACTTGTAAAACTTGAGTTATGATTTTTCAAAGTTTTCAGCTCAACTAGGAAAATTGTCGAACTTTCGACTTTTCGTTTTAAACTTCACCATCGATTAGGAAAACTCATTTTTATTCTCTTTTAATCATTTTTAGGTCAAAGTGCTGATTTTACGACTGATCAAAACTTGGACTCCGACCCCTACTTTGTCGGTGAGTGTTCAAGTGCATGTTTAATTGCTTTAATTGATGTAAATAATTTGAAAAGCATGCTTGTGTGAACTGGTGAGCGTGTACTTTATCGCGCTCACATTCTTGAATTGTCTCAAAATGAGTTTAACTATTTAAATGGTTTCTTGCTCAACTGCTTGACTTGATTGAATTGTTTAACTTGTTGATAACTATGGGGACGCCCAAACCCCATCGGGGATCCCTTCGCCTTGTCCGGCAACAGGGGCTAGGGCAAGGGTTGGGAAAACCATGGGTTTTTAATGTTTAAAGTACGTCGGTTGGAATGAGTCCACCGACTTGGCATACTCATAGTGGGTTGCCAAACACTTTTCAATTTTAGGAGTTCGGGCCCGGTCAAGGGGGTGTAAGTAGACGGGAGAGGGAGAAAAGTGATGAATATGGACTGTGAGAGTGAGTGGTTGACGGAGTGTCAACGTATGGACAGAAATTGATACTTGCGAAGCGGAGAAAGTAACTACCGAGATTGCGGAAACGTGGAGCCGGCAACTGTATCCTTTAAATTGTATTGTTTAAAAGCTTTATTGCTAAATTCACTGTTTGACTCTTTTATTGTTTTATTAATTTATTTAATTGCTTTGATTTGCCTGTGCATGTTTTCTTGGCCTCACTGAGCGTTAGCTCATCCCAATTTGTTTTCCTTGGTTTGAGGAGAGGCAACGTGAATCGAGGAAGTTAGTACTTGTATAGGATTTTCCCCTTTTTGTATAAGATTGATATTAATGGATGAGTTTGATGGTTTATGGTATTTTGGAGTTATTATCAATGTAATTTTGATGAAATTTTGGGGTTTGTATTTTGTAGGAGTTTATTAGAAATTTTAATATCTTATGTTGATGACTTTACGAATGAATGTTTGGTTTATTATTTGGGAATTTGTAGTAATTTGTAGTGAGTCCCTGAGTCCATGACCCCTTGGTTCGCCTTGGGAGAGGTGGGGTACAGTGGTATCGAGCTTAGGCTTCAGATCTCATGTAGTGTATCCTAGGCTTCAAATTTAGGATACCGGGGTTAGTTGAAAAGTTAAGTGAAAGGATTACTTGGTATATATATTTGTTAAGACTTGCATCCCTGGGATGATTTGGAGGAAAAAGTTGAGCTATGAATTTGGATGGTATGTCGGGCAAAAATGGGGATTGAGTTGATTTACACTTTGGGGTGGCCAACCTTAGTGTTGATTGACTTTGTTCTTATCTTGGCGCCTGAATACACATATGTTACAATTGAGAATATTTGCTATATTTGGAATTATCGAAGATCTTGTTTAGAGGTAAGAACTCATAGTCTTCTTTATCGCTTAACGGAGATATATTTATAGGTGAGGATTTTAATAGGAAGAATGCTTTAGCAGACAGTGGTATCTATTCTAAGGATTTTGAACTTGGTGCTTGATGTATTGACTAGCACTATCCAATGCTTTATTGTTGAACTCAAATCCTCCTAGATAGGATGAATGTTCAGTTGTGAACTAGAACAGGAAGTTCCAGTCTTTTGTAAGTTTTGCGAAAGATTAGTTGGGATAATGCTTTGTGAGGCCTCTAAATTTTAAAAGACCTAACCTTCAGATTTTGTGATATTTGTGTGCTATAAGATGTGTGATTATTCCGAAATGACTTGTTGATTTGCTTGTGAATTCTGGAATATACGGTATATGCCAGTTTACTTGTTTTACATGTTTTACTATTGACATGTGTGTTTACCTTTGCTCATGCATATGTAATTTTGTTGTCTATGCATCTAGACCTATAATTAGGGCTATGGATGCTCGTGGTCGGGGTCGTGGTCGTGGTTGAGGACGTGGGCGTGCGCAACCCCAACCCTCCGTGAGTGTTCACCTTTCTGGGGCAGAGTCTGAGGGGAGACCGGGCGGTGTTAATGAGGATCAAGTGGCTACGGCCATCAATAGGATGACTGATATACTTGAACGTCTGACTGACAATCAGGGCCTAGGACAGCAGAACCAACCTGTAGGGCCTGATCATGGGAATGATAGGGCTTTGGAGCGTTTTCTTAAGTTCTCGCCACCTAAGTTCATAGGAGGGGCTGATCCCGAGGTAGCTGAGAATTGGCTAGATAGGATGTCTGATATCTTCGCCGTTCTAAATTATTCTGAGGAGAGACAAGTGAGCTTTGCCACTTTTCAACTTGAGAGTGCGGCGAGATCTTGGTGGAATGTAATCCGAGCTAAGTGGGAGCGAGAACAAACTCCTTGGACTTGGGTGAACTTCAAGAGAGAATTTGATGAGAAATTCCTGCCTCCACTGATCCAGGAAAAAAAGGAGGATGATTTTATTAGACTAAGGCAGGGATCTATGAGTGTGGCCGATTATGAGACCCAATTTACAAAGCTCTCCAAGTTTGCCCCCGAACTAGTGGCCACTGATCGGAAAAGAATTAGGCGATTAGTACAAGGACTTAATGTTCAGATCCAAGAGGCGTTGGCTGTGGCCCAAATCAATACGTTTACTAAGGCTTTAGACAAAGCCCAGAGAGTTGAGAGTGCTAGACAACAAGTGAAGGCTTTTCATGCTAAAAAGAGAAATGCTCCGAGTGGTAGTGAAATAGGAGTGCCTGATAGAGATATGCCAACCCCTAAGTTGGGAAGGGGTACTGGTGGAGTAAGGACTACCGGAATATCAAGGGAGTCTATGACTAAGGAAGCCTCTCGTGGGCGTGGTCAGTCCTGGAATACCTCACAAGGAGATTCTAACTCAGTATCGATGCCACAAATGGGATGTGAATATTGTGGCAAACCAAATCATACGGTGGATGGTTGTTGGAAGAAAGCTGGAAAATGTCTGAGATGTGGGAGCGCAGAACATCAAATCATCAACTGTCCGATGTCACGTGATGGTGGTGGATCACAACAATCCAGCTAGGCGGCGCCTAAAGAGTCGAGTGTAGGGGATAATCGCCGAGAGTGCCCGCCGAGTCTATACCATGGACCTATCTCGGACCCCTAATCCCTGGATGGTATTGAAGGTATGACCTCCATTTACCATTGCTAAGTTAGGGTTTTAATTAATTTTGGTTTGATGGACTTTGTTAACCATAGTTTCATGAGTGGGGTAGACATGAGGTCAAATAAGTTACCCTACAAGTTGGTTTTATGAGAAAACCAAGGTTTGATTACCAAATGGTGAGTAAGGATTATGAAGTATGAATTTCGAGGACGAAATTCTTTTAAGGAGGGGAGAATGTGAGGACCCAGCTTATTCCCTATTTTCTCACCATATTTATTTATAATAAGTATTGATTTGTATAATTTAAATGGCCAAAAGTTATTTTGGAAACCCTAACTGGATATAAAAAAAACCTAAATTGTTTTGAAAACCCTAGTTTTCGACAAAACCCTAAATTTTCTTTAAAACCCTAATTATAAATTGAATTATATGTGTTTTTTTTCCCCTTTCTGAAACCCTAATTTACAGTAAAACCCTAGTTGTATATTAAACCCTAATATGTTTTCTCAAAACCCTAATTATATGTAAAATCAAACGCGTCGTTATTTCAAGAATTTTCATTGAATTTGTATGCATCGAGAGTTATTAGGGTATTTGGGTGATTAGTAGCCTAAGTAAGTGTGATTAAGCTTTGATAGGCTAGGTTAAATTGAGTACCTATGGACTAATTTGATAGGAAAAGAAATCATGTGGGTAAGAGTGAAAACAACCTAAGTTGTTAGGTTGAATTGGTGTGATAATTTTGACCAAACTTTGACTAGGTAAAAATATCTAATTGAGGTTATCTTTTAGCTATTTAATAGCTTACATGAACCGGCCAAACAAGGAAAAAAAGGAGAAGGAAAAACGTGAAAAAAAGAGAAGGAAAAGAAGAGAGGAAAAGAGAGGAAAAGAGAGAAAAGCTTGGGATTTTGCCATTTCAACCATCAATCTTGCTTTGGGACTTGGAAGCACTTGGTAGTGAAGTTCAAATTTGATTCAAGAGGGGTTTTGGTAGCTTAGGGTTTCTACTTGGTGGCAAGAGGTAAGTTGTTCTTCAAAATCTTTTCTTTGATTTCATCTTGTAGGTTTAAGTTTTGTGGATTCTTGATGTTGTTCTTGTTGAAATTGGGTTGTTGAAGTGGGCTCTATGAAATCCCACATTCCTTGATTATTGGACTGCCATGATGTGTGTGGGTGTGTGATGGATGAGTTGTGTGAGTTCTTGAAGGGTAGCAAGATAGGAAAAGAAAGGAAGAAGCAAAATTGGTAGAAGAGAGGAAGTGCTGCCGGGTTTATTTCCAATTTTTATGCCCTGTTTTAGCTGCATATTTTCGTGAGTTTCTTAGCCATTTTGTGAGCTGAAATGTTGGTCTATATGTGTGTAAACCTTGCTGCAAAAATCATTCCATTTGGTGTAGTAAAATCGCATGAAAGAAGAAGTCAAATCTGGAAAAAATTTCACTGTTATCTGCTGCCCTGCTTTGGTCTCATTGAACACTGCCTTTCCATGCGAATTTTTAGCTAAATTTGGGTACGGATGTAGCTCATATACTGAGGTTGTTGTCTGAAAAATTTGGTATTTTTCCAGTACCATTTCATTACTCAAATGATGTTTCAAAACTGCCTCTCTAATCTGGAAAATCTTCCCCAGCTTTGAGCACTGTTTGAGTTCATTTCGGTTTGACATTCATTTGCTTGAATTTATGGCTGAAATTTGGTGTGAACCTAGCCTATATATTTTAGTTTTGGTGTACCAAATTTGATAATTTTTGGACTTGAATTCGTCACTCAAATAGCAACTTGAAAGCTGTCCTGTATTTTCGAAATCCCAGAAATCCCAGAACTGCAGAATTTCGAGTGACCTCTGTTTGCACTGTTTTCATTTCATGCTCAGATGTCCGAATTGAGTTCCGTTAGTGGGTGTTGAAACTTCATATGTAGGACTATATTGAGTATAAATTTCAGAGGTTAATTAATTTTCTGTAATTTTTGGCGGATTTTCAAAATGTGCTGGATAACCAGCCTGACGGATACTGTTGACTTACTGTAGCTGAATGTTCAACTGAAATCTGAATTTAGTCCATAATTTTAATTTGATGTCTTCTGAAAAGTTTTAGATCTTTTCAAGAGGTTTCCAACGGTACCAAATTAGCAGAATTCTGACTTGTAAAACTTGAGTTATGATTTTTCAAAGTTTTCAGCTCAACTAGGAAAATTGTCGAACTTTCGACTTTTCGTTTTAAACTTCACCATCGATTAGGAAAACTCATTTTTATTCTCTTTTAATCATTTTTAGGTCAAAGTGCTGATTTTACGACTGATCAAAACTTGGACTCCGACCCCTACTTTGTCGGTGAGTGTTCAAGTGCATGTTTAATTGCTTTAATTGATGTAAATAATTTGAAAAGCATGCTTGTGTGGCGGTGGCGTGTACTTTATCAGCTCACATTCTTGAATTGTCTCAAAATGAGTTTAACTATTTAAATGGTTTCTTGCTCAACTGCTTGACTTGATTGAATTGTTTAACTTGTTGATAACTATGGGGCCTTGAAACCCCATCGGGATCCCCGCTTGTCCCAAATGGGGGCTAGGGCAGGGTTGGGAAACCATGGGTTTTAATGTTTAAAGATCGTCGGTTGGAATGAGTCCACCAACTTGGCATACTCATAGTGGGTTGCCAAACACTTTTCAAATTTAGGAGTTCGGGCCCGGTCAAGGGGGTGTAAGTAGACGGGAGAGGGAGAAAAGTGATGAATATGGATGAGAGTGAGTGGTTGTGAGTGTCAACGTATGGACAGAAATTGATACTTGCGGAGAAAGTAACTACCGAGATTGCGGAAGCGTGGAGCCGCAACTGTATCCTTTAAATTGTATTGTTTAAAAGCTTTATTGCTAAATTCTTGTTTGACTCTTTTATTGTTTTATTAATTTATTTAATTGCTTTGAGTTACTGTGCATGTTTTCTTGGCCTCACCGGCGTTAGCTCATCCCAATTGTTTTCCTTAACAGGTTTCGAGGAGAGGCACGTGAATCGAGGAAGTTAGTACTTGTATAGGATTTCCCCTTTTTGTATAAGATTGATATTAATGGATGAGTTTGATGGTTTATGGTATTTTGGAGTTATTATCAATGTAATTTTGATGAAATTTTGGGGTTTGTATTTTGTAGGAGTTTATTAGAAATTTTAATATCTTATGTTGATGACTTTACGAATGAATGTTTGGTTTATTATTTGGGAATTTGTAGTGAGTCCCGGCGAGAGTTGGGCAGCAGTCCGCTGATACCCTTGGGTTCGCCCTTGGGAGAGGTGGGGCTGTTACAAATATTGATAAACTATAATATCAGTATTAAAAATTATATTAGATGTGAATTTAGAGTGGATTTAGTATAAGTCTTAGATTATTGTTGTCACAAAAAAAAAAAAAAATTGGTTCCGCGAGACGTTTTCAGGGAAAGCAACTCGTTAGCTGATGTTTTGGCATCTTTGCAATCTCTCCTAAACAATAGCTATAATTATAGTGCTTTCTTATTATATAATTGTAACTACTGCTGCAGTGGTACTTCTTTTCTGATTATAGTATTTTCATATTCCAAGTATAGCATCATTTGCTCGAGTTCAGGTTTTGATACCCTTCTATGCACTTTTAATTTTCATTATAAATAAAATTTAGAGCTAGTGTCCCTCGTTTATAGGGTTTTTTTTTAAAAAAAAAAACCCTAGAGCATCAGGCATTGTATCTCTATGCATTTGGATTAGCTATTTTTGGGGTTGTTTTTCAAAAACACTACTATCGTGCCCCATTTTTTCGAAAGAGGAGGGAATGAAACCCTCGTCATTTTGGATTTTTAGTTGAAAATTGATTTTTGAAAAATAAAAAAGAAATGGGTCATGCGACTACAAAAATGCGACGATTTGGACCCAAAAACAAAAGTTTAGAAAAGGATTTTTAGAAAAATTTGGAGTCGCCACTTGGTATGGAGTTTAGGTGTACCAAATCACCCAAAAATTTTAATTAATGAAAATAAACTAAGAAAAACCCCTTTTTTAGACGACTTCAGGTATTTGAAAAACTAGAGAAAAAGGTTCGGGGATCACGGTTGAAAGAAGGGAAGGCAAAGATTCGATGTTACTCGTCTCTAAGGCACCCTTCTAACCTAGCCAAAGCTAGTTGCGTGATTTAGTTAAAAATTTCCTAATTCTAACTTTAAAATTTATCACATTTGGATGTTATCTATATGGATGCAAAACCTAAATCTAATGTTGGATCGAGAGGGGCAAAATGTCTCCTTGAGGTTTGATTGGAATTGATCACATTAGTTGTGTCATCCAAATATGATCCTTCGAGGAGGTCACGAAAAATGCAAATGATGAGAGTGCAAAGAGGAACTTGAATTTCCAAAAGATGCAATTTTGAGAAAAATGGATTTTTACTTTGAATTGCTAAACATGAAGAAGAAACTTGATTTTTAAAGAATGATTTTGATAGAATTTAAAATAATGCACATGTATGTCCTAAAGAGGGATAATGCAACATAATGGGTGCGGGGAACTAAGTTCGTGACTTTAAATCTTCCTTTTCATAGAAGGAAATAAAAGCGTGCTAAGGTTAGGAAGCCATACTCGCTCTTTTCCCTAATTCAAAGGGTAATGCCATTTTGACGAAAAAGAAAGCTAAATGAGATGTTTCGCATACGGGATGGGAGAAAAATAACATGCAAAATGGGAAAGAAACTCTAAAAGTGAAAAGTGTGTGAAATTTGTATCTAATGCATGAACGGCATTAAGGGTCTAGCATTGGACTAGCCCTCGGTTAAAAGTTCTCACTAACATTGGATTAGTGAGAAATCGAAAGGAAAGGCCACAACTAGCGTTGGACTAGTGTGGTGACATCAATACATTTACACAATAAACATGTAGACATGATAATAAAGCAAGTAAACACATAAAACACATAAACACATAACACATAGGCATAATATCTAGATGCAAGACCCTAGGAAAGCAAGTAAACACATAAACATGCAAGCATACAAAATAAGCATATAAAACCTAATTATTACATTGCGGGAACCTAAATACATTCTAAGGGGAAAAAATTCGGAATAATAATCTAACTATTATATTTTCTAGAATAAATACACTTTTTACAAAATTAAATCTGTCTATTACAACTTGGCATCCAAGGCCTCCAAATGATTTACCCAAAAATTAAATGACATAAATAAAGACTAGACATGAATAAAAGCAAAGGAAAACTTAATTTAAAACATGCAAGATCATGCAAAAACACATAAGAGCACATAATAGGGGAAAGAAGTTACCATCCCTTTGATGTGATGCCTTAATTGAATTCTTAAATGAGGGGAATGGTTATCTAAGACTCAATGTCAACAAAAGGGATCAAGGTACCAATTTAAAGGAAAAATCAATCAAAAATTCAAAGAAAAGGTATCAAAACAGATTCTGCAAGCAACATGGACAAGACTAGGAAATACCAATAATAGAGTAAGATGCGGAACAAAAGAGCGGGAAATAGCAACAAAGCGAGGAAGAGATTAGCGAAGTAGAAAGCAGACAGAGCAACTTCGTCAGCGTTACATGCAAAATGTAAAGTTGAGGAGGAAAGCGGGACTCAGCAGTAACGATCAGCGTCTCTTCCCATCTTGAAATATCGGAAGATTGCTTCCAGGTTTTGAACAATAACACAAACAAAATCTTGAGGGCAAGGGGTCTATTTAAAGCATTAAACATCATCATTCAAATCATGTCAAGACGAGCTAAAACCGAAAAAGGCCAAATCTTAAGCATCAACATCATCAAATAGACAAAAAAGGAGGAAGGGAAGAAGCTGCTAGAAGCGGGGAAGTTCTGCTGGTGCTCTTCCAGCGTTTCTTCACATCTTCAAATATTCAAACAGAAATGCGGAGCGTTACGCGAACCAAGCTGTGCAAGAACTCCGCGTTTCTTCACATCTTCAAAACGTGAAGAACATCTTTCCAAAAATTTTTCAGAAATCACAACAAAATCAACACAGAAGCATCAAGCGTCGATTTTAAACGCGTCGAACAAGACTATGAGCCTTACCAAGGCTTTATAAACACTAACATGCTCATATAACAACCAATAATCATCATCAAATGTCATAAAACTTAAAAAAAACACCTTTCGGACCTTGGTTCCACCAAAGGTCGATTTTCAGCAATTTTCGACCAGAAAAATAATAGATAGAGTAAAGAAAGACTACCTGATTCGGAGGCTTGAAAAGAACGAAAAGGAATCACCAAAATTCAAGAAATCTTCACTAAAGAAAAGGAAACCCTAGTTTCTATCTTTCTCTCTTTTCCTTTTTCTCTTTGATTCTCAATCGTTTTTCTTTTTCTTCCTAATTTCTTTCTTCTCTCTTTCTGCTCACTCTCAGCCTCCCTCTTCTCCTTTTTTCAGAAAACCCTAACATGAGTGATTTATAGGTATTAAAACCTACAACCAAAGGCTTAGATACTTTGAGGGTTTTCTTGGGTTAATTTTGATCATTGGATGCATTTTATTTGTGTCTTAAGGAACAAGGGTGATTTGGGCATTAACTAAATCGATTACTTGATGCCAAAGACACAAAAAATACAGCTGGAAATGAGGAAGGAAATGGCTGAAAAAAAACGTGCGTAATTTTTTTTGCTTTTGATCAGGTTACGCGGACTAGTTACGCAGATAGATCCGCGTAACTGGTCCGCGTTTTGACTTTTTCTCTTTTTTTTTAAGAAAAACCTACAAAAATAAGAAAATATGTGTTAGAATATTCGAAAATAAATAACTAAATATTAATAGATAAAAACATAAGAAAACAAATGAAATAGTCAAAATTTGGTGTGTACAACTACTATAGCATTTAGAATATGAAAAACTACTGTAACTGTCTTTCAAAAACTACTGTAACTGTCTTTCAAAAACTTTTTGAGGGTGTTTTTGGGGAAATTTTTAAGGGTATTTTTAATGTTAAAAATTTATTTGGGGCTTTTTAAAAATTAAAAATTTATTTGGAATAATTTTGGGGTATTTTTAAAATTAAAAATGGGATAATTTTTTGAGATATTTTTAAAATTAAAAATTTATTTGGGTATTTTTCTGGTTAATTAACCCACCCCCACTACCACCCACTAAATAAATTTTAATTTTAAAAATACCCAAATAAATTCTTAATTTCAAAAATACCCCAAAAAGTTATCCTAAATAAATTTTTAAATTTACAAATGCCCCAAAATACCCAAATAAATTTTTAATTTTAAAAATACCCTAAAAAATTACCCCAAATAAATTTTTAATTTTTGAAATACACCAAATAAATTTTTAATTTTAAAAATACCTCAAAAATTTACCCTAAATAAATTTTTAATTTTAAAAATGCCCCGAGTAATTATCCCAAATAAATTTTTAATTTTAAAAATACCCCAAGAAATTACCCCAAATAAAATTTCAATTTTACAAATGCACTAAAATATACCCTAAAGATATTTTTAATTTTAAAAATACCCCAAAAGATTACACCAAATAAAATTTTTAACTTTAAAAATACCGCAAAAATTACCCCAAATAAATTTTTATTTTTAAAATGTCACAAAAATATCCCAAATAAATTTTTAATTTAAAAAATGTCCTAAAGGATTACCCTAAATAAATGTTTAATTTTAAAAATGGCCCAAAAATTGCTCCAAATAAAATTTTAAATTTAAAAATACCCCAAATAAATTTTAATTTTAAAAATGCCCTAAAAATTACCCCAAATAAATTTTTAATTTTAAAAATGTCCCAAAAATTTATTCCAAATGTATTTTTAATTTTAAAAATACCCTAAAAGATTAGTCCAAATAAATTTTTAATTTTAAAAAAACCCTAAAAAATACCTCAAATAAATTTTCAATTTGGATGGGATGGGGAGGGGGAGGGGGTTGCGTGGAGGGAAGGGAGGATGGGGAGGGGGAGAAAGAAAGGGAGAGGGAGAGTGTGAGGCCCCGAATTTTCTCAATATTTGGAAAATATTAAATAATGTTAATTATAGTTATTTTTGTTTGCCAAGGTGTTTATATGGTTTGTTTTACTTTTAAAAATGTTTGTTTTTAATTATTTTTTTTTACAAGTTTGAAAACCCTAATTTGAAATTTAAACCCTAATTTGCTTCGAAAACCCCAAATTTGGATAAAACCCTAATTTGTATATATGAAAACCCTAGTTTGGATTCGTAAAACCCTAGTTTTGAAAATAAATTTAAGTTTTATGTCCAATTACAAGTTTGTTATTTCTTTGATTTTACGTGTGTTAAAGCATGTGCAAGAAGAGAGATTAGGGTGCCTAGGTGATTAGTAGCCTAAGCAAGTGTGATTAAGCTTTGATAGGCTAGGTTAAATTGAGCACCTATGGACTAGTTTGATAGGAAAGAAAATTACTTGGGCAAGAGTGGAAAATAGCTTAAGTTTCTAGGTTGATTTGGCATGACAACTTTGACTTGAACTTGGACCAAATTTTGACTACCTAAACAAATATCTAAGAGACTTAATCTCTTAGCAAA
The DNA here is from genome assembly GCA_013103745.1 of Gardenia jasminoides. Taxonomy (NCBI): domain Eukaryota; kingdom Viridiplantae; phylum Streptophyta; class Magnoliopsida; order Gentianales; family Rubiaceae; genus Gardenia; species Gardenia jasminoides. Next base: position 13,559,808 of record CM023099.1, read on the forward strand.
AGCAAGACAAGAAAGTCGGCCAAGCAAGGAGAAAAGAGGGAAGAAAAGAGAAGGAAAAAAGAGAGAAAAAGAGAGGAAAAAAAAGAGAGAAAAGCTTGGGAAATTTTGCCAATTCAATCATCCAACCATTCTTTGGAAGTTGGAAGCACTTGATTGTGAAGCTTAACCTTGGATTCAAGAGGTATTTTACACTTTGCAAGTTGAATTTTTGGTGCAATTGCTGAAATTTATTTAAGTTGATTAAGTTGATGAAGATGATGGATTTTATTCATGTTATGGCTTCTTGATGATCAAAGCTAGTTGAGAAGATGATTCCATGGTTTAGTTTTCTTGTTTTGCTTGTCTTGAATCTTGGCCAAGAGCTAGGGTTAGGGTTTTTAGTTGAAGATTTCATGATGGTTGATGTTTGTGGTTGTTGGTAGGATGAAATTAATGCTTGGTCTTAGCTTAATTTGTGAAATTGTGGTGCAAACTTGGATGATTTCATGCCTGCAATTTTCGGCCAGCAAGCATCCTTTAGTGCTTTTGGTTTAGTGTTGCATTGTTGCTTCCATTAGTGCTTAGTTTGGTGGTTAATGAAGGCATTGAGTATTGTTTAACTTGTAGTTGGTGATTTGATTGCTAGATTGGGAATGAAGTGGTTGAATCCTAATAAGGTGATGATGATCTTGGACTTGAATTAGATGGATATTATAAGTGAAATGGTAGGAATTAATGTTGGTTGTTGATTTAAATGATTGTGTGGGCTCTTGAATTCCCACTAGTAAGCTAAGGATTTCCGTTTGGTTTAGTTTCTTGGATTGTTGTGTGTGGTGTGTGTGTGTGCATGTTTGGGGCAGTGTGTGGCATGTAAGGGGCTGCATTGCATGTTTGTTATCGCAATCGAGTCAATGGAATTTGCTTGGGTGCAATTTAGTTGCACGGAAACTTGTTTGGGCGTTGAACAGGAAAACAGAATTTTACCGGCAGTAACTTTAGCTTCGTTTTTCGTGTTGATCCTTTGTGATTTAGCCTTTGGCCAAAACACAAAATTTATAGCCCTTCATTCTAGCTTTCCAACGCCGCTGGAATTTCCTGATTTGGATTTGTGAGCGCTGAGTTATGACCGTTTGAATCTAGCCTAACGGAATTTCTGACGGGAAAATTTCTGAAACTATTTCTGCGTTTTTCACCTAGAAAGAGAAAATCTAGGCAGAAGTTGTCTTCACAGAAGTTGTAGCTTGTTCTCTTAGCTTCGAAACAGCACCTCGTGCACTCTAATCCGATACTTGTAGCTTGAGTTATGAGTAAAGGCGCACAGGGTGTCAAAACTGCCTTTTACACCTTTTAGTGTGTGTTTTCCGTTTTCGTTCCGTTCTCGTCCGTTTTTAGTCGAACGCCCATGCATGTACCTTATTTGCTGTTTTAAGTGTTTCTAAGTGGTTTTGGTGTCTTTGGCGTCTCAGTGATTGTTTGAGTAATCTTCTGGCTCAACTTTTCCACGAAGTGGCGAGGAGAGGGAACTCTTAACCTGTTTGCTTTTGTACTACTGTTGGTGAGTAATTAGGACTTTATCTGTGAATATAATGTGAAATGTGTTAAGTGGACGTTTGGACGAGGGTGTACTTTATCGCACTCGACCAAAGCTCCATATATGATTCTTGAATGTACGTGTTGTGTGATATATGAATACGTGTGGTGTGATATATGAATGCATATGATGAGTGATATATGAATTGTACATGTGATATTATTGGTGATGAGTGACCATGTGGATGGTCTGATCCCAAGGGGTGCCCTTGGGGTCTCAATGTAAATGTTGCTCTTTGACCACTTGGATGGTTTGATCTCAAGGGATGCCTTTGGGATCTCAATGTTAGTGTGGATTTCTGACCACTTAGATGGTCTGATCTCAAAGGTTACTTTGGGGTCTCAATGGTAAATGCTATTTTCTGACCAAATAGATGGTCTGATCTCAAGGGGTTGCCTTGGGGTCGCAATGGTAAATGTTATTTTTCCAACCAAGTAGATGGTCTGATTTCAATGCTTTTGGGATCTCAATGATATTATTGCTCAAGCTGCTATATGCAGTGACCCAGTGGGTGATAAGGTGGACGGTAGAAGTATAAGTGGGGTCTGCGGATTATCGGTTGACGGAGTGTCAACGGAAGATCAAGCGTGGAAATTGAAATGGCTTTGAAGCCACCCGTATCCTTACTTGTGGTGTTACTTTTGCTTTTGATTTGATAATCTGTGAAAATGTGATTTACATGTGCTTCCCCTCCTATTTATTCACTAAGTATATAGCTTACCCCTTTTCAATTTGTTTTCCTTAGCAGGGGGCTGAAGCGAGAATTGACGCGTGGGAGGCATAGTGTAGCCTTTTAGCTTTAATACTTGCTTTGGGTTGGAGTTTTGGCGGTGTATATTGTATTTTGGATAGCGGGTGTGGGAAACCTTGTTGGGAGTTGTACTCTAACTCTTGTGGTCTTGTAGTGGATATTATATATATATATATATAATGTACCTATCGTCCTTTGGTGAGAATTTGACGCGTTTATCATTTTTGTTATCGAGTCCTGGCGAGAGCTAGGCAGGCGGTCCGCTTACCCCTTTGGTTCGCCTTAGGGGAAGTGGGGTATCCAGATTAATTATCAGCGCCTAGGTTAGAGAACTTGGGCAGGTTGGGGAGTATAATATAGGATTGGATTATATCTAGTAAGATGAGATGCCGGGGTAACCGGTGGACCTAGTGGTAAGGAAGTGAGATTCCAGGGATTCCGTGTTGTCTTGGTAATGTTTTTAGAGCTGGCGTACTTGTGTAAATAGTTATTTTGTACTAACTGACTGGTGATGGCATGTGCATATTTTTGGCATGACTTGTATATACATGTGTATTTATATATGATCCTTGTATGTTCTTTGTATGGTTGACCTAGTATGTCAGGTAAGAACGGGCTTGGGTTGATTTACGTCTCGGGTGGCCAACCTTGGTGTGATAAAACTCGAGCTTGTTTTGGTGCTTGAATACGCTCGGGTCTTTTGAAATGTTTTAAAAACAATAGTGATGGAAATGGAGTTGGCTTTTCAGGGGAGTAGAACCTTTTGGATCCGCTATAACTGTTTTGTGAATAACTGTTGACTGTGTATATTTTTGGTGTATGCTTGTTTATATTTTTGGTGAGTGCTCTTTGATGCTTTATTGTGCTTTCTTGTACCATACATTCAACTCTTGTTATTACATGTTGCTTATAATAGAGCACATTTAACTAAACCAATGGAAACCGGTGGTCCAAGTGGACGAGGTAGAGGTAGAGGTAGAGGTCGGGGTCGAACACCCGAAAGAGAGGAAAGGGGAAATGCGGCAGAAAACCAGGTTGCTACCGCTATCCAGTGGATGGTGACTCTTGGAGCAGGTAGTTGACCAGCAGAATCAAGGTCAGGAAAATAATCATCATAATAATAATCATGAGGGTGAGGACCGTGCTTTGGAGCAGTTCAGAAGTTTTACCACCTAAGTTTCTCGGTGGACCCAACCCGGACGTAGCCGAGGGTTGGCTGGATAGAATGATGGACATATTTGCCGCCTTAGGATATTCCGAAGAGCGACAGATAGCTTTCTCTGTTTTCCAATTTGAAGAGGCAGCTTGAGCCTGGTGGAATGTAATTCGAGTCAAGTGGGATCGGGAACAGACCCCATGGACATGGGTCAATTTCACCCGAGAGTTTAATGAGAAGTTCTTACATTGTCCAAGAGCTGGGAGGACGAGTTTATCCGACTCAGCTAAGGAACTCAAAGCGTGTGGAGTATGAAACCTTGATTTACCAAACTTTCCCGTTTTGTTACCGAGTTAGTGGCCACTGAGCAGAAGAGAATTCGTCGGTTTGTCCAAGGATTAAACGTGGAAATACAAGAGGCATTGGCGGCAGCCCACTTGGAAACATTCAGTCAAGCCCTTGAGAAGGCGCAAAGAATTGAAACTACTAAGGTTCAAGTAAAGGTCTTTCACGATAGGAAGAGGAAACAACCTGAATCAAGCCCCTACAGTATTAAACAGAGCTCGAGCGGTAAGCTACCAACTCAGATGGGTAGAGGAATCGGTGAACTACGACCTGCAGAAACCCCAAACCAAGGAAACCTTGGGAGAGGACAGGTAGGAAAAGAGTTTCAGAGAAAGGATCCACATGGGGGTCCGACACCAGGTTTTGGAATGCCATGTGGTTTTTGCGGGGCCACTAACCACAAAGAGGATAACTGCTGGAAGAAAAATCGAAAGTGTTACCGCTGTGGTAGTTCTAAGCACTTGATTTCTCAGTGCCCACAGATGCCAAAAGAAGGGCCCATTTCCAAGCCGACAAATGCAGCGGGTAATCGACAGTTGATACCGGCAAGAGTTTACGCAATGGGTCAGCCGGAGAGGATGGACCCGTCGACATTCAATCAAGGTACTATTTTGAGGACGAAATAGTCTTAAGAGGGGGAGATTGTGAGGCCCCGAAATTTCTCAATATTTGGAAAATATTAAATAATGTTAATTATAGTTATTTTTGTTTGCCAAGGTGTTTATATGGTTTGTTTTACTTTTAAAAATGTTTGTTTTTAATTATTTTGTTTTACAAGTTTGAAAACCCTAATTTGAAATTTAAACCCTAATTTGCTTCGAAAACCCTAAATTTGGATAAAACCCTAATTTGTATTTATGAAAACCCTAGTTTGGATTCGTAAAACCCTAGTTTTGAAAATAAATTTAAGTTTTATGTCCAATTACAAGTTTGTTATTTCTTTGATTTTACGTGTGTTAAAGCATGTGCAAGAAGAGAGATTAGGGTGCCTAGGTGATTAGTAGCCTAAGCAAGTGTGATTAAGCTTTGATAGGCTAGGTTAAATTGAGCACCTATGGACTAGTTTGATAGGAAAGAAAATTACTTGGGCAAGAGTGGAAAATAGCTTAAGTTTCTAGGTTGATTTGGCATGACAACTTTGACTTGGACTTGGACCAAATTTTGACTACCTAAACAAATATCTAAGAGACTTAATCTCTTAGCAAAAACAAGACAAGAAAGTCGGCCAAGCAAGGAGAAAAGAGGGAAGAAAAGAGAAGGAAGAAAAGAGAGGAAAAAAAAGAGAGAAAAGCTTGGGAAATTTTGCCAATTCAATCATCCAACCATTCTTTGGAAGTTGGAAGCACTTAATTGTGAAGCTTAACCTTGGATTCAAGAGGTATTTTACACTTTGCAAGTTGAATTTTTGGTGCAATTGCTGAAATTTATTTAAGTTGATTAAGTTGATGAAGATGATGGATTTTATTCATGTTATGGCTTCTTGATGATCAAAGCTAGTTAAGAAGATGATTCCATGGTTTAGTTTTCTTGTTTTGCTTGTCTTGAATCTTGGCCAAGAGCTAGGGTTAGGGTTTTTAGTTGAAGATTTCATGATGGTTGATGTTTGTGGTTGTTGGTAGGATGAAATTAATGCTTGGTCTTAGCTTAATTTGTGAAATTGTGGTGCAAACTTGGATGATTTCATGCCTGCAATTTTCGGCCAGCAAGCATCCTTTAGTGCTTTTGGTTTAGTGTTGCATTGTTGCTTCCATTAGTGCTTAGTTTGGTGGTTAATGAAGGCATTGAGTATTGTTTAACTTGTAGTTGGTGATTTGATTGCTAGATTGGGAATGAAGTGGTTGAATCCTAATAAGGTGATGATGATCTTGGACTTGAATGAGATGGATATTATAAGTGAAATGGTAGGAATTAATGTTGGTTGTTGATTTAAATGATTGTGTGGGCTCTTGAATTCCCACTAGTAAGCTAAGGATTTCCGTTTGGTTTAGTTTCTTGGATTGTTGTGTGTGGTGTGTGTGTGTGCGTGTTTGGGGCAGTGTGTGGCATGTAAGGGGCTGCATTGCATGTTTGTTATCGCAATCGAGTCAATGGAATTTGCTTGGGTGCAATTTAGTTGCACGGAAACTTGTTTGGGCGTTGAACAGGAAAACAGAATTTTACCGGCAGTAACTTTAGCTTCATTTTTCGTGTTGATCCTTTGAGATTTAGCCTTTGGCCAAAACACGAAATTTATAGCCCTTCATTCTAGCTTTCCAACGCCGCTGGAATTTCCTGATTTGGATTTGTGAGAGCTGAGTTATGACCGTTTGAATCTAGCCTGTCGGAATTTCTGACGGGAAAATTTCTGAAACTGTTTCTGCGTTTTTCACCTAGAAAGAGAAAATCTAGGCAGAAGTTTTCTTCAACAAAAGTTGTAGCTTGTTCTCTTAGCTTCGAAACGGCACCTCGTGCACTCTAATCCGATACTTGTAGCTTGAGTTATGAGTAAAGGCGCACAGGGTGTCAAAACTGCCTTTTACACCTTTTAGTGTGTGTTTTCCGTTTTCGTTCCGTTCTCGTCCGTTTTTAGTCGAACGCCCATGCATGTACCTTATTTGCTGTTTTAAGTGTTTCTAAGTGGTTTTGGTGTCTTTGGCGTCTCAGTGATTGTTTGAGTAATCTTCTGGCTCAACTTTTCACAGGAAGTGACGGGGTCGAGGAGACCGGGGAACTTTGTTAACCTGTTTGCTTTTGTACTACTGTTGGTGAGTAATTAGGACTTTATCTGTGAATATAATGTGAAATGTGTTAAGTGGGCGTTTGGGCGAGGTGTACTTTATCCTTTTCGACCAAAGCTCCATATATGATTCTTGAATGTACGTGTTGTGTGATATATGAATACGTGTGGTGTGATATATGAATGCATATGATGAGTGATATATGAATTGTACATGTGATATTATTGGTGATGAGTGACCATGTGGATGGTCTGATCCCAAGGGGTGCCCTTGGGGTCTCAATGTAAATGTTGCTCTTTGACCACTTGGATGGTTTGATCTCAAGGGATGCCTTTGGGATCTCAATGTTAGTGTGGATTTCTGACCACTTAGATGGTCTGATCTCAAAGGTTACTTTGGGGTCTGATACGAACTACGTCACACAACACCTCGTCAATGTACTTGCCAATACGAACAGGGACAAGTGTGTGTTTGGTAATCCAAATATCACCATTAGCACTCGACAATTTATATGGGTGAAGATGATCAATGGTTGGAAGTTGAAGTTTCTCAACCATGATAGCACTTGCGAGGTTAACTTCACAACGCACATCAATAAGCTGCTCACTTTATCTTTGATACGCTTCGAGAATAAAACCAACCATTTGGATGTGAATTGATGATAGTCAATTGATCATCTACACTACGTAACACCACATCTTCGACTCCCTTAGGATTTGGCGAGGTTGGTCAAAGTTACCTCTCATTAGCCTCTCACCCTCCATGATGTGACCTGCAAAAGTTAGTGAAACAAAGATATTTTTCTCACCACACAAGCTCACGTGTTTATACTCAACCCTCGTGTGTGCATAAACACTCTATTATTCTCACCAATCACTTCTCGAGTCAACTTGTTCTACAACTTGAAGAAATTAGAGTTTCTTCTAGTGTTAACCCACTTACCAAATTAGACCACGGTGAATTAGGCAAGAATGACAAAAAGAGATTTAGGAAATAAAGACACAAAAATAGGAAACAAAAGATGTAATAGACCAGGAGACAAAGACCATAAATGAATAGGAAACAAAGACACAAGAAGAATTAGGAAACTAAGACAAAAGGAATTAGGAAACTAAGACACAATGATTTAGGAACAAGGACTTAAACCAGTTGGTGCTCAATCAAGGATAAAGAAATACAGGATTTAGACAAATTAGAATGCTGGAAATTTAATGAAACAACCCTAGAAGCAAAACTCAAATTATCACAAAGAAAGAAACCCTAATCCCGATTCCCTTGGATGAACTTTGCTTGATTTTTCAGGTAGGATTCTTGCGGACTTTTTGGATGTTTGTTGGCTGGAAATTGCAGCTTCTTAAGTGTGTTTTTGGTAACAATGAAACAGCAGCAAGTAGTTTCCAAAAATGGTTCAAATTGGTTAAGGAAAGCAAGTCAAAGCGGTGGACTTTTCTTGTTTCCAAAACAGATTTGGAAACTTGCTTTCAAAACAATTTTGGAAACCTTGTCTCAACTGATTTTGGGAAGCTTTCCTTTTGGTGATTCTTTGGCCTAACCCTTTTCTTTTTCTTTTCTTTTCGTTGCCTTTTCTTTTTCCTTCTCTTTTTTTTTTTTTAAACAGCAACAAGAATTTGGCAGCCAAGTATTTAGGAAAGTTGAATTTGGAAAGTGATTTGCAAGGTTCAAGAATCAATTTCAAGAACCAATCTTTCAAGCCAAAACTTCAAGATTCACACAAGAATTTCAAGATCTCAAGATGACAATCAAGAAAACTCAAAATTCAATCAAATTTCATCCAAGAATCTTCAAATTTTGCAAGAACCACAAGACAAACCCTATTTTCCAGCAGACTAAGATGTTTGGGCAAAATTGAATGAAAGATTTTTTTTTTTTTGACTCAAGAGACGAAACTAGATGCAAGACACACCTAAAGGAAATTTTGGATAGCAACAACAAGATGACTCAACTCATCAAAGGACAGCAAGTAACAAGAAACGATTTGACTGTACAAGAAGAACAAGAACTAGACAAGAAAGATGACAAGAAGATAGGTAAACTCAGAACTTTTTTTTTTTTATTTTCTTGACATACAATAGACACAAAAACAGCAAGGACACGAAGGAAAAAACACAGAATTTGAATGATGCAATCAAGAGGAATTCGGATGAACACTAGCGGTGAACAGTAGCGGTGAACAGTATCACTACAGTGCCGATGAACAGTAAATACGATTTTTGTTTTTGTTTTTGTTTTTGTTTTTGTTTTTGGGACACAACTGAATTTGAGAACACAAGGAACGACAACAATTGACTCAAAACAAGAAAAAAAAGATATACTTTGTTACCTTCAACTAACTCGATACCAAGCGATGCAATTCGTTAATTAATAACGCAACCCGCACACGAAAGATGTAGGATCTAGGGTTTTGGTAAACAAAGTTGGAACACACCGCGGAAGACCTTCACCCGTTGAGCACGTGGACAACGAACGTTGGTATAAAGGTAGGAGACGCCACAATTCAACGTGTTCTTGAATTGATAAGTCGATGAACCCTTAAAGAACACTCTAAGGTATTCAAGTCGCTTCAAGGAAGCAAGAGAGGTGATTAAACACTCACGTTATTTCTGAAAATTCTTGATTGATAATAACGATATAAGAAGGGCTATTTATAGCCTACAAGACGCGAAATCCTAATCTAAGTAGGAAACCTAAATCCGGCCAGCTTTGGAAAGTTTAAGGGCCGAAATCCCTTCTTAGCTAGGAAACTAATTGTAACCTACTAATTAGGAAAATAACCAACAAGGCATACGGTCAAGGCCTTGTGCCCATTGGACCGTTGCTTTATTCAACCCAGAATAAATACTAAATAGCATTACATTCAGCCCACAAGCGAATGACAATATAAAAAACCTAGCTCGTCTAGGATTCACCTGCTCAATAATTCCATGACCAGAAGACTTTAGCTTGTAAGGCGTGCCCACGGCTAACAGGTGCAAGTCTTCTGCTTTGCACTTTTTATGAACTAAAGTGAACCAAATCATGGAGTGATGTTGCTTGAATTCTACGAATCCTTGCATGATGGACTTAACCCATGAGAAGGCTTGAACTTGAATATATGGTAGCCCACTGGATTCGCATCAGGGTCTCAATGGTAAATGCTATTTTCTGACCAAATAGATGGTCTGATCTCAAGAGGTTGTCTTGGGGTCTCAATGGTAAATGTTATTTTTCCGACCAAGTAGATGGTCTGATCTCAATGCTTTTGGGATCTCAATGATATTATTGCTCAAGCTGCTATGTACTGTAGACTGGCCAGAGTAGGTGATAAGGTGGACGGTAGAAGTATAAGTGGGGTCTGCGGATTATCGGTTGACGGAGTGTCAACGGAAGATCAAGCGTGGAAATTGAAATGGCTTTGAAGCCACCGTATCCTACTTGTGGTGTTACTTTTGCTTTGATTTGATAATCTGTGAAAATGTGATTTACATGTGCTTCCCCTCCTGATTATTCACTAAGCATATAGCTTACCCCTTTTCAATTTGTTTTCCTTAGCAGGGGGCTAAAGCGAGAATTGACGCGTGGGAGGCATAGTGTAGCCTTTTAGCTTTAATCCTTGCTTTGGGTTGGAGTTTTGGCGGTGTATATTGTATTTTGGATAGCGGGTGTGGGAAACCTTGTTGGGAGTTGTACTCTAACTCTTGTGGTCTTGTGTGGATATTATATATATATATATATATATATATATATATATATAATGTACCTATCGTCCTTTGGTGAGAATTTGACGCGTTTATCGTTTTTGTTATCGAGTCCTAGGAGCTAGATCAGGCTTTACCCTCTGGTTAAGCCTTAGGGAAGTGGGAACATCCGAGAGAGAGAGGAAAGATAGAAGGGGGGAGGGAGAGGGGGGGAGGAGGAGGTGGGTGGTGGTTGTGGTAGGATTGGGGTGAAAGAAGAAGGGATAATTTTTTTTTTTTTTTTGTATGTAGAAGTTGTTTTTGAAATATTTGTTTGGATTGGTGTTTTTGGGGTTATTTTTTGTTGGTATGTTACTGTAGCATTTGGTATGTGAAATACAGTTTTTCAAAAATAGGGTGAAAAACAAGCAATCCAAACAGATTTTCAGGGTCCGTTTAGATTAGGTGTTTTTAGAGTTGTATTTCAAAAATAGTACTGTAGTTTTACTGTAACGAAAAACAATCACTGTAGCGGTATTTGGTGTATTTGGAAGATTTTTTTTCTTATGAATTTTCTTTTTTCTTTTCCTTTTTTTTCTTTTTTTATTTTCCATTTCTTTTTTCTTTTTCCTTTTTCTTCTTTTCCCTCTTCTTGTAGGCACTGGGCATTCCGTCGATCGCCGGCGACCAGTTTTTTTTTCTCCTTTCTTCTTCTTCTTCTTCTTTCTCCTCCTTCCTCCCTCCTCTTCCCAGCCCTCTCCCTCTCCCATCCTCTCTCCCTCCCTCCCCCCCCCATGGAGGATCCCTCAGAGGGAGGATCAGAGGGATGGAGAGGAGGTGGGAAGGAGAGGGAAGGAGTGGAGGGGAGAAGAAGAAGGAAGAGAGAGAGAGAGAGAGAAAATACCTCCTGGTCATGAACACTACAATTGGGGAAGAGGAGGAAAAAGAAGAAAAAGAAAAAAGAAATGAAAAAGGAAAAATAAAAAACATATAATATTGTGAAAAACAAGTGGTTTGTTTTTGGGGTTATTTTTGAAGTTGTATTTGGGGTTATTTTTACTATAGCATTTGGAGTGTGAAAAACAGCATTTCAAAAACAAGGCAAAAACTCCTCAATCCAAACGGACCCTAGGTTGATCATTGTACCTTTAGGTAATAATGAAGGAGAAAGAAAGCAAGGACAGCCAAAGAAAGATGAGCCCCTAGTAGGGGTGTAACTCAACCGAGTTGTTTGATTTGAACTCGACTCGAGTTTGGTCAACTACTCAACTCGAATTCGACTTTGAGTGAGTTCGAGCTACTCGCTTGACCTAGTGAGTCAAGTTCGAGTATTAAATAAGTGAACTCGTGAGCTCGACGAGTACTCGATATATATATATATATATAATTATTAATAAATAAATTATTAATTTACTCTTTTAAGTATATTAGTTATAATATTTACGAGTTTCTCTTTTTTAAGTTATAATATTATTCGAGGGTGAATAAGTAATTTCAATTGAAAAATAAAATGAAAATAGGAAAGAAAAAAGAAAATTGGGTAGTAATCGAGTTCGAGTAGTCGAATATTCAAATTTGAAATTGAATTCGAGAAGCATTTCGAACTCAATCGAGTCGAGTTCGAGTATTTCTGATTCTCTTTCAAGTCGAGCTCTAGTATCTTTACTAATTACTCGATTGAAGTCAAACTCGAACTTGAGTATAAAGATACTCGAATTCGACTTGACTCGATTTCAACCCTAGTCCCTACCCCATTATGATCTGTGGAAGCATAATAAGATGACAAAGATGTCATTTCATAATGGCAACAACCAAAAAAATAATAATAATAATAAATACACCTACGAATCCTATCCAAAAGAAGCGCATTTCTGTTTTTTGTCATTATTCTTGTTTGGATTGGAGTTTTCCACAGGAAAATTTTTATATTTTCCATGGCCATATTTTTTAATACCTGTCTATCTCACATGCATCAAATCGCTACAGTATATTTTTTTTATGAAAAATCTCAAAAATGACAATTTAGACAAGACTAGTGCCTTAAAATTTAGAGGTAGCTATGCTTGACCACGAACATTATTATTTATAGAGATAGAACGCTTAGTGTTCTAGGTTAGAGCTCTTTTTCTTTCTTTCTTTTTTTTTTGGGAACAAGACCCTATAAACGAGGGACACTAACTCTAAATTTTATTTATAATGAAAATTAAAAGTACATAGAAGAGAATAAAAACCTAACCTCGAGCAAATGATCTTATACTTGGAATAGAAAAAAACTATAATTAGAAAAGAAGTACTACTGCAACAGTAGTTGCAATTATATAATAGGAAAGTACTATAATTATAGCTAACCAACTTGGCTTAGCTAAGTTGGCCACTAAGGGAGAGTTTAAAACTCTTCTTGTGTGTAGATCATGGGATCAAATCCCATGGCCTGCATCTTATTCCAGGATTTTCTGAAAATTTCACGAGCGGGTGCATAGGCACGCATTTTAGAGTAGGAATTATCGTGTCGACAAAAAAAAAAATAAAGTACTATATTTATAGCTGTTGTTGAGGATGAGGTGGCATCTTATGACTGTTAGGTTTTGGGGCAGCAGACGCAGCGGAAAACAAGTTGCTTTGTAGAGAGTGATCAGCCCCTTTCTGCAGTCCAAGCGTCCTGCCTCTACTGCAATCCACGCAAGAGAGAAGTCTGGATCTTCTCTTGAATTGTCTCTACGATCCTAGATGTGTGTGTATGAAAGTGTAGAAAAGGTGCTAACCTATTCTCTCTTTCTTTGGAATTTTTTCTCTACATAGGTTTTTCTCAAAAACCCTAGCCTCTCTCTATTCTGTCAACCGTAGTTGTGTTGTTATGGTACAGACGTATCATATAGTCTGTCTATTTATAGGAGAGAGGTAGGAAAAGATAGGGTATTGTTTGATTCAAATCAAAACAAATATAGGATAACTATTTTATCCTATTTGCTCAAATAGCCCCGGAATCCTTTATTCCTTATAATTAGACCCCATAAGGTTTTATTTCCAAATCTCCATTTGGACACACAATTTTAATCAATTCAATCTCTGCGTGTGATCCAATAGGTTCCAAACATACTGGTAATAATTATGAATTATAATTCTCAAAAAGAATTAGATAAAATAAACAACTTTATTTTATCATTAATTACAATAATTAATTCATTCATAATTATAGATTGTGAGCGGTGTCTAGCAACACATCACAACCACCCAGGTATTCGGAATTAGTCAAGGGAATTTTGACCAAACCTTTCTATGGAAAATTACCATGTAATTATTATCCTTTCACCATAGATATCCAATTGGTGGGAATGAGGAATAAGTGCCAATTCCTAATGACTAATTAATTTTCTAGTTCTGGAATTATCCTTGATTAGGTTAACTTGAAGGCGTCTTCAATTAATCTAATGTAATTAAACTACTAAGGTTACATTCCAACTAGTGGCCTTACTGGATATCAGCTCCTACTATCGGAGTGGTGAATCCTCTCTTGATCACTCACTATCTTTCCATGCTTCACACTACCTCCAATTTCTATTCTTTAAGTCACTCCTAGTGAATAACAAGAAACAGAATCAAAAGGTAGTGATTCACACTCAAGATACTATAGTGATCTCAAGTCTAGGACCACTTACATAATTTTCCATAAGAGATTCAACCATTGGCACTTGATAGACATCCTAATGGAATCTCTGTGTAGATCACTCCAATGAATTAGTACTCTACAATTCATCTACACATTAGCCTAGGTATCCCTATACCATAGTTGATGAGAACAACCACTACTTACACTAAGTAGGGGCTAACTGTGTACTAGTCTGTCCGTATTAATGACGTCATGTCTCATTAATACTATGATTAGGGAAATTTAAAAATATTTATTATAAATGTGATTGATATCTCATAGTCAGCAACTCTTGTGACTATCATCACATTGATAAATATCCTAAAGACTTTATTAGTTATATCAAATATCAAACAGATAAAATGGAATTTCATAAAATACAAAACTTTATTAGGAATGTATTTAAACAAAATGATTGTTTTAGGGCATACATTCCAACAATGACAACAATAAACTAAAAGTTATACTAAATCTATTCTAAATTTACATTTGGTATAATTTTAATACTAATAATAGAGTTTATCAATACTCATAATGTATATTAGTACAAGTTATTAATACTTGTAATACAAGTTATTAGACGCCATACCTGTTGAGGAGGAGGACGAGATTGCAAAGATGTCGAAACATCAGCTGACGATTGCTTTCCCTGAAAACATGACTTGAGGAACCATTTATTTCTGACAACAATAATCTGAGTTACACTAAATTCACATGTGGTATAATTTTTAATACTGATAGTACAGTTAATCAATACTCGTAATAAATTAGTGCAAGGTATTAATACTCACAATACACATTATTAATATATTAGAATTGTGAATTTACCCCGTAAGAATGTGGATTGGACTCATCACTAATCTAGTCTTCTCCAAATCAAAGCATAATGGCCAAGTAGAATGAGGACGCAGAACTCAGCAAAAAAGTCGCAAAGAAAGTAAGACTTGAACAAAACTGACGCATTTTAGCAGAACAAACAGGTGACTAGTATGCACAACAGAGAGTTCATACAGGATAATGACGTACACCACCTCTTTTCTTGTCACCGGGGTAACACATGGAGTAATGATGTCAATTTGGAAAATTTTAATGGAGTACCGGTACGGTCGTCCCTACGGTAGGCAGCAAAACCTAAGCATGATACGTAGGGGAGCTGGGGAAGGCATGTGAATTTGTGGTGGACAATCAATAAAAAGCATCATCCAAGTCCCACGTGCAGGTTGCCAATCACAAGCAGGCCCCGATGGATATCAGTGCTGGAGAAAGTGGAATAGTTACTTGAAATATTTATTTGGATAGGAGATTATTTAAAATAATTACGACACTACTTTTAATAATGTGATGTATATAAGAAAATATATTTGTGATACAAACAAAAATTTTTTTGATAAATAAATCCTATTCAAACACACCCAAACACCATGGCTGTGTTTTAGATAGGCAACAGTGTGCTTGGATAATTTTTTGAAAAAAATACTGCGACACTTTTTTGATATGATGTATGTGATATAAAAAAATAATTAAAAAATGCATCGATGATGTAAGTAAATAAAATTTGACAAATAAATAACTATCCAAGCAAACTCCTATCACAGATACATTTTTTAACACACTTTCTATTTTCTAATTAGTTTTTTATTACACATATATTACTAAAAAAATACTATAGTAATTATTCTAAATAATATTTCAAATAAACTCCTATCCAAACACTCATGCAAGTAGATAATTTGCATAAGCACTTTAAGTGACACTATGTGCAAATGGTCTGTACCTTACAGTGAAATTATGTGCAAATGAATTAGTGGTGGCAAACTTAATTATAAAGGAACATGAAAGAAGCCGAAAAAACACTGCAGTGAACAATAGCATTGAATACATCAATATAAAATTTAAAAACTCCAATATTTATTGAATTAAATAAAAATCTTAATGAATAACTATTCAGAAACAATTTGGGATTGGAAAAAGATATATATTACATCTAAAGCTTAAAAAATTTGAAAGATATACAGTATCTAGTTGTTTACCAGTGCGTTTCCACTGGTATGTACCTTCTAAAGTTGCTTTGTGAACAAATATCGATACAAAATAACAAAAATAATAAAGTTTAAATTTTAAATAAAATAAATAGAACACAAATAGTGAAACTAAACACAATTAAAATAGTTGATTCATGGGCAAATTAGCAGTTAGCTTTTAATAATTCTTAAGTAGTGGTTCAATTTTAATCCTTTAATCAATGGTGATAAAATATCATGTAGGGAAAAGCATATATACAGTATATAGTTTTTAAATTTTTAGGCTGGAAAATGGACATTCTATTATTAAAAAAGAAAATGAAAGGACACGTTTTTATAATCTCTACACGAAAGATAACAATATTGCATGGCGATTGCAAGGGAAAGAGGTGCTCACCTTGCAGGGAAAGGAATGGGGTGGGGATTGGGGTGGAGTAGGGTGGAGAGGGAGTGGAAGGAATTTTTCTTCCCCTCGTTAAATGGTACTCCCCCAATTACCTTCCTATATTTTGATATAGTATAATATGTATGTATGTTTTTATATGTATAATTTAAAAAATGCTTTATTATTGTTATTACATAAATATATTGTACGAAATAAGTAACATGTTATGTTGTTACAATAAAAAAATATAATTTTTTTAAAACTTTAAAAGAATGATTAATGAAACTATTATTAGATGTCTATAGATTAAAAAAATAAATCAAATATAACGATAACAATGATAGTGAGGCGGGGCAGAGGTTGGGGGAGTAGGGGACGAGGAAGGGGCAGGGAAACTTTAAAACTGCTCCATTGCTGTCCTAATAATGTATCGTTAATACATTTAAAGTAGGATTTGAATTAATCTTATATTTTTAAAAATATGGCACTTGAAATATATTTTAATAAGTGCTCAACGGGTGGCTATTAGACAAATCCTTTAAAATATAATTTATTTGAACAATGGAAACTAATAGATATAGTAATATTCTGTGGATTTGGCATTACGATAACTTCAAGTTTTTTTTGGTAAGAGTGATTCTATTTGAAAAAGTATCTAAATACAAAAAGTCAATAAATGTGAGTATATATTCATATGGTAAGGCAGGTGTAATTAAGTTGTCTTAATGAGAAAAAAAGGGTGTTTTAATGAGTATCTCGGCAATACTCATGAGACTCATTAGAAAAAATTATTTTAATTAGCTTAAAGAAGAAGAAAATGACAAAATGAAAACTAACTTGAGAGACAGCTTTTGAAGCTGTATGAGAGAGAAAAAAGTTTAAAAAGTAAATTAATATAAAACTTGTCAAAATCAAAATTTACAGCACATGGCTTTGACTTATAAAAAGTTGCAAAGAAAATGGACTTAAACAGGAAAAAAAACATATCAATTATTGGAGATTTTTGTTAAAAAAGAATGATTAATTAGATAAGGGTAGATAGATTAGCATAAGTAATGGCTTAAAATTTTGGGAAAAAATGAAGAGAGCAAAAGTTTCAAATATTTAGAAGTAATTATAAATAACCAAATTAAAAATAAAAGCAAAACAAATGAAGACATGTCAGCAATTGTACAATTCCTATTCCAATTATAAAAAGGAATTTTGTGATGCCAGTGACAATTGGAAAAGGAAAGTTGTACATTGATTGATTAAAAAAAAGAATGACATCATTAATACGCAACCCATATAAAGTACGGGATTAATAGAAGGAATGGAACTTACAATAGATAAAAAGTGGAATTGCATAGTTAACAAAACATTTTTTTAAAGAGTAATTTTTTTATACACTGTCAGTGTATATACGAGCAGGTATAGATGTATGCTACATTATCCTATTTCAAATTTGAAATCCATCTTTTGCATAGGTAGCATTTATCTACACCTGTTAGTGTAAAAAATCTACTACACTAACAGTGGATAGAAGCTTAATCCTTTTTTAAAAGGATGGCTAAGTAGATAAAGTAAATAGATTAGTATTTGAAAGAAAGAATGAACGAAGGAACAAAAAATATGAAGAAAATATGTGAAGGAGTAAGAGCATATGTTTGTAAAAATGTCTTCCAAACGTTTTCAGGATACCTGTTTTTGTGGCATTTAGCAGTACTTTTACCAGTTATACATACAAAGTAGGCAATTTAGTCATTTCATTGGTTTTTGGCACATTAACTATGAATTGCTGGTTTGACTGGTCTGAAGTGGGGTAATGTGTCCATTGTTTTGGTTCAAGGGGGTAAATTGTGATTAACCCCATGATTCAAGGGGTCAAAGTGCTATTCATCCTTGATTTAGATGAGGAATGAATTTAAAAAAATATATATATATATATACATATATAAACATTAATTATATCCACGTGGCTGCAGGTGAGAATGTCCCCTTGGCCATTTCATTCGCAAATGATGTAAGAATGTTGTTTAGCAACAGATGTGTTTAATCTCAAATTGACCTCCATAAAGTTTGAATCTACTTGCAATTGTTATTATTCATGGCTACATTATTGCCTATATAAACGTCGTTAATATAAAAAATTTGGCCATTTTGAACTCCAAATTTTATCTCATCTAGTGTTTAATGGCATATAAATAGTAAGATGTGCATGTACTTGTGTCCATGGTAACACATCACATTAGTGTAGTATTTTGAGAGTCGGATCAGATTGGCGGGTTCAACCAGTCAAACTGTGAACAGATCATGTCTCTAGTCTAATTCAATAATTGATCCAAGAGTTCAACTAAACCAATCAAATGTAGTAAAAAAAATCAGTTGAACTGGTAAAAATCACATGCTTCAACAAAAATTATTAAATTTTTTATTTTTTAAAAGGAGTATTTCAGATTTATTCACATTATTTAATATTAAAATAATAAAAAATGACTAAACCATTCAATCAAGGTTGAATCAACCGAGTTGTGAATCGAAAACTCTTCTAGTTCATTTCCCAGTTCGCGTTTAAAAATGTTGTATTGGTTCTATTTGAATAGAAGGAAAGTTGTATAAGAAAGTGAAATGAAAAAAAGTGAGGTAAATGATAATGAAAATAAGTTTTCCTACACATGTTTGGTTAATAAGGAAAATATTAAGAAAATATAGAAATTTAATGACAGTTAGTAGTAGTCATTGAAACTTCTATAAGTAACTAACTATTTTTCTTCAAAATTCTGCAAATTTTACAAGACAAAGTGTAGGAAAGTGTTGAAAAATGCAAGAAAATTTTTATATATTCTTACCAATCAAACATATATAAAGGAAAAAATAACTAACTTCCCTTTATTTTTTTACACTTTTCCCTGCAAACAAACACTATCTTAGTGTTTTAAGTTGAGTGACAAGAAAAGAAATGGGAGTAATTGGGCAAGAAGGGATTAAATAGAAACTTGACAATAGGAGGAAAAGTTTTTGCCAGGAAGAATGTAAAGCGCGTCTCCGTTATTATCATGCGACTTGTCTTGAAGAACTCAAAAGTTCAATGATGTGACCCATCCAGCACGTGTCCATTTCTAGTGGCTCAATATAGCGGACCTACTCCTAAAGAAGTGAAAAGTAGCAAAAAGTAGATTTGACGTAAAGAAACAGTGAAATGTAGATATGATGTAAACTTCATATGGTGAAAAGTAGCAAAATGAAGTGAAGAAACAGTGAAATGACGTAACGATGAGAGTTTTGATTTGTCTAACAAAGAGGTTGAAGGAGTAGATTTGACGGGTAATGTCACCTTTGAAAAGGAGGGAGAGTGCAAGTTGAGCTTAATCGTAAAGTTAATAGGAGAAAAGGCAACCAATTTTACAGGAGTTAAGAAATTTGTCAATTTCATGTGGAATCATCCAAAGAATCTGAATGTGGTTGAGCTTGGAGTTAACTTGTACCAATTCTCATTTGCATATCTCATGGATAATCAATTGTTGAACCTCAAGAAATGGGAAAGGGGCATTGATAAAGACCCAAAAGCCTTTACGACAGCACCTTTGTGGATTCAGGTCTGGAATTTCCCCCTTCACTGTGTAACCAAGGAGGTGGGTAGGAAAATTGGAAACATTTTTGTTAAGGTATGCGATGTCATCATACTGCCAGGGGGGAGCAGGGATGGAAAGCATTTAAAAATTTTGGTTGAAGCTGATATATCCCAACCACTTTTGAGAGGCAATACAGTAAAATTTGATGGGATAATTAGCTGGGTGGACTTCCGCTACGAACGCTGCTCTGACTTCTGTTATAATTGTGGGGTCATTAACCATGGGGAGAAAAACTGTAGTAAGAAGTTGAAAGAAACAATGGACAGAAACAGGAATCAGTATGGAGTGTGGCTCAAAGCACAGGGAATGATGGCCTCACCAAAGAAGAGTCAGAATAAAAGAAAGGAACAGGGGTCCTCTTCACCGGCAAAAGCAAAGGTCACGGACAGTAATAAGCAGGTAGGAAAAAGCAGTTACGAGTCCTCAGTTCAGATGTTGGAAGCCATAAAAGAGTCAAAATTAATAGAAGACTTTGTTTTGAAAAAAAGAGATCCAAGCTCAGTTCTGGAGAAGTTAAGTGCTGACAACAAACTAATTATTCCAGACTAGGAATGAGGCAACATAGGAACAGGTATAATAGAAGGGGACAAATGTCAGGTTGAAGAGGAAAATTTTAAGGACAATCAGAGAAGTATGGTATCACATATGATAGTTGATGAGGAATTCGAAACTCAGGAGGGAAGTGCGGAAGTACCAACCATGACTGAGATAGACAAGGAGAAGAGGGAAAATCGGCAGAAGGAACAAGAAACTGGAAGCAATGCTATAAACAAGTCAAAGAAGCAAGCAATGCAGTTAAGACATCAGAGCCGAAGAGAGCAAAACAGAAAACCTCTGAGTTAGCTAGACCTGAACATCGCCAGAGGTGTATCAATCGGGAAAAAAAAGTTATGCCTTAGAGATGAAGTAGGAAACCATCAGCTGGAAGACGAGGAACTACAGGGGGGAAAAAGGAGTAGATGGGTTGAGCAAAAGGAGGTAGACCAGATGAAAGCCATGGAATGGGTGGGGACCAACCGTATCTAGTCTCCCACAGATAAATGAAGGTCATGGCATGGAATTGTCGAGGTGCGGCGGAACCCTTGACTTTTCCCTGTTCCAAGGAGGTAATTAGGCTCCACTCTCCATCTATTGTTTTTCTATGTGAAACGAAGAATTGTATCAAGTATATGAAAAAGTATATGAGAAAAATGGGCTATGATGATATAGCATGTATAGATCCAGTAGGTAAGGCAGGAGGATTAGCTGTAATGTGGAGAAATGATACTCAAATTGAGAATGTTTTGTTGACCGAATGCTCAATTGAGATCAAAATTCTGGATGAGGAGGTGGGATTGTCCTGGGGGGGAATTTTTGTGACGACCCCACCGTACCCAGAGGCGTACCAAAGGGCTTAGCGGATCGCCTGCCTAGCTCTCGCCAGGACTCGATAACAAAAACGATAAACGCGTCAAATTCTCACCAAAGGATGATAGGTACATTATATATATACATAATATCCACTACAAGACCACAAGTGTTAGGGTACAACTCCCAACAAGGTTTCTCACACCGCTATCCAAAATACAATATACATTGCCAAAACCCTAACCCAAAGCAAGTACTAAAGCTAAAAGGCTACACTATGCCTCCCACGCGTCAATTCCCGCTTCAGCCCCCTGCTAAGGAAAACAAATTGAAAAGGGGTAAGCTATATGCTTAGTGAATAATCAGGAGGGGTGGTGCATGTAAATCACATTGCCACAAATTTTCAAATCAATAGCAAAAGTAACAACACAAATAAGGATACGGGTGGCTTCAAAACCATTTCCATTGAGTAATAATGTCATTGAGATCCCAAAAGCATTGAGATCAGACCATCTATTCGGTCGGAAAAACAACATTTACCATTGAGACCCCAAGGCAACCCCTTGAGATCAAACCACCCAAGTGGTCAGAAATAACATTTACCAATGAGATCCCAAGGCAACCCCCTTGAGATCAAACCATCCAAGTGGTCAGAAATAACATTGAGACCCCAAGGCACCCCTTGAGATCAAACCATCCAAGTGGTCCAAAATAACATTTACCAATGAGATCCCAAGGCAACCCCTTGAGATCAAACCACCCAAGTGGTCAGAAATAATATCGACATTGAGACCCCAAAGGCACCCCTTGGGATCAGACCATCCACATGGTCACTCATCACCAAAATATCATATGTACAATTCATATATCACACAACACGTACATTCAAGAATCATATATGGATCTTTGGTCGAGTGCGATAAAGTACACCCTCGTCCAAACATCCACTTAACACATTTCACATTATATTCACAGATAAAGTCCTAATTACTCACCAACAGTAGTACAAAAGCAAAGAGGTTAGAAAAGTTCCCCGGTCTCCTCGACCCCGTCACTTCCTGTGAAAAGTCGAGCCAGAAAATTACTCAAACAATCACTAAGACGCCAAAGACGCTAAAACCACTTAGAAACACTTAAAACAGCAAATAAGGTACATACATGGGTGTTCGACCAAAAACGGACAAGGGCGGGACGAAAACGGAAAACACACACTAAAAGGTGTAAAAGCAGTTTGACACCACGCCTTTACTCATAACTCAAGCTCAAGTATCGGATTAGAGTGCAGGGTGCGTTTGAAGCTAAGAGAACAACCTACAACTTTTGTGAAATCAAGAAATTCCAGATGCGTTGGAAAGATAGAACAAAGGGCTATAACTTTCGTGTTTTGGCCAAAAGCTAAATCACAAAGGAACAACACCAAAATGGCCTAAAGTCGCGGTCAAAATCCTGTTTTTCCGTTCAATGCCCAAACGAATTTTTACGCAACCAAAACACATTCATGCAAATTCCATCGACTCGCCTGCGATTACAAACATGCAAAACAGCTCCACACACACCTCACACCACTCCAATTCAGCACGCACATACACACACTACACACACAACACACCACAAGTGGGATTTCAAGAGCCCACCAACCGGTCGAATTTACGCGCGGGTGGGAATTCAAGAGCCCACCAACAACTAAACACACAATCCAACCTTAACTTCTACCATTAGCATTAAAGCAAAACCCTAACCCTAGCTCATAATCATGGCAAAGCATACATACATCAAATTCAACCATTCCAATCCATAACATCATTCCATAAGCTAAGAATAAACATGAATCAAGCCATGAAACCACAAAATCCTTCAATTTAAAATCTTCAACCCAATTCAAGCTTATAGGAAACTAGGAGAAACCTTTCTTGAGGTTGTTCTTGGGGAAACTTCAAGTGCTCAAGTCCAAGCTTCTCCTCCCAACTCCGAATCGAAATCGAGCGGTTGAAAGTTGCAAAAATTCCCCAAGTTTTCTTCCTTTTTTCCTCTCTTTTTTTTTCCCTCTTTTCTTTCTTCCCTCACGGTTTTTCCTTTCCTCTTTTCCCTTGGTTTGGCCGGCAGCTATAAGGCTTAAATAAGCCAAGAGATAACCTCAAAAAGATATTTTACTTGGTCAAATTTTTGGTCAAAAATATCATGCCAAAAAAACCTAGCAACTTAGGTCTTTTTCCACTCTTTCCCACATAACTTCTTTTCCTATCAAATTAGTCCATAAGTACTTAATTTAACCTAGCCCATCAAAGCTTAATTACCCCTACTTAGGCTACTAATCACCTAGGAATTGTATTTCCCCCTCTTAATCATGCATTATCGCACATAAAATTAAAGAGTTAACAAACTCGTAATTAAACATAAAACTTAGACTCATTTTCAAAACTAGGGTTTTACAAATCCAAACTAGGGTTTTCATATATACAAATTAGGGTTTTATCCAAATTTAGGGTTTTCGAAGCAAATTAGGGTTTAAATGCAAATTAGGGTTTTCAAACTTGTAAAACAAAATAATTAAAACAAACATTTTTAAAAGTAAGACAAACCATATAAACACCTTTTCAAACAGAAATAACTATAATTAACATTATTTAATATTTTTCAAATATTGAGAAAATTCGGGGCCTCACAATCTCCCCCTCTTAAGACTATTTCGTCCTCGAAATAGTACCTTGATTGAATGCCGACGGGTCCATCTTCTCACGGCTGACCCATTCGTAAACTCTTGCCGGTACCACCTGCCGATTACCCCCTACATTTGTCGGCTTGGAAGTGGGCCCTTCTTTTGGCATCTGCGGGCACTGAGAAATCAAGTGCTTAGGACTACCACAACGGTAACACTTTCGATTTTTCTTCCAACAGTTATCCTCTTTGTGGTTAGTGGCCCCGCAAAAACCACATGGCGTTCCAAAACCTGGTGTCGTACCCCCACGTGGATCTTCTTTCTGAATTTCTCTTCCTACCTGTCCTCTCCCAAGGTTTCCTTGATTTGGGATTCCTGCAGGTCGTAGTTCACCGACTCCTCTGCCCATCTGAGTTGGTGGCTTACCTCTCGAACTCTGTTCAATAGTGTAGGTGCTTGTTTCAGGTTGTTTCCTCTTTCTATCGTGAAAGTCCTTTACTTGAACCTTGGCTCTTTCAATTCTTTGCGCCTTCTCAAGAGCTTGACCAAATGTTTCCAAGTGGGCTGCCGCCAATGCCTCTTGTATCTCCACGTTTAATCCTTGGACAAACCGGCGAATTCTCTTCTGCTCAGTGGTCACTAACTCGGGAACAAAACGGGAAAGTTTGGTGAACTGCGTTTCATACTCCGCCACGCTTTGAGTTCCTTGGCGTAGTCGGATAAACTCGTCCTCCCGGCGCTCTTGGACAATAGGCGATAGGAACTTCTCATTAAACTCTCGGGTGAAATTGACCCATGTCCACGGGGTTTGTTCCCGATCCCACTTGACTCGAATTACATTCCACCAGGCTCGAGCTGCCTCTTCAAATTGGAAAACAGAGAAAGCTATCTGTCGCTCTTCAGAATATCCTAAGGCGGCAAATATGTCCATCATCCTATCCAGCCAACTCTCGGCTACGTCCGGGTTAGGTCCACCGAGAAATTTAGGTGGAAAAAACTTCTGGAACCGTTCCAAAGCACGGTCCTCACCCTCATGATTATTATTGTGATGATTATTTCCCTGACCTTGATTCTGCTGGTCAACTACCCGTTCCAGTAAGTCAGCCATCCGCTGGATAGCGGTAGCGACCTGGTTCTCTGTCTCATTTCCCTGTTCCTCTCTTTCAGGGGTTCGACCCCGACCTCGACCTCTACCTCGTCCACTTGGACCACCGGTTTCCATAGGTTTAGTTAAATGTGCTCTATTATAAGCAACATGTAATAACAAGAGTTGAATATATGGTACAAGAAAGCACAATAAAGCATCAAAGAGCACTCACCAAAAATATAAACAAGCATACACCAAAATATACACAGTCAACAGTTATTCACCAAACAGTTATAGCGGATCCAAAAGGTTCTACTTCCCTGAAAAGCCAACTTCATTTCCATCACTATTGTTTTTAAAACATTTCAAAAGACACGAGCGTATTCAAGCACCAAAACAAGCCCGAGTTTTATCACACCAAGGTTGGCCACCCGAGGCGTAAAGCAACCCAAACCTGTTCTTACCTGACATACTAGCTCAACCACACAAAGAACATACAAGGATCACATATAAATACACATGTATATAAACGTCACGCCAAAAATATGCACATCTCATCACCAGTCAGTTAGTACAAAATAACTATTTGCACAAGCACGCCAGCTCTAAAAACATTACCCAGACAACACGGAATCCCTGGAATCTCACTTCCTTACCACTAAGTCCACCGGTTACCCCGGCATCTCATCTTACTAGATATACTCCAATCCTATAATATACTCCCCTTGCCCAGTTCTCTAACCTAGGCTCGATACCAAGCTGTGGCGACCCAGCGTACTCAAGGGCTTAACGGATCGCCTAGCTCTCGCCAGGACTTCGATAACAAAAACGATAAGCTCAAATTCTCACCAAGGATGATAGGTACATTATATATATACATAATATCCACTACAAGACCACAAGTGTTAGGGTACAACTCCCAACAAGGTTTCTCACACCGCTATCCAAAATACAATATACATTGCCAAAACCCTAACCCAAAGCAAGTACTAAAGCTAAAAGGCTACACTATGCCTCCCGTGCGTCAATTCCCGCTTCAGCCCCTGCTAAGGAAAACAAATTGAAAAGGGGTAAGCTATATGCTTAGTGAATAATCAGGAGGGGGGGTGCATGTAAATCACATTGCCACAAATTTTCAAATCAATAGCAAAAGTAACATCACAAATAAGGATACGGGTGGCTTCAAAGCCATTTCCATTGAGTAATAATGTCATTGAGATCCCAAAAGCATTGAGATCAGACCATCTATTTGGTCGGAAAAACAACATTTACCATTGAGACCCCAAGGCAACCCCTTGAGATCAAACCACCCAAGTGGTCAGAAATAACATTTACCAATGAGATCCCAAGGCAACCCCCTTGAGATCAAACCATCCAAGTGGTCAGAAATAACATTGAGACCCCAAGGCACCCCTTGAGATCAAACCATCCAAGTGGTCCAAAATAACATTTACCAATGAGATCCCAAGGCAACCCCTTGAGATCAAACCACCCAAGTGGTCAGAAATAATATCGACATTGAGACCCCAAAGGCACCCCTTGGGATCAGACCATCCACATGGTCACTCATCACCAAAATATCATATGTACAATTCATATATCACACAACACGTACATTCAAGAATCATATATGGATCTTTGGTCGAGTGCGATAAAGTACACCCTCGTCCAAACATCCACTTAACACATTTCACATTATATTCACAGATAAAGTCCTAATTACTCACCAACAGTAGTACAAAAGCAAAGAGGTTAGAAAAGTTCCCCGGTCTCCTCGACCCCGTCACTTCCTGTGAAAAGTCGAGCCAGAAAATTACTCAAACAATCACTAAGACGCCAAAGACGCCAAAACCACTTAGAAACACTTAAAACAGCAAATAAGGTACATACATGGGTGTTCGACCAAAAACGGACAAGGGCGGGACGAAAACGAAAAACACACACTAAAAGGTGTAAAAAGCAGTTTTGACACCCTGTGCGCCTTTACTCATTACTCAAGCTACAAGTATCGGATTAGAGTGCACGAGGTGCCGTTTCGAATCTAAGAGAACAACCTACAACTTTTGTGAAGACAACTTCAACCCAGATTTACTCTATCTAGGTCAAAAACGCAGAAACAGTTTCAGGATTTTCGCCGTCAGAATGTCCGACAGGCCAACTTCAAACAGGCATAACTCAGCGTTCACAAATCGAAATCAAGAAATTCCAGATGCGTTGGAAAGATAGAACAAAGGGCTATAACTTTCGTGTTTTGGCCAAAAGCTAAATTACAAAGGAACAACACCAAAAATGACGCCAAAGTCGCTGCAGTCAAAATCCTGTTTTTTCCGTTCAATGCCCAAACGAATTTTTACGCAACCAAAACACATTCATGCAAATTCCATCGACTCCTATGCGATTACAAACATGCAAAACAGCTCCACGCACACCTCACACCACTCCAATTCAGCACGCACGTACACACACTACACACACAACACACCACAAGTGGGATTCAAGAGCCCACCAACCGGTCAATTCGTGGTGGGAATTCAAAGCCCACCAACAACTAAACACACAATCCAACCTTAACTTCTACCATTAGCATTAAAGCAAAACCCTAACCCTAGCTCATAATCATGGCAAAGCATACATACATCAAATTCAACCATTCCAATCCATAACATCATTCCATAAGCTAAGAATAAACATGAATCAAGCCATGAAACCACAAAATCCTTCAATTTAAAATCTTCAACCCAATTCAAGCTTATAGGAAACTAGGAGAAACCTTTCTTGAGGTTGTTCTTGGGGAAACTTCAAGTGCTCAAGTCCAAGCTTCTCCTCCCAACTCCGAATCGAAATCGAGCGGTTGAAAGTTGCAAAAATTCCCCAAGTTTTCTTCCTTTTTTCCTCTCTTTTTTTTCCCTCTTTTTCTTTCTTCCCTCACGGTTTTTCCTTTCCTCTTTTCCCTTGGTTTGGCCGGCAGCTATAAGGCTTAAATAAGCCAAGAGATAACCTCAAAAAGATATTTTACTTGGTCAAATTTTTGGTCAAAAATATCATGCCAAAAAAAACCCTAGCAACTTAGGTCTTTTTCCACTCTTTCCCACATAACTTCTTTTCCTATCAAATTAGTCCATAAGTACTTAATTTAACCTAGCCCATCAAAGCTTAATTACCCCTACTTAGGCTACTAATCACCTAGGAATTGTATTTCCCCCTCTTAATCATGCATTATCGCACATAAAATTAAAGAGTTAACAAACTCGTAATTAAACATAAAACTTAGACTCATTTTCAAAACTAGGGTTTTACAAATCCAAACTAGGGTTTTCATATATACAAATTAGGGTTTTATCCAAATTTAGGGTTTTCGAAGCAAATTAGGGTTTAAATGCAAATTAGGGTTTTCAAACTTGTAAAACAAAATAATTAAAACAAACATTTTTAAAAGTAAGACAAACCATATAAACACCTTTTCAAACAAAAATAACTATAATTAACATTATTTAATATTTTTCAAATATTGAGAAAATTCGGGGCCTCACAATTTTTGTGTATGGGAGTACTATAGACACTAAAAGAAAGGCACAGTGGGAGATGCTTTCCAAAAGGAAGAGTATATGGGGTAGTAACAGATTAGTAATGGGTGATTTTAATGATTGGTGCCCAACAACGAAAAATGGGGTGGAAGAATACAGGAGGAGTGGAGCTTCAAGGCTTTTAAAAAGTTCATTCAAGAAAATGAGTTGATGGATCTAGGGTGGGAGGGCAATCCATGGACCTGGTGGTGTAAAGGGGAACAAGATAGAGACATAAAAGAGAGGCTAGATAGGGGGCTGTGTAGCATACAATGGAAGCAAACTTTTCCAGCTGCGAAAATGCTTCATCTGGAAATGTTGGCATCGAATCATAGTATTTTGATGCTAAATACCTAGCCAACTTTCAGGAAAGCAAAGAAGAGATTCCTTTTTGATAGGAAATGGCTTGAATATGAGGAAGTAGAATAGGTGATCAATCAAGCTTGGAATACAAGGCAGCCAGGGTCAAAGTGCTTTAGAATCACGAAGAAAATTAAGGAATGTAGGATGGCACTTCTCACATGGAAAAAAAGCTGAATGGGAATGCAAAAAATGAGATCAATAGAATCAAAGGGGAGATCGAAAAAGCTAAACAATCACAAAGCTATGGTTGGCATCAGGAGGTAGCAAAAAGACAAAAAGAGCTGGAAGCGGCTTATAGGAAAGAAGAAGTTTTTTGGGCACAAAAAGCCAGAAGCAAGTGGTTAAGAGAGGGAGACAAGAACACAGTGTATTTTCATGCAGTAGTTACAAACAGAAGGAGAAGGAATAGGATGTCAAAGATCGAGAAAATGACAAGTGGTTGGTGTGCTACGGACCAGGAAATGGGAGAGGAAATAGCAAAGCACTTCCAGCATCTTGTCACCAGTTCTCATCCAACAGAATTTGAGGAGATCTTGGGAGGTATTCCACAGTCTATAACAGTGGAAATGAACAAATCCTTGACCAGACAAGTATCTGAAGCTGAGATTAGGAGGGCACTTTTCGATATGCATCCTAATAAAGCCCCAGGACCTGATGGTATGTCCCCTGTTTTTTTTCAAAAATTCTAGCATGTTGTTAAAAAAGACTTGGTAGCTGCTATTATTAGTTTCTTGAATAATGGTTTCATGTCAACAGCTTTTAATGAGACAATGATCACCCTCATTCCTAAAATTGAATCACCCACTAACCTCACCCACTATAGGCCAAATAGCTTGTGTAATGTGGTCTACAAAATTGTTTTCAAGGTTCTAGTGAGTAGAATGAAAGTGGTCCTTAAGCACTGCATTAGCCAGTCACAAGCGGCCTTTGTCCCTGGTAGACAAATCCTCGACAATGTTATCCTGGACCATGAATTCATTCACCACATAAATAATATGAGATCAAGTAAGGAAGGGTTCATGGCCTTAAAGCTTGATATGTCCAAAGCTTACGACAGAGTTGAGTAGTTGTTTTTAGCTAAGGTGATGAACAAAATGGGCTTTTGTCCTCTCTGGATAAAATGGGTTTGTAATTGCATAAAACCTGTGCCTTATTCATTCAATATTAATGGGGAAAAGATGGGGTTTGTTAGACCTTCGAGAGGTATCAAACAAGGTGATCCTCTATCGCCTTATCTATTTTTATTGTGTGCTGAAGGTTTTTCAAGCTTGTTGAAACAGGCACAGGAGAGGAGGATGGAAAGATTACAGCAATGAATATCTCCAGAAGAGGACCACGCATTTCTCACCTCTTTTTTACAGACGATTCATTGGTGTTCTGTAAAGCAAAACTAGAGGAGGCCAAGGAAATCATGAGAATTTTAACAGTATACGAGAAGGCATCCAGTCAAGTGATCAACATGGAGAAGTCTACCATTTTTTTCAATAAGAGTACGAAGGTAGAAGTAAGATCTGAATGCATATAGCAGCTCCAGCAAATCCAACATGTCCTTCATGGAAAGTATTTGGGGTTGCCACTGGTTGTTGGGAGGTCCAAGAACAGTGTGTTTGGGTATATGAGAGACAAAACTTTAGGAAAAATCAAAAGTTGGAAGGGTAAGCTTTTGAGCCAGGCTGGTAAGGAAGTACTTCTAAAATCTGTGGTTCTTGCTATGCCATCTTATGCTATGTCGGTGTTCAAGTTATCTAAGAACCTTTGTAATGACATTTGCAGAGGAATGGCACAATTTTGGTGGGGTGATAGTGTTGGGAAAAAAAACGCACTGGAAACAAAGGGAAGAGTTAACGGTGGTTAAAGGGAAAGGGGGATTGGGTTTTAGGGATATTCAACTGTTCAATATAGCTTCACTAGCTAAGAAAGTTTGAAGATTTCTTACTAATCCAAACTTGCTAGTTAGCAAGGTTATTAAGGCTAAGTATTTCCCAACAACAAATATCCTCGAGGCAAAGGAGAAGAATGTTGCATCCTGGATATGGCAGAGCCTCCTTTCAGCAATTCCATTGTTAGAAGAAGGTTTGAGGAGGACTATGGGAAGTGGAAAGTCAATTGATATCTAGAGTCACAGATGGCTTCCAAGGAGCCCAGATGGAAAGATCAAGTCAAGTCAGCCGCAGGAGTGCTCAGTGCTAACAGTTAGTGATTTAATTGAGGGTGGAAAATGGAAGAAGAACCTGATACAGGCAATGTTTTCACCTAAGGAATGCCACTGGAACCTAAGTACACCTCTAGGTATGTATAGTCAAAGCGATAGGTTCAGATGGGCGTTCGCCTCTTCAGGTAATTACATGGTCAAATTTGGCTATAATGCAGCAAAATCACAAGTGGAAAGCTCAAAGAACCAGAGAATGAGGGAAGGGGAATCAAGCAGAAGAAACCAAGGATCCAAAATTTGGAAGCAACTATGGGGCCTTAACTTAAAACACAAGGTGAAACACTTCATTTGGAAATGTTTACATGGCATTTTACCTTGTAATGAGCTGACTTTTAGAAGAATAAAGAGAGGCAGCCCAGTCTGTCTTGGATGTGGACAAGACATTGAAATGGTTGAACATTTGCTATTCCATTGTAGCAAAGCAAAAGAAATCTAGAAGGTATTCCCAATTTAGTGGGATGGGTTGAAGCAACATTGCTGGAACTTTTGGGATTGGTGGAGTCACCTCGAAGAGGCAGATAAAAGACCTGAAGGAAATAAGCATATTGAGCTGACTGCTAACTTGCTTTGGTATATCTGGAAAACAAGAAATGAAGGTTTGTTTAATCAGGACCAGAGACAACCAGCTTGGATAGTTTCTAGAGCATGTGATGACTGGTTGGAATTCAGGAACGCTTTGGATAAGGTTGACAAAGAAGAACAGACAAGGAGGCTGACATCTGGTAACCAGGTACGAGCAGATTACAGCCCTACAACAATCAGGATTCATATAGATGTAGCCCTTAATGACTCAAAGCAAAAATCAGGTTTAGGTATTGTTGCTAGGGACTGCCAAGGATTGCTCAAGAAGACTTGGGCCATTCCAGTGGATTATGGTCCAGATCCAGCCATCCTGGAAGCAGAAGCAATCAGGATTACCTTGTTAAATGCTATTCAAAAGAACTGGGCAGCAATCACAATTCACTCTGATTGTAAGGTGATAATAGATAGGATTAACAACAATGAGGTAGATGAGTCACTTTTGTCAATTGTTGTTAGTGACATTCTTAAACTTGCAGAATCTTTTTGGTATTACTCCTTCTGTTTTGTTAAGAGGGAGGATAATGACATAAGTCATTCACTGGCAAAGTTTGCCATTAAGTTAATTCAGGAGGTGAAGTAGGATACAAGCTTTCCCTTGTGGCTGAAAAAAAGTCACAGGATGGTTGTAGGGCATTTGCCCAACAATTGTAAATCTTTTGTAAAGCTCTGGTTAGCATATAATGATGAATATAGAGATGCCGTTTGACCAAAAAAAAAAGATATGGACCTATTCGTGAATGGCATGTGGCAATGGAAGGAAAGTGTGCCAAACCGAACGGGTAATTCAATTGAGGCGTAATGCAGCATGGAAACGCGAAACTGGAGCATGACATGGGGAGAGAAGCACGTGGAGAAGTTACTTGGAAATACGCAGAGGCCCCTCGAATTTGGGCCACAAGAATTTGACTGGAGTTCGATTCCATCCTCCTAACAAAATGGGAATTTAAAATAAGCTGCAGCGCATGGAAAAAAAAGTCCACGTAAATGAGTAAAATGTCTATGTAAATGTGTAATAACTGTCGATGGGTGTAGTATTGGTACCTGATGCTGGAAGTCAGACATGAATCTTGTCAATTTCCATGGTAGGGTTGTGGAAGAGGAGAAGGAATGGTTGCAGGAAACAACCGTTCTCGAAGGTTTATGGACAAGATTTGGACAAAAAAAAATGTAAGGTCCAGATTTCTTCTTGCGCATACTTTTTCACAACCTTACGGACCCAGGGCACATGAAATTTTTATTATTATTTCTTTATATTGATTGTTTAGTCATTTTTCAATTTTGCTATTTGCTTAATTATAGTTAGTTGCATGATAATTCAATTTATTAAGTGTGCCAAATAAAGGCTGGTCATATTGACCCTTAAAGCTGAATTAGGTTTCCTAGTTTAAGAAGGATTTGAGTCATTATTTCCTTGTCCAAGTAATTTAGGGTCTCAAACATTTCTTTTGTAGGGTAGTTGACTTATTTTCTAGAAATTGAGAGTATATTCTCATGCTTCTTGAAGCAAACCTCGAGCATATTAGAAGGATTTCTAAGTGTTCACATGACTTTATCAATCAAGTATCCACCTTGATTGTGGTGTTGATCTAACTATCTTTCTCGGTCTTGTGCGGTCTATGTACGATTAAGAATTCTGCTGCCAAACTAGATACCATACTCTAGATTTGTGGGCTTGTGTGAATCGAGTGTCATCTGAGATAGGGCGAGGAGTGTATCAGTTGGTCATCAGAACTAGTTGAAGGTATCAAGTTATATCCCTTTTGTTTTGTTGTATTTTCCTTGTTTGTCAAGTTTCTTGTCTCGTTGTCAAATCTGTCCGTGACTTGTTTCTTGTTTCTAGGGTTGTGGTTGCGTTTTGTATTTTTGCAGTCCAAAAAAAAAAAATTTCTAGTGTTGGCTGTGTTTTGTCATTGTGCCCAAAAGAAACAAATCAAGACAGTCGCTAGGGCTTTGTATGGAGGTGCTAGGGTTCTTGTTTTTCGAATCTAGAACTTTGTTTCTTTCATCCTTTTTTTGGAGTGTTTGCTACCCAAAATTTTCCAGATTGGTTGCATGTGTTGAGTCCAGTTTGACTGCATTGTTTGTGTTCACGTCTTGCTTGCTTTCTCCTCAAGCGAGTCAGATTGTGTCTTGTTCCCTTCAAGTCTTGTTTGGTCATTTTGCTCCTTGTTCTTGAGTCATATTTTTGTCCAATTGCTGCTTATTTTTGTCTTCACCAATTCTTGTTGGAAAAGTCGCAAGTGTTTGTGTCGTTTCTTGAGTTGTGCAATTGTTTTCGTGTGATTCTTGAAACAAAAATTTTGGGAGTTCTTGAAGTTTCTAGCATTCTTGGTGAATTATTTGTTGCCCAAATCATCCTTGATCATCTTCTCAAAGTTTGAAGTTGTATGCTTGAAGTTCTTGAAATCTGGAATTGAATTTGTTTCTTGAACAATTCTTTGATCCGTGGCTGTTAATTGTTAAAAACAAGAAGAAGAAAACGTGTAACAACCTTGTTTGATCATTGAAGCTTTCCAAAACCTTTCACAAATTAGTTTTGGAAACTAAAAATCAAGCTTGAATGTTTTAAGAAACAAACAGCCGACCTTCTTAAAGCTATTCAATCTTGGATTAGGAAACTACCTCAAATTCATTCACCAACCAAGTTTTGTTTCCTAAATTCCCTTAGAATCGGGTAGAGGAAGTTATAAATCCTTTCTTAGCCTAGAAAAGAGTATTATTTCTTTGTGCCGATCAGAGATAATACAAATATTTTCAACATCTTTACACACATTTTGCCGGAATTGATGCATGAACCACGAACAACTGCTATTGGTCTCCTCATCAACAAGTGCAAAGGCTAACGGAAATTGACGGTTGCACGCATCGAAACCGATGGCACATAGGAGTTTTGCCTTGTATGGGCCCTTCATGAATGTGCCATCCACACAGACGACAGGTTTAAGATGTCGAAATGCCTCAATCACGGGTCCGAATGACCAGAATACATAGTGAAAAATCACTGTTGAGGCTGTACTTTGTAGATGGTGCTCCCAAACAACAATCGTTCCAAGATTCGCCGTAACCAATTCCTGCATATAGGTTGGGAGTTGAGCAATAGAAGTAGGCCAGTCGCCGTACACAATGTCTATGGCATGTCGTCGGGCGTACCATGCCTTTTTGTATGAGACATCAGTGTGGAAGTGGTGCTTAATTGCTGAATTTCCTTTATCGGAAATAAGGGCCCATTTTCAATGTGATTGATGATGTAATCAGCAATGATGTCAGCACTCAACTGACGATGATCATTGCTGTTGGACACACGGATGCATCTGTGCTCCTTTACGAAGGTAACTATCTTCCACATGTTCTGGGTGCATCGTAAAGTTGCCCTCAACTGCCAATTGCACTGTGTCTCCCCGGCCGCCGACTTGCATCGGACATACCAGGTCGTTGGCTTGCTTTCCTTCACTTTATACTCCCTATTCTGCTTGATCGACCACAACTTAACGGCTCGCTGAACGTGTTTCTTTGACTCGAAAACCATTCCTAACCGCAACTCACATTCTCGATCATCCCACACATTCAGCTTCTCGACATCCCCTCTATGAGTGGGATCAAAATTCATGGCTGCATTGACACCATCGCTATAATGCAGATACGGCTCAAAAATAATGGATGACGGTCCGCTTGGACCAGCCTCGTCTATCTCGTGTGACGATCTTGGCTGGATTTCAAGCTCATCAATTTCTTCATTGTAATGCCCTAAAGCATCATCTTCTGGTTCGGAGGGTTCATTATCAAAAAAGGGATCCGCATCCATGGCAGTGCTCTCCGAGATTATGGTCGGCGGAGGTGTTATAAGCATCGACGATCCATCAGCTGCATTCACAGCACTATGTAATGCAGTCTGTGAATTTCGAACACGTTGTTTGTTCCTAGAGCTTCTAGAACGGCCACGGACTGCTTGTTCGTGCATGGTGCCTTCGTATTCCGACTGAAATTGTAGCCTAGAATACTCGGCATCAGGTCCACGGCTTGAACCACCAACATAGTCATGCTCGTGGAGACGTTCGACCTCCACATAAATCTCACAGCCCGATTCAGGTGTCATTGACTTCATGTGGTACATCAAGTCAATGTCATTCTCACACTCTAACTGAATTCCGGCAAAGGCCCCTACCCCTACACAATTTCTAAACCACAAATGCAACTTGAATTCCCCGCTTATGTAGCCCCATGTAGGTGTACACTCTATCAACCAATTCTTGATAACCTATTCGATCCGTCACCAATTCTGCTTTCTTACACCTTGGAGGGTCATACGAAAAAGATCCGCCAGCGTCAACTATTTTTCCTCCCCAATAAAATTGAAACACTAGGGCAAGATTCGCCGACATCTCTTGTCTAAATTAACAAATAGTTTGTGTACGTTAAGAGAGTAGACCATTGCATATGGTAAAACAATAATGCATACAGTATATAGACGACAATAATTTAGAACAACTGATGCAATACAACTCAACGTGAATCTAGCATACCATTGTAACAGTAGCATATAACAAATTAATGCAGTCAATCTAATATAACAACCTAGTGAAATTAAGTCTGATGGGAAGAGGTAATTAAACAGATAATTACGGGCAAATACTATACATTTATGCTTAAATGAGTAACTCGATAATTTACTGCCCATTTACATTTTTTTCCAAACCATTTATCCGTCGGTTAATACGTTTGTATTCAGTCTCATAATTGGTTTTTGGTCCAATATACTTTTATTCCGACGCTACTTGGGGTTTAGGGTTTAGACAAATATATTAGGGTCCAATCATCGCACCAACTGAATGTAAATATGACAAACCACACCAACTGATAACTTTTAAATTTATTTTCTAAGTTAAAAAATGATTTTTTCCCTTTTTCTTTGTAAGTTTTACAATTTAGGAATTAATGATGGTAATTGAGATAATGGTACTAATTTTGAGGTGTCGAAATATACAAGGTTTAAAATAGTAGAGCTCTGGTTAAAACTAAGTTTGTGAGGTTGTGCATATGCAAAATTTTTTAAAACAATTTAATGAACAAGTAAATTGAATTTCACAAATTCAAGAGGGCGTTTACGATAATCCGCTCAAATCTTTTGCCATTTAATAGTTTTTGTTACCCAAATAATAATTTCAACGAAGGTATATATTATTTAATAATTTTTGTTACCAAAATTATAATTTCAAGGAAGGTTTATATAATTTAATAGTTTTTGTTACCATGCATTGTTGTTCTTGGAACTACTCCTACAACGGAAAGTGAGAAGCAACTACTACTAATAATAAATGTTCATGCAAATACTCTTTACATGAATTAATGCTTTAACGCAAAAAATGAGAAGCCTAAACGGAAAGTGCACTTGGAACTACTGCTACCGTGGCCAAATACTACAATATACCACTGCTTCATTTGTTTGCTTTCTTTCTTTACAAGTTTTTTTTTTCCTTTTCCTTATACGTCCAGTGGATGACATATTTTAGATAGATTGTGCATCATGTGAAACCCAACCCATCGCACATTTTAACTAGATTTACAATGTCAAAGCCCCTATTTAAGAAATTTAAAACAAAACAGAAAAAAATTCTACAAAAAAATAAGAATGGAAATAAATTCGCGAAACTGCATGTCTCAAAATCTACACCCTATTTTTTGTAACCCATTCTCCTAAACCCCACTTTTTGAACAATTTTTAATTTTGCCACTTTTTTTAGAAATTAGCCCTAGATTTTAGACTAACAACAATATGATTTGGAGTATTTTAATGGCCTACCAGTTGGGCCTATTTTCCTCATTAGCTCATCCCAATCGGAATTATACCTTTTTTTGTATTCAATAAATAATTTAAAGGGCCAAAAAAAAATATAAACCGTAGCCAAGCTGACGGTTTCTCTAAGTTTTTTGGATAAATCTATATTTTTATACATGTGTGTATCTGGAAAGTTCATATAAATTCTTAGAAACACAGTAGCTAATTATTGTTGAATCTTCTCATATTTATAAGATATTTTAAATAACTACTAACAACTTTCAACAAATGTATATAAACTAAACATTATGTAACTCCAAGAAATAAAATGACATAACACATTTTCATTTCCATTTAACACTTTAACATTTAAACTACTTCAGTGCAAAATTTATACTACTTCATTTGAATTAATATTAAGCATCAAATTGCTTACGTGAATAGTTCATTGGAATCTCGTCTTCTTCTCTAGCAGTTTCAGAAGGTATCTAAGCTAAGCCCCGAGAGCCACTTGATACTTTCCGCGGCTGACAAAGAAAGCGACAGACCTTCAAGGAATTAAAAAAATCAATTAATGACTTATACGTTATTTCTTCACTACTGTAATTTAACCTAAATAAATAAAAGCTCCGAATGAATTTAACCTTCACTGCTTTTCCAAGATTTCTTCACAGCAAGCTCACTCCTCTAGCCCTTTGATCGACTCTGATGCAGCTCCTTCTTTTATTCTTCTTGGTTGCCGGCTACTTTCGAGGTGCTTGAGTTCAACGTCAAACGGTGAACACGAGGCTTGTTTTTCACTTAACGAGGTGCATTAGGCATAGAAGCAAGAAGAAAGTAAATGAATGAAAGGCGAGAGGAATCGGATGCTAACGTGAGTGAAATTGTGTATGAAGGAGTTGTATTTATGCTTCAATGATGAAGTAGGTGTCGGTCTGCATTGCATGTCACTCAATGAGCGATATCTGCATGCATGCGACTTCAGGAAGCTTGAAACGAAGATAACCATCTTGTCCCTTTGTGGTGAGGCATGCTTGTATTGGAAATGAAAGTGAGATAAACGGACTCATCATTTCAACCACTGAATGCTAACTAAGAGACACGCGTGTCCTTATTAAACCAACCTTGCTTTTCGGTCAAAGTAGTAGTCATCCGCACTGCCGATTCCTTTGCTATTCAATCACGGGAAAGGCGCACAAATATCAGCTTCCTTTGCTATTCAATCACGGAAAGGCACAAATATCAGAACAACCGGACTTGAACGAAAGCGGAGAATCTCACGCAAGCTCCAGTTCATGAATTTCAAGTGTAACATTCCCGATTTCTTAGATTTTTTTTTTAAAGAATTGAAGAAACCGCAAAGCTGAAATGCGGTTTCTTCAAGATTGAAGAAACCTTATCTCAGCTTTGCGGTTTCAACTGGGCAAATTTTTTTTAAAAAAGTTGAAGAAACTGCAAAGGCGGATCTTCTTCTTCAAGAAACCGCATTTCAGCTATGCGGTTTCAATCCAAATTTTTTTTTTTAATTTTGGCTAAAATTTTCGATGTTTAGAGAAACCGCAATTCAGCCATACGGTTTCTCTATAAAATTTAAACTCCCTCTGACAAGGGAAAAAAATGGATATAAAAACAAAACAAACGAGAAACCGCATTTAAGAGTTTCGGTGACCCTACTTTTGTGCTCCCGCACCATGGAGCACTAATTTCTGGATGATTTTGATTTTTGACCTTTTTCTTAGAAATTAGCCACCAGAAAGGTCTTAGATTTAAGCTGTGCATGAACAAAGTCGAGGGAGAGCTCAACATTCTGTAGGTAAAACACTAAATAAATAGCTGGGACTAAAAAAATGGTTTTTATTTATATAGGTGAAGATAAAAAGGAGTACGTCATTAGAATGCTGCATTGCTTCAATAGCCTTATATGTTAAAAGCTTCTCAGCCAGTTCTCCAAATATTGAAGCTGGAATGGTACCAGTGTCATCAACCAAATCGACATCAAAGCGGCATCTGTTAAAAAAAAAAGTGAATGCTATTGCAGATGACATCATTGCATTGATGAACAAAAAATGGATCATAAATAAGGTGTTGAGCATTAACAACCTAGGTATAGCAGGCTGTTTCTCTTTGTAAGAGTTACTGGTGAAGATAACTTGATAATCTGCTGCTATAGCACGGCAACAGTTTTTGCAGCTCATATACCAATATTTTTTGAAAATGTGCTCAAAGAGAACTGTGCTTTTACCCATGCAGCCTAAAAGGTGAATATTTGTAAGTAGATGAAGACAGATGGAGGTATGCAGGTAGGAGAGGTGTGATCGAATTTCATGCTTTCATCACCTTCTGTGTTGCATCTACTTTACAAATTAAGATTGTTTTCTGATCATGTTTGTGTGAAATTGTGGGATTGTACTTGATATAATCTCTTATCAACAATGTCAGCAATTTGCTTTGTATTTCGAACAGCCCTGCATGGGGGAAAAATTAAGCAAAACAGTAAGAAAATTAGAGCTTGACTGTTTTTTTTCATTTTAATTCTAAAGGGTGATCATTGAAAACAGAAAACGCCAGTTTTTTAACTCTCTTGCTTCCTGTATTGGTGGATCAATAAGCAATGCAGAATCAAACCAAGTGGCAAGTGCAACACTTGTGGAATAAGAAACAAAGCATGACATTGATGAAAGAAGAGCAAGTGTTTATAAAATGTCGAGAGTGTAAAAATTGCTGCAAAACATTGAGGAAGCAAACCATTGTAATTGATCACATTTATCCTTCGGCCGATAAGCACAGGGTAAGTGTGAAGGTCCGATAACAGCCGTTCTTCTTCATGATGGAGGAAGTTATCCCAGAGTGATAAGAGGATAGTCTGGAACCTGCAATTCATGTATAAGGTGAGCTCTTGGATGCTTAAAGGTATGAAGAGAAGAAAGTAGCAGGAGGTTTTGTTTAGAGTGACGGCATGCATAAAGAATAGATATCTCACTCTTCATTAATGAGAACAAATTTCTGAACTGCTGATTCCCTCAATTCTCTCTTAACTGTTCTTCTTTCAAGAGCGCCAATGACAACTCCTAACACATCTGTTCAATGAAAACCACAGCATGTGTTAAATCAGGTGAAAAATTTGAGGTGGATTAATAGGTAGTAGTTGATAGAATTACCAACTGATTTATTTTTGTCATCCATGAACTACAGCAAATTAGTAAATTTTGTGTAGTTAAACTTGACAGGCATGATTTCATCACTGTTAGCAATCTGCTCAATTACAGTTTTCTTGGTAATCACCCACTGGATTGTCAATTCAGAAGACTGAAAATTTGGTGGAATAGGCCGACATCAGC
Organism: Gardenia jasminoides; assembly: GCA_013103745.1. Lineage (NCBI taxonomy): Eukaryota > Viridiplantae > Streptophyta > Magnoliopsida > Gentianales > Rubiaceae > Gardenia > Gardenia jasminoides. The sequence goes on from CM023099.1 coordinate 13,600,605, forward strand.
ATTGGAAATTTTGTACTTATTGTAAACTTGGAGAATTGGGCTCATGATAGGAATGTCAGCATCGAAGATTATTGCCTCGACTTTTGTTCCCTAGCAAGCAGAGTTGCAACTTTAAAAAAAAAGTGAAGAAGGAAATATAATTTCTACGTTAACATTTATATATGAAATGATATAACTGATTCTATAAAACTTAGAATGGGGCAAAAAATTTTTGAAAAAAAAAATAAAGAAAGAAGGATAACGTGAATGCTAATACTGATATATAAATGGATGTAGGAGCTTTTACTAACCTCTGAGTCATAGAAGATAAACTTTTGCTTCTTAGTTGGGGTAATCATTGAATTAGTGACCTGTTGCTTGTCCTGAACTATGACAATGCAGCTCCAATATTTCATGTACGGGAGGATATCTCGCATTGGTAACAAGGTAGCCATCCTATAGTGGTGAGGAATGTTTTATTAGGAAGTGTAAATAAATGTAAATTATATAGCACAATTCTAGAATGATGTATTTTGCAGAGTGACTTTACCATAGCGTATATGAAGGAGGTGGGAAAAATTACTGCTGAGTTAATCTAAAGATTTCATGAAAGACGACATTTCTAGTTTTGCAGTTGACCTTAATGGCATCAAATGTTCCAGGAAGGAGGAGGACTTTAACCTAATCGGCTATTTTAGCTCTGGACAGCGCAATGTACAAAACAGTCCATGTGAAAATACAGGTTCACGTAGATAGATACCAACATAGTTGAGAGTCTGCCCCTGAGACTTATTGATTGTCAATGCAAAGCAAAGGCGAACTGGAAACTATGTTCTTATAAATGGTATACCGTTCTTTTCATTATCAGGTGTTTGTACGGGTATTCGTGGAATAAAAACTCTTTTTCCTCGGTGCTATCCAAACACGATCTCAGCTGAAATGGTATGCTGACCAAGTTCCCTGCATATTAACCTCATACCATTACAGAAGCCCTCAACAGGATTTAAATTCCTCAAAAGCATAATCAGACAATTCCTTTTTAGGACTAGCTTGTGAGGAGGGAGGCCCTTTGGATTTGGAGAATTCAAGAAATTTTCATAGTTGCTCTGGTGCTGCTCATTGACTGCCTTATCTGAGCTAATGTACATTTGCAGATCACCAGGGAATTTGTTTATGATTAAGTCATTTAGCTCATCCACTGAAGAATTTTTAGGGGTAAGGATGCACCTATTTATCATAGTATAGGGGTTCTCATAATAGCGATCTAAATTTGGATAAACGCTTTCTGTCAACCTGTTAAGAAGGATGACTAGTAAGAAAGCATGAAGAGTGATTGAAAATGGTAGAAACAAAGGAAAAATGAAAGTAGAAGTGCGGAGCCTACTAACCTGGTAAATTACAGTTCTTTATCATCATAAGGAAGGACTATATTTGCTGGCAAAGTTATTTCGCCGTTCATATCTACAGGTTCTTTTCCTTCGCCAACCCTTAAAAGGAAGTCTGAGAATGCTGGATCTGACCTAGCTCGCATATTCTCTATCAATTTCAGCCTTTGGATTCCAGACCATAAAGGAGAAATAGGGAAGCTCAACTCTATAAGGATTTCTTTTGTTGCCTGTTCAATAACTAGCAACGTTTGACGGAAATCGCCACCAAAGACAACAACTTTCCCTCCAAATGGAATATTAGGTTCCATTATATCTTTAAGCAAATCGTTGAATGCTTCAATCGTCTCTCACGTAGCCATTGAAGCTTCATCCCACAAGATTAGCTTACATTCAACAAGTACCTTTGCAACACTACTTTGCTTGTTAAGCTGGCAAGCCTTATTTTTTTGAAAAGTTTAAGGGAATTTTGAATCTCGAATGCGCTGTCCTCCCACCAGAAGGATAGATGCTGCAATTCTAGATGTCACCACTGCGATTACAGCATAACCCTGTGATCGGAAAGTAGCTAGAAAAAATGTTTTGCCTGGACCACTAGGGCCATCAATAAAAAAGGCTTGCCCACGTGGAGAAAAACAGGCTGTGAGAATGAGGTCATAAGTATGTTTCTGCTTAGGATTTAACTTTAGAGGCATCAGCAAATCATCTGCTGGCACCTCTATGCCTCTTTCACTCTAAATTTCCTTTGTTAATCATTCTTCGTATGCCCGTGTAAAGTCATCAAAACTTAACTGATATTTGCCAATGTGTGAGCCCATCTATTCAAGTGATTTGTTAATGTCTTCTAAAACTTTCCGTGTGATCTGAGCAGAAGAAAGATGTGGAAATGGCTACTAATGCTCGTAATCACTACAGAAGTCAGGCTTAAATTTTTCCAATAAAAATTTAGGATTTGTGGGGCTACAATGAACAAGGAGAACACGAATAATAATCTCAATGATGATGGCATCTAAAAATCAACAGCCTCTTGAAGTGTTTCTTTTATATAGTGGTCAGATTTTAAGAGGCCAAGTGCTAGAGCTGCTTCTCTAAAGGAACTGAGTGTATGACCATTAACAGTCAGAAGATCATCAAATGAAATCGGTGCTCGAATGTGAGTTAAGAAGAGCCTTAAATAGTGTCTTTCTGCATCCTTTGGGCTAACAGTTACCATCCTTCCCACTGCTTTTTGCCGCATCCTTTCAATCCACTGCTTATATTTAGTGGACCAAACAAAGTGCTCAGGGAAGTCTTTGTAAAAGCATTTCAGAATTTGTGCTTTTGCATTTGTTTTATTCATGTGAAAGAGCTCAGTTAACATAGTTTTTGAAAAATTAATATTGTTCAACAATCTTAGCAGGTTTGAGTTCTTGTCAAAAGCAACAAATTGCTGATTGGGAAGGTGAATCTGGAGAGTGTAAACTGTAGGCGTCATTTCACTCAGCCGAAATTCATAGATGCGCCAAAATGCTTCCGGTGGCAAAACATATCTCTCCTGCTGAAACTCTTTTATTTCATCAGCTTCGTCTAAGCTATCATTCCCGACAATCTTGAAGCTGACTAAATCATGCCCCTTAAAAATGTACTTATACAAGTACTTAACCAACTTGACCATTGAACATATTTCAATGTTAATATGACAGTCGAACAAAGCAAGAAGGTAAGGATTGTAAGGAACAACCCACCTATTAACAAGACTGTGCCTACGGATTTTTATTTTCCTACCGTCATCGCTTCTCCAATAAGATGGATAGCTATCCTCAGCATGTGTTGTTTGATCACAGAAACTCTTTGGATAGTTATTTCTACATGAACCAGCTTTCGTGCATGCACAACTTTTATCCATATCTCCACAAGGACCCTGAAGCATGTGCTTTACAACGAGAGAATATAGATGTCGATTTTGGGAAGGATCAGGTAGCTCAGCACATACAATTCTGTCATAAGACTCTGGATTAAGGAGCTTGTAGGCAAGCTTCAAAATCAATAATAAAAGTGCATGGGGAAAGCCTCGTTTCTGGAATTCAATGACGTAGACACACGCTGCAACTTCGCCAAAAAATTTGCTTATTTAACAGTTCTGATTTAAGTAATTCAAATTTTGATCTAAAAACTCTAGCTAGAAGGTCTGGCCTGTCCTAAGGTTTCTCATGGTACATCGAATTGTCTTGGATTTCTTTCCATGCAGGATTGCATGTCATGGTAAGAAAGAGATCAGGTTTGCCATACTTCTGAACGAGGGCCATTGCATCAAGGTAGTGTCGCCTCATATATTTTGGACCACCTATAAAAGAAGCTGGTAGGATTATTCTACGTCCAACTTTAGAAGCACTTGTTTCACCAACTGAAACACTCTCTAGAACTCCTTGAAGGGTCTCAGACCGTATTTTATTTTGGCGATTCCTATGGAAATCATGCCTTGATGTTTCTATCTTGACATAATTGTCAACTGAAAACTGCTGAAGCAACCTAAGACAGTGAAGCAACATCGACTCATCATTCTTTCTAATCTGAAATCTGTAGCAGTAATATTCTCTAGCAGTCACAGTATCTTCCTCCACCATTGCATGGTAAGCAGCTAAAATAAAACAGAAGAATGATCTATATAAAGAAATGATAAACTAGAAAGGGAAATGCCTAAAAAAATGTATATACAATGTCAAATGCAGTTTCCTCTCTTTTCATTTTGCATTAGCTGTGAAGCAGAATTGACTAATGATGGATCGATAGTGACATCATCTTCGTAGATGTCATTTTTCCTTTTTCTTTTATGGAGTCTCTTGACAGCACAATGCCATCCACACTCTCCTCGAGGAAAAAGAATGGGGTATTGTAATGGATCACAGCAACCATAGTAATGCTGAATTCTATGGCTGCTATTTGAACGTGTATAGACTCGAATATGGGCATGCCTATACCTGCTGGTCCTCACTCTCAGTCCATATTTCTCCAACTTGTGATGTAGAAGGTAGATTATAGACTTGTTGATCAAGTCCAAGATAACAATTAAGCATAATATTTATGTTCTCAATGTTCAGAACATTTCTGAGATCCTTGAAAAATCTACTGTAAGGATTTCCTGAGAGAATATGCATAAGCAACTTTAAAGTACTCTCTCGAAACTTATCAGAATTACTCAGTCTCTTTGCTAATTCTTCATCAGTATCAAAGAAGTAGAGCTGAATGCCAAATTGCTTATCACTAGTGTTAGTAAGGCCATAAAGGAAATGGTATACTTGGCCTTGAACACGGAAGGTGTAAACACCTTTTAAATTCTTTGTTAATTCAGAGTCAAACTTCAAAGCAAAAGCAGTAAAGCCTAAGTTATTATTGTAAGTTTGAACATTATTTCGAAAATGTTCACTCTCCTCATCATTGTCAATGAATAAAGGCTTCAAATCATAAGGCATTGCAGGAGCAACAATTGAGATTTCCCCTCCGGAGCAGCAAAAATTAGGAGGTTCTAAATAGAACATTTTCGCTCCACAATGGGCACAATCGGGCAGATCGGAAAGAGTTAATGCCTCATCAGAGATGGTATCAGTGAGAGAAACACCTAGATAGCTCTTTCTTTACTTTCTCCCTGTAGTGTATTTTTTATTTCACACCATTGGCAAGCAAGTAAGCTGATTTCCAACACATATAATTATACACATACCCTAGAGGAACGCAGTACTGCATTTAAGGTAATATCCAACCTGAAGGATCTCTGATGGAATGTCTAGGACCGCGATATTTATTCGTTTGAGAAGACTGCCTTGGAAGAGCAGAAGAGCTGATGTTTTTTGGCCTGTTTCTTTGACTGGCAGGGCATGCTCTACGAGAACGAGGTGCTGTTGCTTGAATAGGAGGGGGCTCTGGAATGAAAGAAGGGAGAAAAACTAATTCTGGAAAGCAAGAAGGTAGGCGGAGCAGACAATAAACAAACTTTCTATATACATATATTGAGTCTATAACGCGTCTGGTATAACAGTCAAAGGGTGGAAAACTATTTCTAAGGAGGAATACAATGGGAGAAAAACAAGTAGAATATTACTAGATACGATGAATGCAGCAATCATGAAGTGTACCTTGATAAGTAACGGATAATGCTGCATCAGTTTCATTAATAGACAAGGATGCATTTTCAGGCTGCAAAAAGCTATTGTCGGCACTTAATAAATTGGGCAATTGATGAGGGCTTACAGAGGCTTCACACAAAGAAGGAGGAGTAATAAGGCCCTGAGAACAAATAGCAGTAATCACAGATTTGTTTTTTGGCATTCAATTTTCATTAATGCTGCATCTTCTTTTACGTGGTTGAAGAGGGAGGTGAACATGAGAAGATACAATGCTCAAAACTTCAGGCTCATCCTGAAGCTGACAAATATGGCTCTTTCTGTGCTTTCTCTTGGATGATTGCATAGAAGAATGGAGATTAGATCACTGAGCGTTAACATTTTTTGCATTCGAACCGGGAAATGAATTCCAGTGAATGAAAGGTGCAAAGTGATCACTGGATACAAGCTCCGAAGCGTGCAGTACAAACTATGTAATGAGTTCAGGCTAAAAGATGAAGTTCATATAGCATAGAGGAGGCAAGTAAAGCCAGTAAGAATAAAGTAAAAGTTGAAGAGCGAAAGCACACCTTCATGCTGAGGTGCCCCTAGCACAGAAGGTGCATCTCCAAACGAAAAAAAAGTAGGATGAGGGTAACAAATTTGGCACTGACCAGATATATATTTTGATGCTTCATTAATCACAGCATTACCATAACCAGCTGACATGCCACTAGCTTTTTGTAACTCATGGGGAAGCATTTCACCTTGGTCGTCATTATGATAAATTCTATAATTACTATGTGGGAAAGCAACACCAGACTCCACATAACCATATGATGAAGAATAAGTTGACAAGCCAAGTGAAGAAGATCAAAGACTTGTTACCCTTCTCCAAATTGAAGATGCGTTGAAGGAATGAAACCCTAGTTTTAGCTTAAAGTCAAATTCGGATTCTAGGGTTTCTATGGGAGCCAATTGTCTTTTCTTGTTTCCTAGCTCAGTTAGTTAGTTAATTACCATTATTAGAGTTAGTTTAATTTTTGGCTAGTCGAATAAAGCTTGTGACCGGTTGGTCAAAGCCTAGTTGATTAGGGTTAGGGTTTCCTAGTCCTATGAGGAATTGTCTAAACTGTTTACTTTATTGTTTTCCTAGTAGTAGTAGGTTTTGTTTTGTAAGGCTATAAATAAGCCTATGGTTGGCTGAATTTATCATTCAGTTTTATCAATAAAAATTTTAGCTTTTCTTGTGAGAATTGCATGTCTCTTTTCCAAGAGATTTCTTCTTGAATACTTGAGAGTTTTCGAGTGTTTATTAGACTTATCAATCAAGAATCGCACTTGATTGTGGTTTCATCTACCAACAGCCTTGGTTCACTATTCCGTTAAGTTACGGGTTGAGATTAAATTCAAGGTTTGTAGCTTCGCGGATTAGAAGGGTCAAGAGTCTTCTGTAACTTCAACTTGATCATCGTCTAGGTCCTATTCAATTCGCATCATCTTGGTATCAGAGCTAGTTGACGGTATCAAGTATATCTCTTTTGCTTCTTGTTATTGTCGTGTTTTTGTTTTGTGCCAATTTTGTCCAAATTTTTTTTTTCAATTTCTATCCGCAAAGTCCTTAGGTTTATGGCTAGGGTTTTCTTGTATTTCTTGCTTCCGAATTTCTGGTCATTGTTCATTGCTAGTTGAATCATCTTGTAGTCTTGAAATTTTGGTTATATTGTGTCGTTCTAGTACCAAGTTCCTGCCCGTGCTTTGTTTCGTTGTCATCCTTGTGTGCACTGTCCGTTTTGTTCTTGTCTACTGTCCATTTTGGTTCTTGTTGCTGGTCCGGAATTGCCTTGCTGTTGTGAGTTGTTTCTTGTGTCCAATTGCTGGAAAAATTGTGGCTATTCTAACCAGAAATTCTGTGGCTATTCCTTGCTGAAATTTTTGATTCTTGAACATACCTTGTGACTATCTTGGAATTGTGAAACAAACCCTAGTTCTTGAACAAGTTTCACCCAAAATCTTGAACCTTGGGGCTGTTTTCTTGAATTCTTGAAACTAATTTCAAACTCATTGATCATTCTTGAATTCTGGAAATTTCATAAGTGGATTCTTGAGGTTTAAAAGTAGATTCAAGTCAGCTGAAAGTGAAAAAAAAAAAAAACAGAAATGAAAGAAAGAAGGAAAGAAGGCCGAGCTGCTTTTCTGGAATTCCTGCTTGAAACTGAATCTGCCTTGTTTGATTGATCTAAATCTTTGTGTTGCAATTGTTGTTCCAAGCTTGAACTACGTCTTGTTGATTTCTAGAACATAGTTGCATGTGTTGGAAAGATTAAATCCGGATTTGGAAGTTGAAAACATAAACCAGAAATTTAGTTTTCAAATTCCAGATTTCCTTTCCAAATTGGAAAAGGTTTTCTTGTTGCTTAAAGAAGTCAGAAACCAAATAGGAAACCTTTCTAAATTCCACAAAATAGCTTTCCTAATCCCTCAACAGTAGAAAAACCACATCCAAAAGGGATTACACGACCCAAAACCAATCCAAAAATAGTTTGGAAATTACTTGCACCACCTTGACCTAAATTGACCTAAACCGAATTGGCTTGACAATTTCTGGACCTGAACTGTTGCTTGATTTTGATACCACTATTTTCACGTGATTTTGTCCTTGTTTCTAGTTGTGTCTCGTAACTTATGTTTGTAAGTCGGTCAGGTCAGCCTTTTACTTTCCAAATTCAATTAGGAGTATAGCTTAGTTTCCTAAATTAAGTCTTGCCTCTAAATTTGTTTTTTTGTCTTAGTTTCCTAATATTTTTTCAGCATTTGTTGTGTCCATTTTCTAGTCATAAATTACGTGATTCACCCTCATTAAATATTCTGGAAATTTGAGGAAAATTGACCAATTTACCCTTGGTTTCTTCAAAGTCTTCTTCTAGGGTTTTTTTTAGTTGTTTTCATTGAATTTTTTTTTCAGTTTTTGAGTCGAATTGTAGTCTTCTTAATTCTCGATTCCTTGCATTGTTTCTCATTCTCCAAGTGAACCGGCTGAGATACACCACATTCTCGTGAAGGTAATTGGTGATAAGTCCTTGAATTGCTTGAAATTTCTGATTTTTTCGAGGAGGAAAATCAAGGAACTTGAGCGTGCTTGGTGAGGTCATTAGAGTGGAATAAAACACTTGAGTAATACATGAGTGCGAGAGAAACACGTAAGGGAGTGTGTGAGGTAATTTTCTATCACAAGTTGTTCATTTTTGTAGGTTTTTAAAAGATGTCTACTGAAGGAGAAAGGACTAACGAAAATGAAATAACAATTGCTCAACATGCATTCCAAAGAAATAACAATTGCTCAACTTGCATTCCAAATGCAAGCTATATTTGTTGAGTCCCAAAGAAGATTTGAGCAAAAGCTCGAGACCATCCAAGAACGTATTGACAAACTAGAAACTTCCAAAAGTTCCTCTAAGAAATGTAAGGGGAAAACTATCTTGGATGAATCTAGTAATTCAAATGGGGACACTGAGCAAGAAGAAGTCATTCAAAGGACGAGAGAGAAGAAACCAAGAGCTGACCATGAAGATGAATCCATCAAAGGGGTTAAATTGACAATTCCACCCTTTCAGGGTAAATCCGACCCCGAAGCCTACTTGGACTGTGAGCAAAAAATAGAAAAGGTTTTCGACTGTCATCCCTACACTGAGGCCCAAAAAGTGAAGTTGGCAGTGATTGAATTCACTGAATATGCAGCTATTTGGTGGGACCAGCTTCGACTTAAGCAAAGGAGAAATCAAGAACCAGTCACTCGTACTTGAGACGATCTTAAGAGGATTATGAGGAAACGCTTCATCCCTGGATACTATCATCGAGACTTGCACTACAAGGTGCAAATGCTCACTCAAGGGAGTATGTCGGTGGAGGATTACTTCAAAGAAATGGAAATAGCCATGATGCGTGTGAGGGCCTCGAAATTCAAAATTATTTTAAAAATGCATAATATTATTTATATTGTGTTTATTTATTCATTTATGAGTAAAATTGTGTTTAAATTGAATAATTTCCAATTTATAACATTTTATACGATTTATTTACCGGTGTGCGATTTTGGCCGAATTAGGTGTCTAATTTTCTACCGGAGCGTGATTAGTGACTTTAAGTTGAAATTAAGAATAAGTGGCTATATTTTGGGAATATTAATAAGTTTGGACAGTGTCGGAATGGACTACAACAGTGTAAGTTAGACTGTCGCGTGTGACGCGACATAAAGTGCCAAAAACACTTTTTTTCCCTTAAAACATGGAAATGCACTTTTTGCACCATAAAAGCCTTGAATTTCTTGCAACCTTTAAGCTCCATTTTCAGCTGCAAATTTGGGAGATAGAGAGAGAAAGAGTCGAGGGCTCTAGGAGAGAGAGAGAGAGAGAGAGAAATAGTGCTAGTTTTCTTCCATTTCTTTCTTCTTCCTTTCTTCAACTTTCAAGCACCATTGAAACCATCATCATCTTCATATTTCCAGCCGAGAAAGAGAGCAGGGAGAGAGAGGGCTGGTCCGATTTTAGAGGAAGGAAGAAAGGTAAGCTTTGTGGTTGAAATCTTCCATTTCTTCTTCGACTAGAATCTTGAGTTTGTGAAGGTTTTTGGCTTGATTTCTTCCCTCTATGGCAGCTGAACCAAGGAGAGAGATTGGGAAGTGAGGTCGGAAATTTTGGAAGAAAAAGAAAGGAAAGAAAAGCTTGGAGTGATTGTCTTGGGCTCGAGGTTGAACTTGGTGACGGATATCCTCGACGAATCTTGTAGATCGGGAGGTAGGATCGAAGTTCTTGGAAGCCATCAAGCTTGGAAGCAACTTTCTTGAAGAAAAGCTCGAGGGATCTTGCTAGATCTTGTCAGATCTTGTTGGATACTAATAGATCCGGAGGTATAAGTCTTGAAACTTGTAGATATAGTCCTATTAGTGTTAAATAGCTTAGATCTATGGTTGATTTTGGTGAAATGATCTCATCTGAAAAGATGACGTTGGGCTCTTGAAATCCCAACTTAGGTAGCGGACTTGAGGTGACCTCTAGGTAGCGGACTTGAGGACCTAATTGTGGCCTTGAATGATATTTATGATTTTGGCATGATCTGGTTAGAAATTAGGGTTTTAGTTATTGAAAAGTTTGAAGGCAAAATGATTAAAATGGCCGAATCCACACTTGAAAACTTCCATGTTTGATTTCAAAATTTTGTATTCAATTGTGATGAATTTCTGTTTAAGAAAATATATGATACATACATTTATCAGTGTATGACTTTTGAAAAGATAAAGAATGGAATGTCTCACGAAAATTGGGTGAAAAATGTCGTTTGAGGGTTTTGTAATGTTATGGTTTCATTTAATGAATTTTGTAAGAAAAGATATGGTTTAAAGTGTTTTGAAGTTATATTAAAGTATTATCAAGGAGTGAGTGTTGAATTTATGTTAAAAGTGATTTTTAGGTGATAAGTTTCACCTAAGTGTTTACTAAAGAAATGTGAAAACAGTGTTTAGTGAGTACATCGATGACATGGCCTATTTGAAATGAGATTTTGATCCTCCAAAGATCTACTTGGAACATTGTTTTTGGGAGGAATGAGTGATTTTCAAGGAGATATTTGAAATATGACATCGTTTGAAATGAAAGTGTTCCCTTGAGGGGATTTTTGGAAAACATTGATTGAAAACTAAAAAGCGGAAGTGAGTTGTTTTGATTGATGAATGAAAGGATAGAATTCTCAACTACTGTTTTTACTTGTTTAGGGTTTGAGGAGGAAAGTGAATTCGACCCATACGTAGAGGCTGAGCCTTATTACTTTGGTGAGTTTCCATGCCTGTTATGTGTTTATGCGAAATGACTGCAATGGTGTTTACTGTTGTGATTGTACTGTGAAACCTGGTTTTGAACTCTCAGATAGGGTCGTGTGTACATTATCGCACTTGCTCTTATCTGAGTGAAACGATTATGAAAATGCTTTATAGTGAATGAAAGTAAATGTAAACTGAAATGATTGACTGTTACAGTGCTACTTAGTGACTGCATGTGTTTGAAAAGGTCATGGAATGCCTGAGACCTATCGGTGAACCCTTCGACTTGAGCTGGAGGCTAGGCTTAGGTCGAGAAGAAAGGGAAGAGCCATAGGGTTATTTCAATGTCACTAAGCCCAATGACTTAGACCAACATCGTGCTTTCGAGGCCGAAGTTTTGGAACCAACTCGCTCTAAAAGAGAAACCAACCGAGCATCTTGACTGAAGCGAAAGTACTCTGGACTTGGCGTATGGACTTGTCCATCATGGAGAGTACTTAAACAAACTGAACATGTTTTCAAAATACAACTGAACTATTTGGAGTAGGCTCTGGGGTTTGGAGGAGTAAAAGGGAAGTGGAGTTCTACATAGCAATAGTGACAGTTGATGGAGTGTCAACTACTGATTCGTGGACAAGCGACGTGGACTTTGGCTCCTGAGAGCCCCGTATCCATACTTGTATTGTTAAATGCTTTCTTATCTGATTTAATTTCAAGTGAAATCTTATTAAGTGAAAGTCCTTGTGTGTTATGTGAATTGAATGTTTTGGGAACTCACGAGCTTTTTAGTTCACCCTTTTTCATTTGTTTTCCTTAGCAGGATATGAGATCCCTGATGAAGGTGCCAACCCTTAAGACTAGGGTTATTCTTGTTTTGATGTTTTTGAAGAACTTGGAATTATGAATGTTGAGAACTTTTGTATAATGAAACTTGATTGTATGGATGAATGATTGCTGTACTATGGATTTGTAATTTGGGAGTTGTGAATTTGTTAAGTATTGTACCTTGTATATTATGTCCGGAGTTTTAGTTTGATAAGTTATATGATGGCAGAGTGAGTGAGTCCGGGCGAGCGTTGGGCAGGCGGTCACTGATACCCTAGGTTACGCCCTAGGGAGAGGTGGGTCGTCACAATGCGTGCTGACATCCATGAGGACTCTGAGGCAACAATGGCACATTTTCTAAGGGGATTGAGGCTTGAAATTGTTGAGGTGGTGAAACTTCAACACTACTTTGACATGGAGAAATTGATGGACAAAGCTGACGCTCAAGAGGAGGGGTAATTCTCATCCTAATTGCAACTTCCAACCTGGAAATTGGAAAATCAGCAACCTAAAAGGGGAAGAACTATCCTCCATACCTTCACCAATGGCCAAACCGAATGCTCCTGCTGCAAACCCCTCAAGGACGAATCCAACCACATCAAACCCCAACCTGAATAGCAATGCTAAGGCAAATTCCGAGGCAACTAAACCTCGAAATAGAGACACTAAATGTTTTAAGTGTCAAGGGTTTGGTCACATCACCTCTCAGTGCCCAAGTCAATGAGCTATGATTATCTTGCTAAATGGAGATATGATCTGTGAGGGCATGCGACTTTCCTAACCTAATCGGTCACGCGTGCACGGTTATACAAAATGATGTTGCATCCATGTCAACATTTCTATGCCTGATTGTATGCCCAAACGAAAATTCATGCAAAAGTTGCGCAAGACCTTGTGTGAACGTGCGCTTGATATTTTGGCTTTGCTAATGATCTTTGAAGAGAGTTCGGATTTGGTGTTTATTGTTTCAAAATAAGTTGCAAATAATGTGCAAAAAAAAAAACACTTGAGAGATAACTAGGGACTTGGCATGAGCACAACTTTAAGTTGGTAGCTCAAATTGAAGCTCAACTATTAGCTAGTGGGCTTTACTAAGAACAGCCATGCTTGACTAATTGCTGCCCAAGCACCTCACCACCTGGTCTAATACTTTAAAGAGCACCTTGCCTCTTCATGAAATATCAAACCAGTAAGCCAATGCTTATTTCCAAGCTGGTGGTGGTAGCTGGTTCTATTTTTAGTAAATCTTGTGAAATTCCAGCAAGCCCTTCTCAAGTCTTATAAATAAGACTTAAGAGCTTCAAGAGGAACATTTGTTCCTTGATTAGAATCTAAAATTCTTTCTCTCTTGCTTCACTCTTAGTTAAGCTTCCAAAACACAAGAAAAAAATTCCAACTTTTGCTTGAACTCTCAAGCAAGAGCCGTGAGCTTCCCTTGCTGGTTGCTGGTTGACTCGTGTGCCTTGGTGGCTGTTTTGTTGGGTTCCTTTCCATCGGACTCTGGTTGCTCACAAGAGGTAATGATACACCTTTTACTTGTGTTTCAGCTTCCCTTTTGCCATGAAAATTGTTTAAAGTTGGAAGCTTGCCAAGTTCATCTTTTCTAGACTCGGTTGTGTCGTGTCCCTTGTGAATTTTCGAATTTGCTGGCTGGAATTTGTGTTGCTGAACCTAACTGAGCTCTACAATTGATTTTCAAACATCTTGAATAAGTGGGTTGGATGCTGGTTGATCTATGTGTGCAAGTTTAGCACCAAGAACATGAGAAAAGAATCCGTTGCAATGACTATGCTATGAATAAGTGCTGATTGCACTCTTGACATGCCTGAAATGTTTTATGGCTGGCTGTTCGATGCTTGTTATGGCACTATGTATTCCTGGGAATGCATGATTACCTGTTGGAATAACTAAACTTGACTTGTGAAGTGAAATCTTGAGCTTTGCACGGCTGGAAATCCACTAGAACCAAAGCCACTACAGTTGTCGGACCATAACAGTAACCAAAAATGGGTCAAAACAGTATATTCGTATCTCTCTTTGGCAAGTCCAAATCAAGTGCCGTTGGTGGCATTTGAAACCAGACTCCTAGAGCTTCAAAGCGGTACCTCGCCCATTCTGTAACTCCTTTCCTACATTCCGTACTGATCAAACAAAGTTTGCTGAAAAATGGAACCTGAAATAGAGGTGCCCTATCCGAATAGCTGGGTAAATGTTAAAACCTGATTGTTTCTATGCCTAATTGGCCTCTGATGTCTTCTAGACATTTGTAGAACTTTGAATCTAATTTCCAACGGTATAAAGAACACCAAAAACAGACACCTCTAGCTTCAATTATGGCCTTGCGCAAGAAACTGTGTCAGTTGGCCAAAAATTCTACCAACATGCCAAAAGAGCCAGTGAAAGCGTGACTCGCAATCGCGAGCCGTTTTGCTATCAAAGTCCAACCAACTTGCTAAAAATTTCCCATTTCCGCTCACCCTAAACCTAATCATGTGGAAACGGTACAGAAATGAAAACAATAAAAGCTTGAACTAGTAAAATAGGTAGAATGGATTGAAAACTACTACTAAACGACCGTTAGCGGCCGTGAACTCTACCTAGTAAATTCTGACCGTTCGACCCCTAATTGGGTCTCCATAGTCCATTTCCATCTCTTTGGAGGTTTTGCACCTAAAAATAGTCAAAACGGCCCTGTGAAACAGAAAACGGTCAAGTCACAGATTTTTAGCCTAGGTCGCGTACGGTGGCAGAAAAACGACCGTTCTGTCGGCCTTCCCGTTTTCATTCCGTTTCTGCATCTTTGGCACTTAAAGTCATCATTTAGAATCACTTGTGCCTTAAACATGCCAGCCAAGGTCAAGCTTGAGTTTTGCCGGTCGCACACCCAAGGCCGCGGAATGCTTGGGCTGTTGCCGACCGCGTGCAGACCGTTGTTGGTCGTGCACGACTAGCGCCAACTCACACCAACTCGTGCCAAACGTGCTCAAATCACATAAGTTTGGTACAACTACCCTGGATAAACACCTAACCACCCGAATTACTTAAGCATCAATCGAAACCTAACTCTCTCATAATACTTAGCCATTTTACAACCTTGGACCCGTCAATCACCATCAAACCAACTCCCGACCACTTTAATCACCCGACACCTAATACTATCTATAGAAGCAACATCTTGAACGACACTTTAACACATAATATGACATCAACCTAAAACGACCCTAAATGCTAGATAATCGATACCGTATGACCTAAACGCCGACCCGATAATGCCCAGAAACCTCTAAATGATCCCAGAACATATAAGTACCGACTCTTAGCTATAAAATGAGAAATAAAACTCACCCGACCCTAGTCATCATTTATAAACCAAAACTCCCAAACCTTATATGAATGACCAATGCCTGATTTATCGCAGGGGACGACTAGGACTTAGAGGAACCACCCGAACCCGAGACCCAGGATTAGACGATCAAAGGTGAGGGTTCCTGCATGTCTACTTTTACACACTAATATACCTACGTGATATTTGCTACGTGACAACATGCTTACTTGTTAAACGTGCTAATTATGCCAACTGTTAAAGACACTCCATGCTATAAGTAGGATTGGTGTGTACTTTATTGCATTTACCCGAAATAACCTCGTTAGTTGAAGATTGTCTGTGCATGTGCTTGTCTTTGTGTATCGAAGCCATTGTGTACTTCACCACAATTGGCAGTGCTTTTGAGAAGTGTATGGGATCCTAAACCCCATTGGCAAGTGGCTTGTACCGAGCCGGCAACGGGTTTGGTCGGGCAAGTTAATGAACCTTGGATCGTGTTTAAAGTTTACTCATGAGTATTACCGCCCCTCTTGCGTGTTGGCATCGGGCTCGAAAGTTGTGGTCAAGGCTGGAAGGTGACCTGAGATTTTCCTGAGAATCCTGTTCCTGACAGTATCCTTTTCATGAATGTGCCTCTGCGATCCGCCACTCGCGGTTCTTGTTACATGTTTCCTGCTACATGACTTTTCATGAAATCTTGACTGAGTATATGTGCCCAACACCCGGGCTAATTTGATATTTGTTACCTGTTACTTGCTATGCACCGCTACACTAAAGCATGTTCTACACCCGCACTGGAACTTCTCACTGAGCTAAGCAATTAGCTTACCCCTTTTTAATGTTTTCCCTTCCCAGGATAGACGACTGATCAGCCCGAGCTTTAATAAACCTCTGCGAGTTTGAGTTCGAGGTTTTAGTACATATGCTTTTGAATGTAATGTTAACATAAGTTAAATATCACCTTTTAGGCTGTAATCTTTTGTAGTTAAGTTGAATACTACCTAGTTGGTACTATTGTAATATTCTGTATTTTGTGAAGGAATTATTTTAAGGTCTTGATTATCTTCCCGAGTCCTGGCAAGAGTCGGGCAGGCTGTCCACTAACCCCTCTGGTTCGTCTTTGGGGAGAGTGGGCCGCCACATGATCACTGACGAAGAAGAGGATGAATATGTGGGGATTCCTCCACTTGAAGGAGAGGATGAAGATGTGGAAATCATTGAAGAACAATCAATGATAGACCGTGTTGGTTTGGTGGCTCGACGATTTTTGAGTGCCCAAGTTGGAGTAGATGAACTTCAATGTGAGAACATATTCTACACTCGTTGCCACATCAAAGAGAAGGTTTGTAGCCTAGTCATTGATCCTGGAAGTTGTACAAATGTTGCAAGTGCTATTATGGTGGAACGGCTAGGTCTCTCTACAACCAACCATCCAAATCCTTACAAGTTGCAATGGGTCAACAACAGCAGTGAGGTACGTGTACTTAAACAAGTACTTGTTTCTTTTCACATTGGTCATTTTAATGATGAAATAATGTGTGATGTTGTGCCTATGCAAGCTGCTCATGTCATTTTAGGCCGTCCATGGTGTCGCGTCCCATTTTTTTTTTTTGAAAGAAGGAGGGAATGAAACCCTTGTCGTTTCAGGTTTTTAGTTGGAAAAGGTTTTTTAGCTAAAAAAATTGATCTTTGATTTTTTGAAAAAGAAATGGGTCATGGGACTACAAAAATGTGACGATTTGGACCCAAAAATAAAAGTCTAGAAAAGGGTTTTTTAAAAAAGTTTGGAGTCGCCACTTGGTATGGAGTTTAGGTGTACCAAGTCACCCAAAAATTTTAATTAATGAAAATAAACTAAGAAAACCCTTTTTAGACGACTCCAGATCTTTGAAAAACTAGAGAAAAAGGTTCGGGAGTCACGGTTGAAAGAAGGGAAGGCAAAGATTCGATGTTACTCGTCCCTAAGGCACCCTTCTAATCTAGCCAAAGCTAGTTGCAAGATTTAGTTAAAAATTTCCTAATTCTAACTTTAAAATTTATCACATTTGGATGTTATCTATATGGATGCAAAACCTAAATCTAATGTTGGATCGAGAGGGACAAAATGTCTCCTTGAGCTTTGATTAGAATTGATCACATTAGTTGTGTCATCCAAATTTGATCTTTCGAGGAGGTCACGAAAAAAGCAAATGATGAGACTAAAAAAGAACGGGAAATTAGGGTTTTCAAAAGAAATGCAATTTTTATAAAGTCTCAAGGGAAAAGAAATTGGATTTTTGAAAAGATCAATTTTAAGTGCAAAGAGGAACTTGAATTTTAAAAAGATGCAATTTTAAGAAAAATGGATTTTGACTTTGAATTGCTAAACATGAAGAAGAAACTTGATTTTTAAAGAATGATTTTGATAGAATTTAAAATAATGCACATGTATGTCCTAAAGAGGGATAATGCAACATAATGGGTGCGGGGGACTAAATTCGTGACTTCAAATCTTCCTTTTCATGGAAGGAAATAAAAGCGTGCTAAGGCTCGGAAGCCATACTCGCTCTTTTCCCTATTTCAAAGGGTAATGCCTTAAATGCACTAATCTATTTTTTGACGAAAAAGAAAACTAAATGAGATGTTTCGCATACGGGATGGGAGAAAAATAACATGCAAAAAATGGAAAAGAAACTCTAAAAGTGAAAAGTGTGTGAAATTTGTATCTAATGCATGGACGGCATTAAGGGTCTAGCATTGGACTAGCCTCGTTTAAAAGTTCTCACCTAACATTGGATTAGTGAGAAATCGAAGGAAAGGCCACAACTAGCGTTGGACTAGTGTGGTGACGTCAATACATTTACACAATAAACATGTAGACATGATAATAAAGCAAGTAAACACATAAAACACATAAACACATAACACATAGGCATAATATCTAGATGCAAGACCCTAGGAAAGCAAGTAAACACATAAACATGCAAGCATGCAAAATAAGCATATAAAAACCTAATTATTACATTGGGGGAACCTAAATACATTCTAAAGGGAAAAAATTCGGAATAATAATCTAACTATTACATTTTCTAGAATAAATACACTTTTTGCAAAATTAAACCTATCTATTACAACTTGGCATCCAAGGCCTCCAAATGATTTACCCAAAAATTAAATGACATAAATAAAGAGTAGACATGAATAAAAGTAAAGGAAAACTTAATTTAAAACATGCAAGATCATGCCAAAACACATAAGAGCACATAATAGGGGAAAGAAGTTACCATCCCTTGATATGATGCCTTAATTGAATCCTTAAATGGGGGGAATGGTTATCTAAGACTCAATGTCAACAAAAGGGATCAAGGTACCAATTTAAAGGAAAAATCAATCAAAAATTCAAAGAAAAGGTATCAAAACAGATTCTGCAAGCAACATGGACAAGACTAGGAAATAAATAATAGAGTAAGATTCGGAACAAAAGAGCGGAAATAGCAACAAACCGAGGAACGAGGTTACGCTGAGTAGAAACGCTGACTGAGCCGCAACTACGTCCACATGCAAAATGTAAAGTTCAGAGGGGAAACGCGGACGGGAAATGCGGACTCAGCCGCGTAACGGTCCGCGTCTCTTCCCATCTTCAAACCATCGGAAGATTGCTTCAGTTTTCGACAATAACACAAACAAAATCTTCGAGGCAAGGGGATCTATTTAAAGCATTAAACATCATCATTCAGATCATGTCAAGACGAACTAAAACCGAAAAAGGCCAAATCTTAAGCATCAACATCATCAAATAGACAAAAAAGGGGAAAGGGAAGAACTGTCAGGCTAGAAACGCGGGTAGTTACGTGGACTGGCCTGCTTAACAACTCCGCGTTTCTTCACATCTTCAAACATTCAAGAGAAAACGCGAGCGCTACGCTGCAAGTAAGCAACAGTAGCCCGTGATTTCTTCACATCTTCAAAACGTGAAGAAAACATTTTTCCAGAAATTTTTCAGAAATCACAACAAAATCAACACAGAAGCATCAAACGTCTGATTTTAAACGTCAGAACAAGACTATGAGCCTTATCAAGGCTTTATAAACACAACATGCTCATATAACAACCAATAATCATCATCAAATGTCATAAAATTTAAAAAACCACATTTAAGACCTTGGTTCCACCAAAAGATCTGATTTTCAACAATTTTCGACCAGAAAAATAATAGATAGAGTAAAAGAAGACTACCTAATTCGGAGGCTTGAAAAGAACGAAAATGAATCACCAAAATTCAAGAAATCTTCACTTAAAAAAGGAAACCCTAGTTTTTATCTTTTCTCTCTTTTTCTTTTTTTTTTCTTTGATTCTCAATCATTTTTCTTTTTCTTCCTAATTTCTTTCTTCTCTCTTCACTCACTCAGCCTCCTCTCTCCTCTTTTTTTTTCTTTAAAAACCCTAACATGGTGATTTATAGGCATTAAACCTACAACCAAAGGCTTAGATCCTTGAGGGTTTTCTTGTTAATTTTGATCATTGATGCGCTTTATTTGTGTCTTAAGGATCAAGGGTGATTTGGGCATTAACTAGATCGATTACTTGATGTCAAAGACATAAAAAATACAGCTGGAAATGAGGAAGAAAATGGCTGGAAAAAACACGCGCGTAATTTTTTTTCGCTTCTGATCAGGTTACGCGGACGGATCCACGTAACTGGTCCGCGTTTTGACTTCTTCCTTTTTTTTTTTTTTTAAAGAAAACCTACAAAAATAAGAAAAATGTGTTAGAATATTCAAAAATAAATAAATAAATATTAATAGATAAAAACATAAGAAAACAATTGAAATAGTCAAAATTTGGTGTCTACATATGGCAATTTGATAGGAAGGTTAATTGGGATGGTTTCACCAACAAGTATTCCTTTTCTTTTGGTAATAAAAAGGTTATACTTGCACCTCTTACACCTCAACAAGTGCATGAGGATCAAATAAGCCTTCAAAAGGAATTTGAAGAGGAGCTTGAGAAATGGAAAACTCGTGAGCTAAGGCATGAAACCAACCCTAAAATTCATGAATTAAACAAGAATGAATCTGGCCGAACTCAAATAGAGGGCAAATTGGTTAAAAAGGAACTGGCCAAGGGTAAAATCAAAGGGGAAAAACAAGTTTTAATTGCTAAGGCTAAAACTGTGAGAAAGGCTTTATTTTCTACTCAGCCTATTGTTTTACTCCTTTTGTTAAGAAGTCACTAACCAGCTTGACGTTGTCCTGCCTAGTTCTTTTGCTAACCTATTGCAGGAATATCAAGATGTTTTCCTTAACAAAGTTCCCAGTGGCTTACCTCCGTTAAGGGAAATCAAGCATCAAAGTGATCTCATCCCTGGTAAATTTGTCATTATTTCATTGACCATTAATAAGGTATACATATGATGGGCTATTGGCAAGGTATGTGTAAGCTAAAGCATGCATGTTGGTTCATGTTCCAATTGACTAGAAGGCATGTTTCTTGGCTCGCATTAATCAAAACATTCCCTGAAGTTCTCCTTTGCAAATGATCCTTCGATTTGGGACAAATCGCCTTCAAAAGGAGGGGAATGATTAAGAACAAGTTGACAAGCCAAGTGAAGAAGATCAAAGACTTGTTACCCTTCTCCAAATTGAAGACGCGTTAAAGGCATGAAACCCTAGTTTTAGCTTAAAGTCAAATTCGGATTCTAGGGTTTCTATGGGAGCCAATTGTCTTTTCTTGTTTCCTAGCTTAGTTAGTTAGTTAATTACCATTATTAGAGTTAGTTTAATTTTTGGTTAGTCGAATAAAGCTTGTGGCTGGATTGGTCAAAGCCTAGTCGATTAGGGTTAGGGTTTCCTAGTCCTATGAGGAATTGTCTAAACCATTTATTTTATTGTTTTCCTAGTAGTAGTAGGTTTTGTTTTGTAAGGCTATAAATAAGCCTATGGTTGGCTGAATTTATCATTCAGTTTTATCAATAAAAATTTTAGCTTTTCTTGTGAGAATTGCATGTCTCTTTTCCAAGAGATTTCTTCTTGAATACTTGAGAGTTTTCGATTGTTCATTAGACTGATCAATCAAGAATCGCACTTGATTGTGGGGTCATCTACCAGCAGCCTTGGTTCGCTATTCCATTGTGTTACGGGTTGAGATTAAATTCAAGGTTTGTAGCTTCACGAATTAGAAGAGTCAAGAGTCTTCCACAACTTCAACTTGATCCTCGTCTAGGTCCTATTCAATTCGCATCACCAAGTGAAACTCTACCTAGGCAGGAAAGCAACGAGTTCTGTTTCTGCTTGACAGTTCTAGCTTCTCTTCGAGAGCGTAAAGGTTTCACCTTCTTCACAGGTGGCATCTCTGCATACTTCTTCCTTCTAGAGTGTGAAAGCTCAGCTTTCTTCTCAGGCGGCATTTCAGCATACATTTTTTGTCGAAGAACATTTCTATCCATCCATCCTTGTGTATTAACAGAGAACTATTCCTAGAGTTCTTAACTAATTTGGCATAACAGATGTAACAAACATATCAGAAGCAAGTGAAAAACAAGCAAAACGAAACACAGCAGGCAAGGTGGGGGAAGGAAGAAAGGTAATAGTTGCAAAGAAGAGTGATAAGTAGTGGGAATCGTCTGAAGCTAATTGTACATGGGCGAAAAAGGAGGAGCAAGAGAAGGCGGGAACATCCCAGCAGACAAGAGAAGCAAATGCATTTTGGCAGAGGGGATCAAAATACATAAAGAAAACATGATAGGAAAAAAAAAGAAGTAAAAGAGTTAGGGTAATAGCAAGGCAAATAGACGGAAACAGAAACCAGAGGCATATAGAGAACAGAAAAGTGTGGTTACTTTACTCTGAAAGACAAGCATCAAAAGGGAACAAAGATAAATAGTAACTAACAAGAGACAAACACTCGGCCCTCCCAAAAAACATCGAAGAAGAAATGAGGAAGGGGAAAACATCATAGCAAGGAATAAGAAGAACTAGAGGAGGCAGAAAAATAGCAAGGTAAGTACAGGGAAACAGAAAGCAAAGACACACAGAGGATGCAAAACTATGAATAGCTTATCTTGAAAAGCAACTATCAAATAGCAACAAAGCTCAAGAGCAACAACGAGAGACGAACACTTGGCCTTACTAAAGCATCAAATAAGGAAAGAGAAAAAGGAAATCACATGCAGCATATCGCTTAATAAAGAGAAGCAAGAGAAAGACGCATCAAACCACAAGACAATAAAAAAGAATTTAAATAAAAAATACCTCGAGACAGGGGAAACTGCAGCTCCAAAGAAGAAAGTGGCAACAAAGTCCAAAACAGAAAGCAGCTGCAAAAGGTAACATGATTAACACGGGAGTGAAAACAGTAATCATTGATAACAGATAAAAGTAACAGAAGCCACAAACGTCTAAAATGGCTGAAGAAACCATGATGCCTCAAGAGGCATCAATTAAAAAAACGATGGCAAAAACAAGGCAGCCAATAATAAGGCTTAAGGAAAAAGCATTATAAAACAGAGAAACAGCAGATAAAGCAAAAACAAGGGACTCACAAGTAACTAGGAATGGTAGCAAAAAGGAAATTCACAGCAGTAAAGAAGAAGAAGAAAAGAGTATGAAATTAGAAGGGGAACAGAGACAAAGTAAGCTAGAAGAGCGGGACCAACAGAGAAGAGACGTGTTAAACTACTGGAAGGCAAGAATAGCACTAACCATGATGGCGAATTGCCTAAAAATAAGCAGCGTAGAGGAGAAAGCCCACGAGGCCATTGTACGAGCACCAGAGCTACAAGCCATCCTAACGAAAAAAGGAGGGAAAGTTTGGTAGTTGTAGCAGTGAGTGGTTGCTTGGCAAAACTCTCAAGGTTCTGGTAAATAATTTTTTCCTCTTTCCACTCAGAGGGCCTAACTAATCAAAACTCCTTTAACAAAAGATGCAATTTCCATAGAAAATCAAGGGCAAGACCGTAAAACATACAACCACAATTTGTTGACTCCAATAGCACCACCTATCTGGCCATCAACCACCCAATTAAAAAAAAAACTAATAACCATTGCCACGTCACCATCACAACAGCAACCTTTCGGAATTGCATTCCTTCGAGCTCGGGGGGGGGGCAAAAACCATCCGCACTAAATTTTAAATTTGGACAACTGCCATCCAACCAACAAAATTATATCAGCATCACAAGACCACCCCTTGGCAATTGCATTCCCCCTTTTATATATATTCTAATGATTTTTACGGATTTGTATGGAGGTTTGTTGGCTGGAAATTGCAGCTTCTCAGGTGTATTTTGGTTGAAAATATTCGGCCCAAATTAGTTTCCAAAAAGGAAAATAATTCGGTCAAGAAAAGGGAAAGTCAAGAGGTTTCCTTTTGTGAATTGGCATATGTTTGTAAAAACTGTTTTAGGAAACTCCCAACCGATTAAGGAAGTTGGATTTTAGGCAAGCTAAATTCGGTTCTTCTTTCCTTTTCCTTTTTGTTGCTTCCTTTTTTTTTAAACTAAAAACAGCAACAAACTTTCGGCCAATACAAATTAAGAAACTCAAATTAGGAAAGTTGTTCCAAGTTTCAAGAATTGGTTCAATATGCAATCTTTTAAGCGAAGAACTTCAAGAATCAACTCAAGAACTTGAAGATTTCAAGATTATAATCAAGAAAGTCCAAGAATCAATCAAATTTTATCCAAGAATCTCAAGATTTTCAAGAAAACAGGACAAAACCCTAATTCCAGCACACTAAAAGGTTCAGCCACAATGTTTTTATTTTTGACTCAACAAATGATGCAACTAAATGCAAGACAACCTAAGGGAGACTAGGACAGCAACTAAAGCAAGAAGACAACAAGAACGACTTAAACAACAATGCAAATACTCCATGTGTCCACATGCGTCCTCCACATGTTTCTCCATGTGACAACAAAAACGACTCAAACAAAAATGCTAAGTATTGCATATTTCTCCACATGTGTCCTCTTTTTTTTTTTTTTTTTTTTTTCTGGGACCATATGTTTTGCCTGCTCTCTTGAAATGTAAATACTAATGCATACTCTAATTTGATTTTCGTAGGTATAAAACAACTAAAAATCAAAAATCAAAACCATGTGGGAGTAGTGGTGTATTTATCTTGATAGTGTCATATCTCAGGCACTGTAGCCCTTCCCTCGAGAACGAAACCCACCATAGGAAAATAAAGCCCACCTATAGGAAGAAGAAAACTACAATGAGTAGAGAAATAGGCGTTGAATATGATAAAATAGCATCGAACACATTGTAGATTTACTATGACTCCATCCTGTTGGACACAGGACAATATACGTAGATGAAAGAAATTAAAGAAAGAGTAGTTTTCTTGTTAAATAGAACGAAAGCCAAATATTTGCATTTTTAACGTCAATAGAAGACCTATATATATATAGGCTGAAAAATGATAGACTTCATATCACTTGACTCTATCCTACTATAACTACTAGATAGGGATAAGGAAAACATAACAATCCTAAAGATAAAGTACTACTTCTGTTAATCATCTTAACAAATAAGATGAGAATAGTAGACTAGATAAACCTGTCATTTGGAATCATCCTTCAACACTCTCCCTTAATTCAAAATCGGACACTTCAAGTTGTGATCTGAAGCAGATGACCTTGTCCCTTGGAAATGATTTTGTAAGAATATCTACCACCTGTTCATGTGTACTATAGTGTCTCAACATTATTTCATTGTTTGCTACCAAGTCCCAAATGAAATGCACATGAATGTCGATATGTTTCGCTCTTTCATGAAAAATTGGATTTTTTGTCATTGCAATTGTTGCCTTGTTATCAGAAAAGATGTCAGTTGCACCTCTTTGTTCTTGATGAAGATCTGCAAGAACTCTCTTAAGCCAAATTGCTTGACAAGCTACAAAATATGCTGCAACATACTCTGTGTCTGAAGAGGATAGTGCTGTTGTGGCTTGCTTCTTTGAACTCCATGTGATTGCTCCTGGTCCAAGGCTAAAAACACTAGCTAACATGCTTCTTCGACCATCCAATGAACTTGCCTAGCTACTATTAGTAAATCCTTGAAGATTGAAGTTGGAAACTTGAGTGTACCAACTCCCATAATATGTAGTTCCAACAACATACCACAAGATTCTTTTTGCTGCCCCTAAGTGACACTTTGTGGGATTTTGATGAACCTAGAAGTTAGACCAACAGAAAAGGCAATATCTGGTTTAGTATGAGTCAAATAAATTAAACCTCCTTCCAGGCTTCTAAATTTTTTCCCATAAACTTTCTCTGTACCATCTCATTCATATTCATGGGCATAGTGGCTGGATTGCAATTGAGTAAGCTAAAACTTTTAAGAAGATCTATTGCATATTTCCTTTGTGAGATAAAAATCCCATCAATTCCTTGCTTCACTTCAAGACCAAGAAAATAATGCAATAAACCCATGTCTGACATCTCAAAATTCTTCGTCATATTAGACTTAAATTCAACCACAAGAGAATCAGAGGAACTCATGTATATAATGTCATCAATGTAAAGGTAGACAAAAAAAAAATCTCTACCTTTCTTCTTCACATAGAAAGTGGGCTCATTTTCACTTCTTGTGAAATCATTTTGAAGAAAGTAACCATCAATTTTATTGTACCAGTCCCGTGGAGCTTGTTTTAGCCTATAGAGAGCTTTTTTCAATTTGTACACATTAGTCTCCTTGCCTTTGACTACGAACCCTTCAGGTTGCATGACATAGACTTCTTCTTTTAGGTCTCCATTTAAAAACGCAAACTTGACATCAAATTGATACACAAACTAGTGTAATTGTGCAGCTAAAGCTAAAAATATTCTCACAGTTCCAAATCGTGCAACTGGAAAAAAAGTTTCTTCGAAATCAATTCCTTGTTGCTGTGAATATCCCTTGGCCACAAGCCGAGCCTTGTGCTTTTGGATGGTTCCATCTGTAAGATATTTCATTTTGAATATCCATTTTAGTCCAATTGCATTCTTGCCTTCGGGTAGATTAACCATCTCCCATGTTTCATTTTTCTGAATTGCCATTAGCTCTTCTTTCATTGCATTCTGCCATTCTTCTTTTGGTTCTGCTTCTTCAAAGGTTTTAGGATTTGTAATAGAAAGAGCAAAATGACATGATTCATAGATCTCTTTCAAATATCTAAACCTCTTAGGGAGTGTTTCATCAAAGGTTTCTTGTAAGGAGGATGAGCTACTGCTTCTTGAAGTTGGGGATGAAGAAGTTGATGTTTCGAAAGGAGTAAAAGAGTTTTCTGGGACTGGTACAGCTTCACTTGTTGAAGTCTTGCTCTTCGTTGAAATTTGAGCCTAAGTTGCTTCATTTTCTTCATTCCAATTCCAGTTTGCATCTTCTTAAAAAATAACATCTCTCCTAATAATCACTTTGCCCGTAAGAGGGTTATATAACCTACATGCTTTGGATTGATTATAATATCCAACAAAAATGTATTTTTTAGATTTCTCCTCAAGTTTTTGACAAACTTGAGACCTTATCAAAGCATAGGCAGTACAACCGAAAATTCTTAAGTGACTTACTAATGGTTTTCTACCTCACCATGCTTCATACGACATTTGATTCAAGACAGCCCTTGTTGGAGAAATGTTGAGCAAGTAAGTTGATGTTGCCACTGCCTCAGCCCAAAAACAATTTGAAGCTCTCCGTGACTGTCCACTTGGAAAGGGTTTTCTAGTCTATTTTTCATAAATACATCGTTCACATAAATCAAGTGAATCAATTTGAGGTAACCCAGGAACCATATCTTTTTGACTTAAGAGCTGTAGGCCTTTGATGTTGAGATGTCCATGTCTCAAATGCTACATTTTAGATTCATTCTTTTCATTGGCAATAAGAGCTTGATTTTCCACTTTACAGATTCTAAGTGGAAGCATCTTATTTTCAGTCATTTGCACACTAATAATTGACCGTCTAGACGCTTTGTCACTAATAAAGCATGATTCATTATCAAATAAGATTGTATAACCACTAGCCATTAATTGTCAAACACTCAACAAACTATGAGCCAGATTAGGAAAAAAGAAAATATTGTAAAGTAGTTTTTCTTTACCATGGCTTGTCTTAACAATAACTATGCCTTTGCCTTGAACTTGGATCTGCTTGTTATCTCCAAGTCTAACTTGTATCTTTTGTGACTCATCAAGCTCTTTAAACAATGATCTATTAGTCATATGGTTTGAACATCCACTATCTAAAACTCAAACATCATTGGAGTGTTATTAGAATAAGAATGAACCATAAATAACCTGCTCTCCTTATTTTCTTCTTCCACATAATTTGCTTCTGAGCATTGCTTACAATTTGCCTTTACATGCCCGAATACTTTTTATATGAATCCAAATTCCTCAAGTCATGCGGACATCCAAGCAAGGTCATGAATAGGAGCAATGGTTGAGCTTCTCAACCTTCAGGTGCATTTCAAGTGCCTTCCAATAACGCGTGCTAGAGCAAAACGACTCGAGGAGGAGTTTGCCGCATTAGTTCGTGATGTCCAAAATCAAGTCAAGCAACTTAGCATCTAGAGGGTCAATCGCTACCTTGTGTCACCTTGCTAAGTGTTCATGAAGGTTCATCGAGCCTAAGGAATGCAACTTCAGTCAATGACCAGGAGCATTGACACTCGTTAGACGTACCCGCGCCGAGTGGTCACGCCTAAGGTGCTGTTGGACAGAAGCATTGATACCAGTTAGGCGTGCCCGCATCTAATGGTCATGCCTACAGAATTTATTTTCATTTGTTAGTTAAGTTCTTGTTTGTCCAATAAAGCAATTGGCTAGGTGTGAACAAGGCCTTGCCGAATGCCTTCATGTTATTTCCGAATTAGTAGGTTAAATTTAGTTTCCTAGTTAGTTAGGGTTTCAGTTTCCTTAAGCTTCCAAAGCTGGCCGAATTTAGGTTTCCTATTCAAAGTTGGATTCAGTGTCTTGTAGGCTATAAATAAGCCACTTTATTTCATTTTCAATATACAAGAATTATTCAGAAATTTTATTGAGTGTTTATCACTTCTCTTGCTTCTTTGAAGCGACTTGAATACCTTAGAGGTCTCTTTAAGGGTTCATTGATTTATCAATTCAAGAACGCATTGAATTGTGGCGTCTTCTACCATTATACCAACGTTCATTGTCCAAGTGCTCAACGGGTGAAGGTCTTTCGCTGTGTGTGAGTCAACTTGGTTTACCAATATCCTTGATCATACGCTTGTCATGTGCGGTTGCGTCTTCCTAGGCGTAGTTCGTATCAATTTTGTAATTGTAGCATTCAATATAGTTTTTGTTCCATTTTTGGTTTGCAACAGACTGCTTCGCTTGTCCATCAAAACGACCTCTTTCTCTACCTCTGCCACGTCCTCTACCATGAGAGCCTCCTCTTCCTCGTCTTGCTCCCATACAGTCTTTCTTATTGTCAGTTTCCCTGTTCACTTGAAAAGTTTGAAATGCCTTTTCTTTATTCTTTTCAACTAATCTACTTCGCTTTGCCTCATGAACTTGCAAAAAACCCATTAGTTCATCAAAGGAAAAAATAGAGAGATCCTTACTCTCCTCAATTTCAGTTACTATAAAATCATATTTTGAGGTTAGACTTCTTGAAACTTTGGGAACAACAATGGCATCAGGAATTTTTTCTCCATAATATCTCATTTGACTGACAACTGAAATTACTCTAGACAAGAAATCTTGCAACTTTTCATTATCCTTCATAAACAAAGCCTTAAATTCTTTTCTAACAGTCTGAAGTTTCATTTCTATTACCTTTAAAGAGTAGAAATTCTTTCTACAGTATTTCCCATGCCTCCTCTGAAGTGGTAGCAATTGAAATTCTTGAAAAAATTGTGTCATGAACAATTGAAATTCTTGAAAAAACTGTGTCATGAACAGTTTGCTGAAGAAAGAATAATGCTTTTGAATCTTTCCTCCTGTTCTCCCTTAACCATCCTTCATCAGTATCCTTATTGTCATACCCATTCTCTACCAAATCCCAAAGATCTTGAGATTTGAATAGTCTTCATTTTAGTGCTCCAGAACTCGTAGCACTCTCCTTTGAAGATGGGAATAAGTGGTTGTGAGACACTCACAGAACTTCGATTGGCTGCCATTGTCTATTTCTCAAGAAAAAATACACACCAGTGCCAAAATTGTTAGACAGAGGACAATATACGTAGATGAAACAAATTAATGGAAGAGTAGTTTTCTTGTTGAATGGAATGAAAGCCAAATTTCTACACTTTTAATGTCAATAGAAAGCCTACATATATAGGCTAACAAATGATAGAATTCATATTACTAGGCTCTATCCTAAAATAACTACTAGATAGGGATAAGGAAAACATAACAATCCTGGAGATAGAGTACTACTTGTGCTAATCGTCTTGACAAACAAGATAAGAATAGTAAACTAGATAAACCGATCATTTGGAATCATCCTTTAACACACCCTTTATGAACTAACTACCACTAGTGCCAATTCCCACATGGATGACACCGTTATAGTCAGAGGCAAGGGGGGCAAGTACTGAATAGGAGGGCTATGGGGATGAAGGATAGTGGTTTTGCAGTGCCAGGTACATGGGCACTTGACACATATACAAACCCCTGTGGGATGGTTTGATTATAACAGTGGCAGCATGTGAGCCTTGGTCGAATGAGAACCACCAGGCAACTAGGGGTTGTCGGCCATGTCATGGTGGGTGAAGTAGCAAATATTCTGTCATCTAGTTATTCTATCAGGCAAACCCTAACAGACTCACCTCATTATGAGATAGAGAAAATTCTATAATTATCATGAAAAAAAAAATTCCATAAGAGGGGTTATTAGGGGAGCGTGTTCCAGAAATAGGTAGTTCACATTTTGCGGAATGAGAGTTTACGTAGACTCGCATTCCACAAATGTGAACACAGTCATTCTCGCGCAATAAAAAAAACCAGAACGAAAAAGAAATTCCACGTGGTTCTCACATTTGGCAAGTGCGAGATATCAGTAACTCGCATTTCCAAAATGCGATTCCTTTAACCAACAAAACCGGCAGCGCCTCCCCCTCCCCTTCCCCCCCCCCGATTCCCAAACCCGAAATCCCTAACTGCATTGCACAAAAATTTTTTCCAAATTCACTGAAATTGAAGCCCAAATTAGCCCCAATCCGCAAATAGGAAGGCCGAAATCCATCTTTAGTTGCTTATTTCCATAGAGGATGAATCAAATTTTCTTCCACATCTTCCCGGCAGCTGCAAGATTGGTGTACGGGTGCGCCGGAAAAGCCACCGTCAGACGGCTCTGAGAGGTGGGCAACGACACTGGCATTGCTGCTCCATCCGTAAACTGGCGGCTGAGGTCTGATTTCCGATCCCTTTTCTGGTCTCCCAAAGGTATGTGTAGCTTTTCCCCTTTTTTTTCCTCTCGTTTAAAACCTATCTGATTCTGAGGTTGTTGACAAAATTGCCTGCAAATTGTGTGTGAAGAACGATAGTTGAGATGATTTGTTGATATGAAATGGGCAATGTCATGATTTATGGTGAAGTGAGTTTTTACTGAGCTAATTTTCAGCTATTTCTTTGCCTAATTTTTTTTTGTATGTTTGATGCTGATAATGCCATGATCTGGGGGCATGTCCTGAGTTTCTTTTGATAATGCTATGATTTGCGAGGAAAGGAAGTTTATTTCTTTCCTTTTTTTTCCTTTTTTTGCATGGCCATTTTCTTCGACTATCTGTTATATTTTTCAAATTGCAGTTGTGTTGAGTGGGAAAATTTAAAATTTCCCTAACTTCGTTTGAGCTTTACTCCTTAAATTTTTGGTCTAATTTAATTTCCTGGTTTTTGCTATTTTCTTGGCTTTCCTCGATAGGTGCTAGATGTAAAAGCTGTTGTCGTGGTTAGGCTTGGCAATTGGGATATATTAGTTTAGAATTAGAAAGTGTAAATGTGAGAACCCTAGAAAAAAAAAAGAAAGAGGAAGAAAAGAGGGAATTTTACTTGAGTGCATCATATGATCATTAGTGCATTTTTTTTTCTTTTTTCTTTTTTTCCCAAAGTGCTCAATTTCATATGGATTGCATGGTTTAATTTAGAATTTTATTTTTCATGTTTCATATGGACAAATGCATTAAACTCATGTGGTTTTGTGTGAGTTATATTTTAATTAAGGGGTTGGAAGACAATTAGTAGAGATATTATCTCATTTTTTTGGCTAAGAAGTTGCCACTTGTCAACCACCCAAGACCTCTTGACTTAAGCCATCTTATTTAAACCTTCCATTTCAAAAATTTGAAGCAAATTTCCCTCTCTCTCTCACCCTCTTGGCCGGCCACTCCCTCAAGCAAAAACACTAAACCCTAAGCTAAATTCTAGCAATTTTTAGTGAAGAAACACAACTTCAAGTGAAACCCTAGGCTAGATTACTTCCTAATCACCAATCTTAGTTGCAAGGAGGGAAGTTCTTGGGTGGATTTTCTCACTCTTCTAGCAAGGTAAATCCTCATTTATTTATGCTATAATGAACCTTGAATTCAAGGAGAATGTTAGTTATGGTGTGATTAATGGCTTCTGGGTGTTTGAAGAGGAAAATCATGGAAGGATTTATTGTGTTTGAAAACTAGAACTTAGGTTTTCAATTTTGGCTATCATGTGTTTGATGAAATGCTTAATGACTTGTGGTGCTTTAATGATGGAGTTAATTGCTGTTTTAGCTTGTTAAACACCTTGGCAAATGATGGAAATGGCTTTAAAGGATTGATAGAAGAAAATGCCACCAATCTGAAATTTTTGCAGGAAATCAGAAATGGAAATCAGTCCAATTCCCGAGGTTACTGTTCACTGTAGAAAATGAATTAGCCTCCAAGCCTTATACTGTTAGAAAGCCCTATGAACCTAGTTTTAAACGCCGCTGACGGAGCTTGATTTCGATTTTTCTACGCCGAGTTATGACTATTTTCCCGAGACTGTTCGACCAGCCTGAAATTGTTCCGACAGATTTCTTGCTTCTCTGAGTTTTGCCATTTTGACTAGGATTAAGCATGATTTGATGCTTGACCTCTTCATGAAAGTTGTAGGGCTATGTCTTAGATTCGAAACTCCATAAAGTACACCCCAATCCGATAAGTGTGTCCGCAGTTATGAGTAAATTATTGCAGCATGGCAAATCAGTCAAATGCCAATTTCATTACACCAAGACTTTTCTCGTTCCTTTTGATTCTTGTGCAACTGTGTCATGTCCCGACTCACTCGTTTATGATTCTAACATGTGGATGAGCTTTTCATTTGATCATCTTTATAGTTGGGATTGGTCATTTTATAAATTGTTCATTCAAGTGTGATTTTTATCAAGTACAAAATCAATGAGCGCATGCATTAGGTCTTCTCGTTTGGTGAGTCCAACTTAAATATTTTCGTTTCATTTGTATTAGACTTGAAAGGAGGAAATAGAGGTGATTTGGGTGCAAGCACTTGAAAAGATCTTGCTTGATTTGGTGAGAGTTCCAATGCTTGTTTACTTGTTAAATGTGACTAGTTGGATTGTCTGATCTTGACCTACTTGATTATAAGAACTACTTGAAATCTGTTGGCTTGGACACTCTTTTGTGTTATTATGATCGAGACGAGTGCGTACTTTATCGCACTCGATTTCTTTTGCTTGAACTATATATCCTTGATATCGTGATACTTGTGGATTTGGCCCTTGCTTATATTTGATCTGTGAGTCATTTGGGTTATATCCCATCGACTAATCTGTTTAGAAGCTTGTTTACCTGTGCTTGCTACCTGTGCCTGTGAAATGGCCACTTGTGTGATATCACAAGGGCTAATCTTGTTATCAATTCTTAGGACTCGTGATCGGAGTCCATTCCATCGGCTCATTGGTCAAATCGAGCCAGTTAGGGCTTGGTCGAGTAGACTAATGATGCCCTTGGATCCTGTTTCTTGTTTTTGGTATACTCGAGTATTACCTCTTGTGTTGGTGTTCGGGCCCGGTAAGGTGGGAGAATGGGTGAACGGGTCTGGCTGATGAGTGGGGTTCTACTGGACATTAATTCTTGGATTTCCTTGGTTGACGGAGTGTCAACGGACTTGGATCAAGTTGCTGCTGTGGAACTTGGCTCCTAAGAGCCATCTGTATCCTTTTATATTTAAATTGTTATTTAAGTGACCCTTGTGCGCTGATCTTCCAGTAAGAGAAGCTTGAGTGCTGAACTCCTCGTGAGCACTGATCTCCGATTCGAGCGGCTTGAGTAGTGCATAGGCACCATCTCCTGGTTGATAGTGCTACTGTGATCATCTCTGTACTTATACTTGAAATTCCAAATTTTATTGCAAATGTGCTAGTGTGATTGTTTATCAAAATCTTTGTGGTCCAAATGTGCTAATTGCTATTTTGCATGCCTGTCTTTTGGAACATCACTGGGCTTTTAGCTCACCCTATTTTTCCTTTTGTTTTCCTTAGCAGGGGGATTTGCTTGAGCTTAGGATTGGAAGTACATGCAAGTAGTTTAAGTTTTTGTTGTACTTTTGTTTAAGGGAGAATGTACTAGCAAACCCTATCATGGATAAGTTTAGAGGTTGATTTTGTATCCTTAAATACCCTGTTGTGTTTTAAGTTGGAATGGTGGTGTGAAACTTATGTATATAAGTTGGTTGACTTTTGAATTTGGAAGTTTTAGTTTTGTAAGATGTGAGTTGCTGGTTTATATTATCTATCGAGTCCTGGCGAGAGTTGGGCAGGCAGTCCGCCGATACCCTAGGGTTCGCCCTAGGGAGAAGTGGGGCTGTCACAGTAAAAAATTTATTAGGGTGTTTAGATGTCTTTCTGGGCATTCCTAATTGACATCTATGGATAGATTTTTTTTTGTTGATGTGTCTTTTTGAAATAATTTAATTGGTTAGTGTTTTGTTTAGTTACTTGGCTTTGTTTATCTTGTAGTTTAATAAGTGGGGAAAATAAAATTGCATTAAGGCTGAGTTGTTGTTTTCTTATAAAAGCGAATTCCTAGTTGTGCCTCATATGTTTATTAGTGTGCTTGTGTAAGAGTTGGGTATTAGGCTGGTTTATTGTATATGTTACTATTCATTGGACAAGTAGCATTTAAGTCACTATGAATCATGATTTAAGTTGGATAATGGGTGTCCCTCTATCAAAATTAGTTCATGTCTTTGGCTATATTTAGGCCTTCACAATAATATGATAAATGTAACAATCTTAGAAAATGTTTTCATGACGAATATGTGACTTGTCGGGATGAATTTTGATCATCACAAAAGGCCCCTTTCTTGTAGTGCGTGCCAATAAAAATAATGATCTTGTAATAAAGATGAAAAAAAATTCAAGGAAAAAACACCCAAAGAAACCTATTTTCACCGTTGGGAAGTCGTATGGTTTCTTAGAGGTACATTTAATAGCATTAAACTTTTTAAAAATATCACTTCACTGTTGGGAACAGAAGCTTCCATTGATAAGTTCTCGTAATGGCAACTTGGTGCTACTTGTAGCCTAAGAAAAGCATGTGAAGCACTATTAATATATGGCCTTGCTTGAAAAAAAAGAGGAAATAGAAGTAGAAGAAGAAATAAATAGCTGTATTCATATAATTGAGCCCATGAATAGTTTGGTATGAGGACCACCTATATTTTAATTCCAAGTTGGAAATGTAGTGCATGCATTTAACAGTATAGGCTTACGTGCATGTGAAGTAATTGAAGTTACCCTTTTGGCCGATTGTGGGGATCCTATTTTCATGTGGTCCCGTGGTTTGTAAACAATATGTGATTGTCCACATGGGCTCGAGTTTATGTTTTGCAACGAGAGTTGAAAAAAATTGCGTTTGCTGGCAGGGAGTTTTATTAATTTTATAGGAGAGACTCTGCCGAAATGTTGATAAATTTTGTTTGCATAATGTCCTTTCTAAATTCATCATTGTGTTGTAGAATTTTTTAATAGGTTTTCTATTTCATTTTATTTTTCTCTATTTATGTTAATTAAATCCCCGTTTTCTATGCTTAGAATGTGGAAATGCACTTACTTGACAAAAAAAAAAGGTTTTGTATTATATTAGAAAAAAATAAAAGAAAGACAATGATGGGTAAGTCTTTTGGTGAGGTATGCTAAACATAGTGTTGTCAATGTACCTCGAGTTTATGTTATGCAATGATAGTTGAAATCAATTGTGGTTGCTGGCAGGGAGTTTTAGTCATTTTATAGGGGCGACTCTACCGAAATTTTTGCAAATATTTTTTACATAATGGCCTTATATTATTCGGCAACACAAGTTAGAATTTTTCATTATGTTTCTTGTTTCACTTTACTTTTCTCCATTTTTCTTAATGAAATCCCATTTTGCCATTCTTAGATGGACTAATTGCACTTTGCACCCCGAACTTATACTCCATTTTCATGTTGTATTTTAAAGGTAAATTTAGATACTTGCATCTGAATTTCTTACTTTTATCATACTTTATTCCAACGAATAACTTATTTTTTCCCCCTTGCCTACCATCCCTCCCCATGGCCTTTCCACCCCGAAGTACTAATTATAAATTTTGAACCTAATAATGGAGAAACTCCAAGGCCTCTGTCATGGTCCTTAAGGTGCATGAACCTTAGATGCTACTTCCACAAGTATTTTAATAGCAAATAAATGATTTTGTCCCACGGCCAAATCAAGTACTTATAATGTATAGTGCGAGACTTTTAACCAACTTAATTATGCATGAAAAGAGTTGAAGAAAAGGCAATTAGGTATTAATTTCATAAAGAACAGTATACAAGGTTATATAAGGGGCCTATGTGTTGAGGGATGTTCATCATAATTATTTACGTCAGCTGTTCATCCCAAAACTGCTATGACCTTAGAAAATTTTGTTTACTTTCCATTGCCATGATATTTAGCTTAGCCACGCTAATCCAATATGTGGTTGTCAATGAGCAAGTATGAGCAAGTATGGTGCTGTCAATTACTTTCCGTTCTTCTTCTTTTGATTGTGCTCAACCTACGATGCCTAGTAATTAACCACTCCGTTCTGGATGATTTGCAGACCAAACTCGTTCAACAATTTTCGAAGTTTTTTACTTCATTCTCGAGGCTCGCGGGGAGCAGCAGATTGCAAACTAGGTATGTAATACCAACTGTAGAATAATGTACAAGTGTTCACTCGTTCTTAGCAGCTGCATGTTAGAATGATGCATGCGTTCACTTGTTACGATTGCATGTTTGTTTTGGATTTGCAGAGACCTTAATCATCTATTATTGATTTGCTTTTTGTATGATTTGCAGTGAAACTTCAAATTACACCTATTCTATTTGCCTCATATAGCGCTGCAAAATATGTTATGCATTTGTGGAGTCAAAAATTGGATTTGTTGGCAGGGAGTTTTAGGCATGTTCTAGGGGAGATCCTGCCCAATTTATTTTAAAATTGTTAGTTAAACTTATCAAAATAATGACTCGATATACAAAAGGAAGCCCGTGGTGATACAAGTCCTTGGAATGCACACTACTCGCACTATTTCGGTGAGAGGTAGAATCGAATGTTATGATTACGTACGTCATCATTAGTTGTTCATAATACATTTCTTCCCTCCATTTTCATTAACTGATACACTTCTTATTACTTCCCACTGCTATGCTACTGAGCTAATAGATGCTAAACATCTATCCACTGTTATTGATGAATACTAATTGATATTCGTCTAACACATTGGATATTTCTGTAGGCGGTTTTCACACTCAAAGTATGTATTCATACAATGCTTTAGTGCACTTTATTGTTCAGCCTCATTCTGACATATGTCATAATGTCTACCCTCCAATTTTTTTGTTGTTCTTTGCTTTCATATTACTATCCTTTGTTATTGGAATAATATGGACTTGCTGGCAGGGAGCTCTAGTCATATTGTATGGGAGACTCTATCGAATTTTTTCAAACATTTTTTCCGTTGAGATTCTGCCATTCAATAGAATCCTTAATAGGAAATAATTCTTGTTTATGTTAACAAATTTATTGATTTCTTATTCTTGAATACGTGAAGGTTGCCTAGTATTCATTAATGTAATAACCATCTTCATCATCATCTAGTGAGCTCTGTGATTACAAAATTGGGGAACATGTCTGCCGAGCGACCTCTACGAGTATTTTTCTATTGGGGAGGTCAAGTACAATACCATGAGAGGTCAGTATGTTATTTCCCTCCTACCTGCAATCGATCAGTCAAACTGCGGCATAGAGTTTCACATGATGAGTTAGTTGACAAAATTTATGAGTACATGGGAGTGGACAAGGGAATTTTCAAACTTAAATTATTTCTCTATCAACCGTGCGGTCGCTTGGCATATACTACTGCCCCAATAGTGGATGATGAAACCTTGGAGGATATGTACGATTTATGGCGTAAGACAAATCCGTACATTGCAGAAATATACATTGAGTAGGAAGAAATTGGCCCAATTCCCTCCGCTCAAAATGTTGGCCCGATGAAGTCCCTTTTCAATACCTGTACGAATCCAATAAGGGTACATCGTCCTCCCCACACGGCTATTGTGAGGCCCCGAATTTTCTCAATATTTGGAAAATATTAAATAATGTTAATTATAGTTATTTTTGTTTGCCAAGGTGTTTATATGGTTTGTTTTACTTTTAAAAATGTTTGTTTTAATTATTTTGTTTTACAAGTTTGAAAACCCTAATTTGAATTTAAACCCTAATTTGCTTCGAAAACCCTAAATTTGGATAAAACCCTAATTTGTATATATGAAAACCCTAGTTTGGATTCGTAAAACCCTAGTTTTGAAAATAACTTTAAGTTTTACGTCCAATTACAAGTTTGTTATTTCTTTGATTTTACGTGTGTTAAAGCATGTGCAAGAAGAGAGATTAGGGTGCCTAGGTGATTAGTAGCCTAAGTAAGTGTGATTAAGCTTTGATAGGCTAAGTTAAATTGAGCACCTATGGACTAGTTTGATAGGAAAGAAAATTACTTGGGCAAGAGTGGAAAATAGCTTAAGTTTCTAGGTTGATTTGGCATGACAACTTTGACTTGGACTTGGACCAAATTTTGACTACCTAAACAAATATCTAAGAGACTTAATCTCTTAGCAAAAGCAAGACAAGAAAGTCGGCCAAGCAAGGAGAAAAGAGGGAAGAAAAGAGAAGAAAAAAAAGAGAGAAAAAGAGAGGAAAAAAAAGAGAGAAAAGCTTGGGAAATTTTGTCAATTTCAACCATCCAACCTTGATTGAAAGCTACGAGAAGTGGATTGACTTTGGAAGCTTGCAACTTTCTCTAGAACATAAGCCAAGGAGGTATTTTCCTTTATATGTAAGCTGGAATTTGGTTAATTCGATGAACATGATGGATTTTGTTCTTGTTTTGGGTTAATTCATGATCATTGATAGCTCTTGAGATGATTCCATGGATTAGTTTTATTGTTTTGCTTGTCTTGAACCTTGGCCTAGAGCTAGGGTTAGGGTTTCATGTCTTCAAGTTTAAATTGGAAAAAGCATGGCTTATGTTGATAGATTAATGCTTGAACTTGGCTTCTTATGTGAATTGACGGTTAAATTTTGAAGATTTGCAAGCCTTGTATGTTCGGCCAAGAAGGTTGAAGTAAGGATTTGATTGGTTGAGTTATGGAATGATTGGGAATTGATGATATTGTACTTGTATTAATGCATTGGAGTAGTTTGGATGTGGTGGAATTGTTGGAAGTTGAAATGTTGGCTCAAGTTTAGGAACTTTAGGGTTGCATGTTTGTGTGTGTCGAGGGCAATATGGGATGTGTAAGAGCTGCAATTGTATGTTTGTTATCGCATTTGAGTCGTTGGAATTGCATGGGTGCGTTTTGGTTGCATGAGATACATTTGGGCGTAGAGCAGGAAAACAGAATTTTACCGGCAGTAACTTTAGCCTCGTTTTTCGTGTTGATCCTTTGTGATTTAGCCTTTGGGCAAAACACGAAATTTATAGCCCTTCATTCTAGCTTTCCAACTCCGCTGGAATTTCCTGATTTGGATTTGTGAGCGCTGAGTTATGACCGTTTGAATCTAGCCTGTCGGAATTTCTGACGGGAAAATTTCTGAAACTGTTTCGGCATTTTTGACCTAGTTAGAGAGAATCTGGGTAGAAATGGTCTGCATGAAAGTTATAGCTTGTTCTCTTAGCTTCGAAACGGAACCTCGTTCACTCTAATCCGATACTTGTAGCTTGAGTTATGAGTAAAGCCGCACAGGGTGTCAAAATTGCTTTTTACACCTTTTAGTATGTGTTTTCCGTTTTCGTCCCGTTCTTATCCGTTTTTGGTCGAACGCCCATGCATGCACTTTATTTACTGTTTTAAGTGTTTCTAAGTGGTTTTGGCATCTTAGTGATTGTTTGAGTAATCTTTTGGCTCAACTGTTCACAGGAAGTGACGAGGTCGAGGAGACCGGGGAACTTTGCTAACCTATTTGCTTTTGTACTACTGTTGGTGAGTAATTAGGACTTTATCTGTGAATATAATGTGAAATGTGTTAAGTGGACGTTTGGACGAGGGTGTACTTTATCGCACTCGACCAAAGCTCCATATATGATTCTTGAATACGCGGTTGTGTGATATATGAATGCATATGATGGGTAATATATGAATTGTACATATGATATTTTGGTGATGAGTGACCATGTGGATGGTCTGATCCCAAGGTGCCTTTGGGGTCTCAATGTCGATGTTATTTCTGACCACTTGGGTGGTTTGATCTCAAGGGGTTGCCTTGGGGTCTCAATGGTAAATATTATTTCTGACCACTTGGGTGGTTTGATCTCAAGGGGTTGCCTTGGTAAATTTTATCTTTCCGACCAAATAGATGGTCTGATCTCAATGCTTTTGAGATCTCAATGATATTATTGCTCAAGTTGCTATGTACCGTAGGACCGCCGTGTGGGTTGATAAGGTGGACGGTTGGAGTATAAGTGGGTCTACGGATTATCGGTTGACTGAGTGTCAACGAAGATCAAGCGGAAATTGAAATGGCTTTGAAGCCACCCGTATCCTTATTTGTGGTGTTACTTTTGCTATTAATTTGAAAATTGTGGCAATGTGATTTACATGTACCTCCTCGATTATTCACTAAGCATATAGCTTACCCTTTTCAATTTGTTTTCCTTAGCGTGGGCTGAAGAGAATTGACGCTGGGAGGCATAGTGTAGCCTTTTAGCTTTAGCACTTGCTTTGGGTTGGAGTTTTCATGTGTATATTGTATTTTGGATAGCGGGTGTAAGAAACCTTGTTAGGAGTTGTACTCTAACTCTTGTGGTCTTGTAGTGGATTATGTATATATATAATGTACTTATCGTCCTTTGGTTAGAATTTGACGGTTTATCATTTTTGCTATCGAAGTCCGGCGAGAGGGCAAAAGCGATCCGCTAAGCCCTTGGTACTGGTACGGTGGGTCGCCAGCTATGCTCGAGACGGGATCCGCATCCCATCATACGGTCAGAGATATATCTGGGGAACAGTTATGATCACAAACCGTAGCTGGTGATATGGGGTATTCTAGAAGGCAATCTGCTGTACCTCAAAACATTCACAGCCCCCAGTTCCATGGTCTTGACTCAATGTCTACCTTTAGTGAGCCTACATCACCATTCTAGCAGTTTCCTCATGCATATCATTCGAATCCGGGTCCAAGTACCCAAGTACTTGATAATGATGATGTCTACACCGGTACAGGCACCTCAATTCCTACTTTAGATCATGAGACTGATCGAGAGGTTAATGTAGAGGATGCAGAAGAATCCAGCTCTGAGGACATCCCCCTAAGTGATTCAGATGATAAGACCGGTGTATTTGGCTTCCAACATGATTTTGGCCATCAAATTGCCTTTGGCGATGACGCCGGCCCATCTAACGAGCAATCTGGTGGCACAGGGCAGAATATTCATTCTAGTCAGTGGTATGTTCCAAGGGGCCTGGCATTTTTTTACTAACCTTGGAACCAATGATGCCGATGACCTTGGTGATGAGGATGATTTTACTAGTATTCCTATATACAGCGAGGAGAATAGAAATATTTGTTTACACATGAGATTTGTAAGCAAGCAGCAGCTCATGAAGGCCATTAGGTTGTGGTCCATCGAGCAAAACAGAGAGTTCAGGGTCGTTGAAAGTAAGAGGGACACCTGGGTGGCAAGATGCAAGTCATGGTGTGATGAGGCGAGTACCGAAGCGTGCGACTGGTCCATTAGAGCACTTCGAAAGAAGACTCACGGACTGTGGCAGATTACTAGATAGATTAGGGATCACACTTGCCTTGGTACATTATCAGCTAACAATAACAGAAACTTGACTTCATCGGTTATTACCAGTCACATAGTCCGAAGTGTTGAAGATGATCTTGGATTCAAAGTCAAAAACATTGTGTCTGCTATGAAGACTGATTTGAAGGTTGACATCACCTACAAGAAGGCGTGGTACGGTAGGCGGAAGGCTATTGATCTTGTATTTGGAACTTGGGATGTAAATTTTACTGACCTCCCCAAATACATGCATGCACTTGTGCAGTCCAATCCAGAGACTGTTGTTACGTGGTTGAACTACCCAGATAGTAGAGACCGGCTTAAGACATTTAGGTATGTGTTCTAGGCATTTGGACCTGCAATTCTTGCATTTCACATGTGTAGGCCCGTGGTTTGTGTTGACAGCACTCATTTGCGTGGTGAATATAAATGCAAATTCCTTATTGCAGTCACACAAGATACGAACAATCAGATACTTTCATTTGCCTATGCTTTAGTCGATGAGGAGACAATCGAGAGTAAGGACTGGTTCGTGTACCAGTTACGATATCATGTGTTCAAAGACCATTTTCCTATATGCGTGATATCGAATCGACATCAAGGTATCATCCGAGCAATATCGACACGCGACTACTGGAGGGAGCCGCTGGCATTCTACAGATTCTGCCTTCGACATGTCAGAAGCGATCTCATGACACGCCATAAAGGATTACACCTTAAGAGGCTGTGCTGGGCTTTAGAGAAAGCTAGACAGATGTGCAAGTGGAGGGGATTGAAACGCAAGCTGCAACAGAACTTTCCGGATGCGTGGGCGTATTTATCACAAATTGAAGAAGAATAATGGTGTCTTGCTTACGATGGAGGTCATCGTTGGGGTATTCTCACTACCAACATGTCGGAGAGTTATAATAATATCCTTAAAGGGGCACGACATTTGTCGATTTGAGCATGCGTGGTATGACATTTCACCGGACAGTCGAACTGTTTAAGAGGAGGACAGCGGAAGCTAGTCATTGTCGTCATAGATTTCCTCCAAGGATATGGCGGCATTTTAATGCTGCTGAGCAAAAAGCAGGAATGCATAGGGTTGTGGAGTTTCATAGCGCAACAGGTGTATACAAAGTTGTGACAGGCCGCCGCATGGATGGCAAAGGGGGTAATACACAGACTGTCAAGTACATGGAGAACGAATGCTCGTGCAGAAAGTGGCAAATGTATAGGTTTCCATGCTCTAGCTGTGTGTAGACACT
The DNA here is from genome assembly GCA_013103745.1 of Gardenia jasminoides. Taxonomy (NCBI): domain Eukaryota; kingdom Viridiplantae; phylum Streptophyta; class Magnoliopsida; order Gentianales; family Rubiaceae; genus Gardenia; species Gardenia jasminoides. The sequence continues at coordinate 13,643,512 of CM023099.1, forward strand.
GAGGGGATAATCCGAATAGGCATGTGGATCAGCAATTCACCAAAACAAGGTGGTTCCAGCAATATTATGGAATTTTCAACCCCTTACCGCATCCGAATAATTGATTGGATCTTGGGTGGAAATTACAAGCCGATAACAGCAGATTCATTGCAAGGAAGGCAGGAAGGGTTTGAGCCAGAAGAATTCGAAATGAGATGGACGAGATAGACCCGCAGGATCCGAGAAGGTGTACAAATTGTCATGAAAGGGGCCATAATAGGAGGAATTGTCCAAATTTGAGATCGTGATTCGTATTATGTGTTTTCAGTATTTATATTATTTGGTGTAGTGCGTAGTGTGTTGTCTGTTCTTGTTTTTATTTGGACGATATGTAATGCCGATGGTTGCTGTAATATTTGCTGTAAATTTATGATACAAAACGTAGTTGGCGAGTGTTAGTTTATTTTTTTACCGAATATAAAAAAATGTGTTTGCTGGCATGGAGTTTTAGTAGTGTTATAAGAGAGACTCTGTCGAAATTTTTGCGTGACGTAGTTTAGGAAATTTTCTTGTCAATGTGATGTACAATTTTTTTGACGTTTTCTATTTCATTTTATTTTTCTCTGCCGAAATTAATAAATGGCATTGGAGTAGCAAAATTGGTAACACCTACTTTCTAGTGATAATGTATTGTTAACACCTACTGCACATTTAGGTAAGAGTTTTATTGTTAAACTTTACATGCCATGGTTGTGCAAACTAAGTATTAAACTTTTTTTAGTTGTAAGATTTTTATGCCGTTTTAATTGCTAATATTTGGTGACAGTGGTTTTATGTGTTTTAAATAATGTACATGTATTTTGTGAGTGTATCTTGATAGATACTTTGAATTTTGAATGTATAGGTGGCGGTAATTATGGTTGATATTCCACTGCAGTCGGATGTACACCCCGGCGCGTATGTGACAGACATCATTACAAAGGGGACTGCCCACAGAGCACATTCTATATTTCATGGCCATATAGCAGACTATCAGTTTGCAGTTCGCCGGTTTGATGAGGCTTTCTGGGACCACAGCCCGATTCCGGAGTAGGTGCGCCACTACATCCAGATGGTGGGATTCGAGGGGGTACTATTCTGCCGCTATCTGATGCTGGATCATGCGCTGATCACTAGTTTAGTAGAGAGGTGGGGACCAAAGACGCATACCTTTCAGCTCCCCGTCGGAGAGGCCGCTATGACCTTACAGGATGTAGAGGTCATATGGGGATTACGCGTTGATGGACTCCCAGTTACGGGTGTGGATGTATCTCACACCGTAGAGGAGTGAAGAGTCATTTGTGAGGAGCTTTTAGGATTTTTCCCTGACCCGACTGACTTTGACCGAGGCCGTCTGAGAGTGAGTTGTTTGTCTGCGGCTTTGGATACTGCTACGGATAAGACATTTAGGCAGAGAGCACGTATCTATCTCATGTTACTGTTGGGCGATCATTTGTTTTCGGATAAGTTTGGGAATAAACTTAGTTTGATGTGGTTTCCACTTTTGCGTGACTTGGAGACCGTTGGGGAGTACAGTTGGGGGAGTGCAGTTCTTGCGACACTCTGTCGATCTCTATGTACCGCCACGTCGCCTATTGTTACCGACATTGCAGGACCCTTGCTGCTTTTTCAGGTAATTCCGCAGGTGCTTTTTAAAATTGGATGTTGTTATGTTTGTATTAATATATTCCTTGAACTAATATAATATATTGGCAACTGCAGATATGGGTATAGGAACGAATGCCGACTTTACGCCCTGATCGAGTGCGGCCATTAGAGCACTATCCCGGTCCCTATGGAGCTAGGTAGAGTACTACTTACTTTATCTACAATTCAAATTCCATACCCTTGTTGCAAGTGCGTTACTAACCCTGTTACATTTTTCTTTGGATATGCAGGTGGGATGTTGCTCTCGACTTACATAGAGTTGTTCGACATGTCTTGCCAGCTCTTAGAGACCAGTTGACTGGGTTATGGCATGATGAGGTATTCGTAGCCATATCTATCAATAGGTTCCAATCTAATTTATGCCTTCGTGTTATTCGGCAGATTAATATATGCGGTTATACATTGATTTGATATGGGTCAATGAATGTTGAATTCTTTGGGATTGCTGGTAGGGTGTTTTGAATCATTTGCAGGGAAAACGTTGCCGAAATATGTAAAAGCTGCGCTGATGTATTTTTTTGTATCTTTTCAGTTCATTTAACTTCTGTATTTGGAGGAGATTCTCGCATCTCTCTTTGAGTATTGTACTACAGGACGTGACATTTGGAAATCTGTCACGTACATCATTTGTTGGGAGGTTGTCGAGCCCCATCTCCCTCACCGAGTTATGCGACAGTTTGGATTACAGCATCCCATGCCCGACTCTCGGCTTGCAGAGAATAACGCAGTGATACATCAGTTTAGCTGCCGTGGTAGGAAGAATCAAGATTAGGGAACTGCATACGTGCATTATATTGATGTTTGGACCCAGTGTCATTCACAGGTGGCTGATGGCATTGCAGTTGATGATACTACTTATCCATCTGATGACTATTTTCAGTGGTATCGTCAGCGGACGGTTCTCCACATATCAAACCCGAGTCGACATCCTCTTGCTGCTAAGAGCTATCAGGGCGATAGTGCCAGAACAGAATATCTTGTAAGTTTCTCCACTTACTAAGAGTGCACATAAAATTTCCTAAGCTGTATTAATCCGACGACACATGACTGCATTTATACATTTCTTAAGGCTAAATTCCATTTTGACTCCACAAACTATGCACCTTATTCCACTTCAATCCCTAAACTTCAAAATGGGACACTTAAATCCTTAAACTATAAAATCTGTCCCAATTAAGTAAAATTGTTGATAGAATTTACAAAATTGTTAGTTTTCTTAGAGTGTGAAAACACGCATCATTGACTAAGGGTTGACTAAGGGTAAGGACGGAAATTCATAAAAATATATAAAAAATAGAAGCGTAGCATCCATTGTTATTAATTATGAATTAATTTAGAAGTTTATATGATATTAAATTTGAATGCATCTTGTATGTTGTTACTAATTAATTTACTCATTAATTAACTTCTATTGTTTTAAGCCAAATCCAAATCCTCCCCAATACTCTCACCCTCCTCTCCTATTACCATCCAACCAACTTCTCCTACCGGCCACCATGGCTCAAGAGCCCATCACCACCAGATGGCTCAAAATCATCACCGGAAACCTAGGCACCAACAAATACTACTCCGTTGGTGAAGAGATCTGCTGCTGTGTCAGCGAAGCCTCGGCTAACCCGAACCCCTTAGTTGAAACCTGTAGCCTGCTTGCTTGTAGTGCTAGTGTCGGCATAGGCATCTTCGTAAATAAATTTCCTAATGTCTAAGCTGCAACTTGTGTCACCCCGGAAGAAGCCCTCAATGCCCAATCAATCAATAACTGCAAATGTCCTTAACTTGCCGTCTCCGACATGTCGACGGAGCCCAAAGCTAAAAAAAAGATCCTTCAGAATTTCTCTAGATACTCCATTTAGATCTCCCTGCCCTGCATCTGGGTTGAAACCTTGGCCATCTGAAATTGAAACATTTTTGGAGAATTCCGTCTTAGAGATGTCAGGAATTGGAAAATCAAAGGAGAAGATAGATTTTCCATGTGACTTGTGCTTATTGGTGAATGATCGAAAGGAGGGGGATTTTACTCCAGTGGATATAATGCCAGAGGTCTCAATGAAAACATTAGCTGTAGTTTGATTTAAGGCCAGGATAATGTAGCCAGCGCATCATCACACATTTTGTCATGATCTGGTGGTGATTAAGGGGAGCAAAAAGTTTGATTTGGCATTTTTCCCGTAAGATTTCGTTGGTTTGTTTCTGAAACTGATAACACTGTGCTTTAACTACTACTGAATCTTACGACTTGATTTGACCTATATTACAAAATGAAGTTGGAAGTGAAGTTTCTAGTGAATTGTAGTTCTCCGAGTCTAGCTTCCATACCCATAAGCCTTGCCTAGTTTCAACGAGAGTAATCTTAGATATGGTTCGAACAAGAAACCGTAGTAGTGAGGGTTTGGTGATTCTGAGTAGTTGAGTTAAGACTTTGAGTTTTAGATATTTTGGCTAGTATCTGATAGCTGAACTTTGGCTCAGGTGGTCAAGACTTTGTCGAGGGTAAACCAACTAACGAAGTTTAGCCTTCTTCTTTGCTCACTCATTTAAGTGGATCGAGGTGAGTGCTCTAACTCTCTTTTAAATGAAAATCTTGCCATGGTTTGTAAATGAATGATTTGTGAAATGATTTGCTAGTATTTACCAACAAATGATTTACCACTACTTCCAAGTAAAATGCTTTTACCAGTGAAATAACTTATGAAGGATTTGTGAGTGTTTCAACCCCTTTCAAATGAAATCTGGCTATGGTTTCCAAAGGAACAATTTATTGAAATGATTTACTATCATTTCCAGATGAAATGCTTTACAAGTGAAATTATGAAGAGTTTGTGAGTGTTTCCAGTATGTTATGTGAATTACATGCTTATGTGATTAATACTTGATGTTATTTGATCTCATAAGTGTTAAATACATGTTTCTAGGCGAGTGTGTACTTTATTGCACTCGACCTAACTAATAATATACTGTTCAACTGTTTACTTTTCCACTATTTGTATATTACTTGCACATGACTGTAGGCTATGTGTACTTTACCACATTGGCTGAACAAGGCCTTTTCCCCTTCGTTATCGGCCTATTCGAGCCAGAAGCGGACTCGGTCAGGTAGGTTGGTAACTTAGGGCACTGTACGGTATACTCGAGTATTACCACTGGGTGTTATAAAGAGGAGTAGGAGGGTGATTGACCAACAAGACGGACTGCAACTCTCTCGGAGAATACTGTATCCTTCCAATACTGGATTTAAATGTGTACTGAATTACTGTTTACTGTATGTTGTTTGTTAAATTGAGTATTGATGGAATGATGGCTTGAAAACTCAAATGTTTTACAAAGTGACATTTAACTCAAAGGTCCTTGAATTTCTTGTTTTTACTGGACATTCACTGAGCTTCTAGCTCACCTCAAAAAGTTTTATTTTTCCCCCCCACAGGACTCAAGACGGTGGATAGCGTGCGCCGTGATCCTTCTTAGAGTATTTGGCTTGGTTATTTCTTGTATCATTTGTAATTATGGATGGATGGACTTTTGTTGTATTTGGGCCTATGAGATGGTATTGTGGTTGTACCCTAAGTACTTTGAACTATAATTTGAGAATTTGAGTTGTAAGTTGAATTTAGTAGTGTTATTATTTGTGGTTTGGTTTGGAATTGTTCTTACGTTTACTTTCGAAGTGTTATTAGTTATTCGAGCGAGTGAGTCCTGGCGAGAGCTAGGATGACGGCCCGCTAAACCCTTTGGCACGCCTTAAGGTGAGGTGGGGCTGTCACAGTTCACACCATGATCACTCTCGATACCACCTTCGAGTCCTAAGTACAACCAATGTATACAATCATCAACTCAACCAAAGCAAATAAATACAACCTAACAAGTGCAAATGAATGCTACTAGTTAATGCATCTGACCAGGAAATTTTAGGGGTGATTCAAATTGCAAAACGATGAAACATTGAAGGTTTAGTTGATTCACAAGTTAAGTATGATATTTGGAATGAAAGAAACACGCAAAGATTTGGAATGAAAGAAACGCGCAAAGACTCAAGAAACATCAAGGTTCAACCAAGAACAAGTTTACGACAAAACTAAGGTGCGGGTATAACAGTGACCATTGCGCAGCCTCGGGAAAATGGGCATAACTTGGTGTAGAAAAATCGAAATTGAGTACCGTCAGTGGTGTCAAAAACTAGACTCATAGGGCTTTCCAACGGTATATGGATTAGCTCCTAGTTCGTTTCCTATCAATACCAGAGAACCTGGGAAATTGGCTGATTTTTCAATTCTGACAGGGTGCAGAACAGAAATTTTGTTCAGAAGTTTATGCAATTCAAGAGATTTTCACCCTTCAAAATAGATTGATTTCACTCCAATTTGATGCAAAAATGTCCTAACAAGGCTTCTCAACAAGAATTTGTAAAGATTGAGTAAGAAGAAATCGCAAAACAAGAAGGAAAACAAACCACAAAACAGTCCACAATTTCCTTCCTTTTTTTAAAAGTTTGAACCAACTTCTATAACTTTTCTAGCATGAATATGGAAGCTAAGCGCGCATCTTTCTCAAAGGAACAATCATCATAGACTATTAATTAGTGATAATCCAAAAATCAAACACATGGTAGGCATAAACTTAAACCTACTCTCAAGATACAACTACAAGAATCCAAGCCAAGAACTCATGCTTCCAAGCATCCATCATCCTTAATCATCATTAAAAACCTTCATTAAACCAACTTTAAAGATCATAGAGTTAGGGTTTTGGAAGAAAATTACCTTGACAAGCTAAAGAAGTGAGCCTTCAAGCAACTAAAATCTTCTCCTTCCAAACTTGAGGATTGATGGTTAAGGTGCTACCATCTTCCCCTCTTTGATTTCCTATCAAACTAAGCAAGATTTAGGTTGGTTTTTGTGAGTTTTTCCTCTCTTTTTCCTCCTTAATTTCGTCCAACACCCTCAAGAAAATGAAGAAAATGTGTTGTTTTTAAGGAGATAAGTTGGAGGGAAAGAAACCAACAAGTCAAGGTTTGAATCTTATGGTGACAAGTGGCAGTTTGTTGACCAATCTTACTAAAATCTCACTTAATTGCTTCTAACACCTCTAATTTAGTTTAGCCTCCAATTAACACCAATACATCCTATTTTCCTAGTAATGAAGTCATGCAAGAAGTTCTCATTAATTCTAAAATTAAATCTAAGAAAAGTTCATCTAACCAAATAATGAATAATGTACTTAGTGAAAACATGCCACTAATGCACTAAAAAAAATTATATGCACTTGAATGAGTTGAATGGTGATGTATACATGGAATTTCTAGTGTGAGAATGTATGCATGGAATTCCTAGTATGAAAGTATATGCGTGGAATTTCTAGGGCTCTCACAACTTTCATGAGAATAGAATTAGTGTTCAAGAGTCAAGATCTATATGAAGGCAATATTCATTACTCAACAATCATCAAATATTTCATAGTTGGTGGCCAATCAATCGTAAATAGTAACTACAAGTTTTCAAACTAGCAAAATCATGGAGAAGCATAATCATTCCTAACTACTTCATATCAAAATAACAAGAAGTTCGAGGTGCAACAAGAAGATGCTCATGCCATGTCTATAAAGGTTTTTGGCGCCATTGCTCAAGAAATTTTTGGCCAATATTAGTGCAAAAAGGTGACTTTATTAATTTAGATATTTTACTTTTGTGTGTGTTTGTTGAGTTGTTTGTGTGTGCATTTTTGTGTTAGTTGTACTCTATCTCGTTATCTTTAGTGTTTTAGTTGTTTTGTTTTCTATCTTGTTTTGTGTGCTATACTATCTATCTTTCTTGCCCAACCTTGTTTTTGAGTGTTTCAGGGCATTTTTAAGAAAATGAGAAAAATAGATCATTTTAGGGGACAACGTTTAATAGGAGGAAGAACGAAAATGAATCTCCATACTTTCAAGGCTACAACAATAGAGGTATTCATGAATACCATGCAGGTATGCCTTTGGATGATGGCATGTAGAGGTTGAATGCTAAAGTAGACATGTTGATGCATTTGGTACAACAAAAGATGAATGCTAATATTTTTAATTCTAATAATGTGGATTGTGACTTGTGTGGACGTTATTACGCTAATTATCATTGTTTGCAAATACAACATGTGGGCCATTTTGATGAATTTGGGTATTGTAATTCTTATGTCGATGAGCATTACCCTAATATTGGTAATTTGCATCATTATGGTTGGTCCGGTCATTGAGCTTCTAATGATTCTCCAAATTTTTATGATTTCCAGCCTAAAAGTGTTCAACAACAACCTAAGCCATCTTAAAAATTAGCAATTGAAAGATTAGCTAATGGCGGTAGACCAGCTTGAGAGCTAGCTCTAGAAAACTTAGCAAATAAAGTGTATTGACATACAAAAATTTGCTAGCAAGGTCGATTTGAATCTTGAAAGGCTATCTAATATAATTTCCAATAATTTTGTTAGTATTGAAACCAGGTTAGATGAATTGACTTTGCACTTTGGTAGCTTACAGGATAAATTGCATATTTTATGTAAAGTTATTTCTTCAAATGAATGGAATACAAGGATGAATGGTAGGAATGTCACATGTAAAGGTGGACTATATTTTGATGACATGATGAATCTGATTGCCATGTCAATGATGAAATGCTCACTTTGCATGATAACTCCTTTGGGACTAATTTTTAACCTCAAAAGATAAACTTTAATGGTTCATTTTTAACCTCTTGTGAGAAGTGTTTAGAAAGTACAGGTTCCAAAGATAGTATTGGCCAAGCAATTCCTACTGAAAGTCCATTGATAAATCCTAAAGAGGTGCACATTCAAGGCGCTATCTATGAAATATTTAGGAATGGTAAACCCCTTCCTACTCTCTTATCTTTTGGACACATGGTTCATTCAACTAAGGCATCATTTATTCATCCATTATGACCTGAGTTGATGGATTAGTTTTTAACAAAGAGCTCTTAACAATGAAACAAAATAGTCAAGTTCGTGACTATAAACAAGTGCTTGTTGGGAGGCAACCCAACAGTTTCTTTTTCATGACTTTTTGGTATGTTTTAAGTGTGTTTCTTTTCATTGCATAGGTTTGATGAATAAAAGCAAAATAATAACTATGAATGGAGACTTGAGGAGAAATAATAGCAAGCAACCTTAATGAATCACCTGCTACACTAAGGGAGTGTTCCTTCTTCTTTTTTTTTCCTTTTACCTTTTTGTCTTGAAGACATTGTATAATTTAAATACGAGGGTGAATGGTTGGAATTGAGTATTTGGTATTCATATGGAAATTGATGCATTTTCTTGATAATTATGTCATTTGATGATATTGGTACCTTAGATTAGTTGGAATTTGGGATTATTGGCAAGAAGATTGGTCCAAATACAAGGGGAAACTGTGCCAAATTTTTCTTAAAAGTTTAGTAACAATTGTGTTGTTGGCAGTGTTGTGTGTGTTTAAGAGCAAAGGACTTCGGGATTTGTTATTATATGAGTCAAGAGCTCTACTTTTTTAGAAAATTTAATGTCTTACAAGATGGAGTTGATCATGCCAAAATTTCTTTGAGTTCATGAAATGTGTTATTCTTGTTTTATTAGTGTAAGTCATGTGATTGGTATGATTAATAATTGTGAGACTTTTCTAGTAATTTTGCCCTTAATTAGTTTTTGCAAGGATCAAGTAATGCATTTTTATTTTCACAAAAGAAGAAAAAGAATATTATATGATTATTGATCACACAAACATTTACTCTAATAATTTTCATCTAAAAATATTGACTTTCATGTGAAATGATACAAGAATTAAGAGTACGCAAAGCAATGAGAATTTGTGCCTTGATCGAGTAACTGGGGGCATTTGACGAGCACGGGATATGCATACAAAATTAGGCTCAGTCTAAAATCGAGTTCTATAATTTTCTGCATGTATACAGATCATGATTGAGTACAGGTTATCAAGGATCAAACCCACAGGAAAGAACGGATAGCTACCGACACTGCTAAAGTTTCTTTATTACTTAGACAATCAACAAATTGAAGAAAATAAAACTATGCTAAAATATGCAATGAAATAGTAAATGAAAAATCTTTAGGACACCTCATGCAAGTACAAATTTTCAAGCCATCGAGCACTATTATCTTGGTTAGCCATGGCATAATTTCCTTATGTATATGAAACTCACTCTCGTAGTGAAGCAACTATACTTGTAACTAATCCATACCAACTCTTCTGGTTATGAAATTAACTACAAGTTCATTTCCTTCTATAAAATCACATGGAACAAATCCACAAAAGTCACAAAAATGTACATCTACTCTCGCAAGTGTATTCCTTAGGTTTAGTACTTCTATGAACTGGTGTTAAATCTCAATTCTCATTGCAAACCTAACACCTTGAAATTATTACAATCAATGGCTAGTTGATCATGATTAGATGAACAAAAATGTCAAATAACTTACTCAAGACAATAGTATCAATTAGCCAAGAAATCAACACAAATAAACCATAAAAAGTTCAACCAAAACTTAAGGCATAATGTGACGCCCCCACCTCTCCCTAGGGCGAACCCAAAAGTATCGGCGGGACGCCTACCCATCTCTCGTCAAGACTCACTACAACATCCAAATATAAATACAAGCATTCATTCTTAAAACCATAATCGAAATCTATCAAAACAACTAACTAAACTTACAAGAATACAATCCCAATTATTTCATCAAAATTACAAAAGTTTGACTTCAAGCACAGTAATCGATCAAGTCCACAAATACAAATATCCTTATACAAAAATGCAGAAATCCTACAAAACTAAGTTCCTCGATTTACGAACTCCACTTCAAGACCTGTTAAGGAAAACAAAACTTATGGGGTGAGCAAAGTTCAGTGAGGTCAAGAAATCATGCGCAAGCACGTCAAAGCGGTAATAAAATTATTAAAAGAGTAATACAGAAGAAAAGCACAGAATTCACATAAAACAATTAAAGAATTTCATATAAAAGGATACAAATAGCCTGCTCCACATTTTTGTAATTTCCGCAACCACCTTTGGTCTGCTCCCAAGTCACAATTTTCAATTGGAATGTTGACACTCCGTCAACTACTATCTCACTGTTCGTAGACATCACTTTACACTCACCCGTCTACTTACACCCCCTGTACCGGGCCTGTTTGTCAAAATAGAATTTAACAATAAATCAAGAAGAGATGAGAGACACCTCCTACTCGCTAGAGTGTGGTACATACTACCGCTTGGCAATAAGAGGTCGACAAGGCAACGCTCCAATCGACTTGGCCAAAATTAACCAAAACGGGAGGAGAGGTATCTCCCACTCGCTTGAGTGTGGTACATTCAACCACTTGGCCTTAACCATTCAAGAACAAGCACAAGGACAAGAATTTAACAAATTCAATTCACATAAGGGTGAGTGCGATAAAGTACACGCTCAACAAGTCAAAGAAGCATGCTTTACAAGTCAATGACATTAAATAAAGCATCAAGTAACATGCACTTGAACACTCACCGTGATTCACTCAAATGAGCAAGCAAGCAAGAAGGTTAAACTTCGGTGGTCGGTTCGCCTCGGCAAAGGCTTGGTCACCTGACGCAAAATTCAACTATCAAGCACTAGTCAAAATAACTAAAACTCAAAACCTTAACTCAACTACGTAGAATCACGAGAGACCACATTGCCATAGTTTCTTGTTCGGACAATATCTAAGGCTACACTCATCGAAATTAGGCAAGGCCTATGGCTACGGAAACTAGACTCGGAGCACTATTCATTAGAAGGGCTTGCTCTTAGATTCATTTTGTAAGATAGGTTAAAGTAAGCTGCAAGATATCACGAAGAACAAAAACAGGAAAATCAGTCTCGCAAAGCAGTTTTTTTCCTAGATTTTCTGGGATTGATAAAAAGTGAGTTAGCATGCAAGACATATACCGTTGGAAAGAACTTGAAGTCTAGTTTCAAATGCCACAAATGGCGCTCAATTTTGACTCCCGAGCAAGAAAATATAGCCATTTGAATAGAGGACGTAAAGCTGTCCTGACAGTAAAATTTCCAGCTTTGAAGAGTAAATTTGGAGCATCATTTGAGCAATGAAATGATACTGGAAAATCACCAATTTTTGCACACATAAACCTCAGTATGTGAGCTACTTTATCACAAAAATTTAGCCAAAAAATCATATGGAAAGGCAGTGATCAAAATGACCAAAGTTGACTGAAATTTTCAAACTCAATTCTACCTAACAGCAATTCTTTTCTCTTTCAACATTTGTTTCATCCAAAACAGGCCCCATTTCATTCCATTTTCAAAACCAAGACTCTAGAAATATTTATTCAACAAATGGTGGTAAAATGAGAGCAAAAATTTGCACCAAACATCACCAAAACAAGTCAGAAAATTTCAGGCAGATGAGAGGCAGAATTTTTCAGATTTTTGGCCATCTTTTCATGAACTTTTGAAGCACTAAATGAGAGGGTTTCTTTGTTAAGAAAATGTACACTTAAAGCTCAACATTTTAGCTCTCAAAACAGCCAAGAAACTCACAAAAAATTGCAGCTAAAACAGGGCATAAAAATCAGAAAAGAAACCCGCAGCATAACCCTACTTTCCTTTCGGTTTCTTCTTTTTCCTTTCTTCCTACTTTCTAACTTCCAAGAACTCAACACAACTCCTTCCATCACACATACACACATCATAACAGCCAAACAACAAGAGATATGGGAGGTCATAGAGCCCACAACCATCCAAAATCAACAAAAATGACAATAATAAACTTATCAAAGCTTAGAACTACATAAATGGAACCAAATGAGCAAGGTTATGATGGAGCAAATTACCTCTTTCTTCTCAAGTGTAAACCCTAGGTTGAATGTGATCTAGAATGCACCAATAACCCTTCTTTCTCTCCTCCAAAGCTCGGCTCTCCCACAAGACAAGATGGCCTTCGAGCTTCAGGTGAAATGGTGGAAGATTTATCAAGCTTTCTTGGTTGATTGATGAAGGTTTGAGGTTGTTTCATGAATATGAAATGAAGGGGAAGAGAGGGGGAGAGGTTTGGTTGCAAGAGGGAGAGGAAGAGAGTGATTTTTGCTTTTTAACTTTTGGGGTTTTGTTGGGAAAAGGAAGGAAATTAAAGAAAGCCTACCGATTTGACATAAAGCCAGTTTTTGTCACGTCGTGGTCGATTCACGCAATTCGACGCTACAACCCCAGTTTCTCTCATTTATATACCTCAAATGCATATCCTAACATTCAAACCTTATGTCTAATAGCTGATCCTAGGCTCGTGTGTGAAATTTAAACACCCAAGTAATGTAATTAATGACATAATTTTAACGTACGCAATGCATTTTGAAAATTTTTGTGCCGATGCGATTGACTTAATAAAGATAAATAATTCTAAATAAAATAAATATAAATTGATATGAAAATTTACAATATATAAATTAAAATGATGATATGGGTCCTCACAACCTCTCCACCTTAAAAGAATTTCGTTCTCGAAATTCGTACCTGAACTAAAGAATAACTCAGGGTACTTCTTCCTACTTCCTCTTCGACCTCCTGCGTAGCTTCCTCGACACCATGATGTCTCCACAAGATTTCCACTAATGGAATTTACTTGTTCCTCAACTCCTTCACTTTTCGGTCTAGAAGCTTCACGGGTTTCTCCTCGTAAGTCAAAGTCTCATCAATTTCTATATTCTCAAGTTGAAATATGTGGGATGGGTCAGAGTGGTACTTCTTAAGAAATGACACATGGAACACATTATGAATACGGGATAGGCTCGCTGGTAAATCCAACTTATAAGCCACATTTCTAACTCGTTGAAGAATGGTGTACGGTCCCACAAATCTCGGCTGCAACTTTGGCCCTTTTCCCACCATAAAACTTGCCTTCAGAGGTGTAATCCTAAGGAATACTTGATCTCCTACCTCGAACTCCAAGTCTTTTCTCCTATTGTCCGCATAACTCTTCTGATGGGTTTGGGCAGTTAGAATCCTTTACCGTATCAATTTGACCTTTTCTCAAGCCTCTTCCATCTAAGGATTCACGGTCGGATCTAAGACCTTATTCTCTCCAACTTCATCCTAATAAATCGGCGATCGACACTTATGGCCATAGAGAGCCTCGTATAGAGCCATTTGTATAGATGAATAAAAATTGTTATTGTAAGCAAATTCCACTAAAGTCAAATATTGGCTCCAATTAACTCCAAAATCCAGAATACAAGACCTCAACATATTCTCGAGAGTCTGAATTGTCCATCGGTTTGAGAATGATAAGTGGTACTAAAATTCAACTTAGTACCTAATATCTCTAGCATTCTTTGCCAAAATCGAAAGCTGAAACGCGGATCACAATCCGACACTATACTCACAGGAATTTCATGCAACTTTATAACCTCATCCACATATAATTTAGCCAGCTTCTCCATGGAATACTTCATACTAATTGGCAGGAAGTGTGCAGACCTAGTCAGTAGATCTACTATGATCTAAATCGCATCATGCCCTCTTTGCGTTCTTGGTAACCCTGATACAAAATCCATGGTAATATTCTCCCATTTCCACACGGGCATCTCCAACGGTTACAACAAGCCAGAAGGCTTTTGGTATTCTGCCTTAACTCTCTGACACACTAGGCAAGTCTGAACAAACCGAGCAATTTTCTTTTTCATGCCCTTCCACCAATAGAGACTTTTTATATCTTAGTACATCTTATTCCCTCCAGGGTATACCGTATACGTAGAACGATGGGTTTCCTCCAGTATTTCTCTTTTAAGGTCCTCATCTCTTGGTACCACCAATCGATTTCGATACCTAAGGACTCCTTCTGCTCCAACATTAAAGTCTGAAATCTCTTTCTTCTGAACTTTATCTAACCATTTCTGTACTTCTTGATCCTTCTTTTGTACTTTCTTAATCTTATCCAAAAGAGTAGATCTCACTACAATGTTTCGTAAAACAACCTTCTTCGACTGCAGACGAGGATTCCAAATACTAACTTCCTTTAACATGTGCCACTCCTTTACCATCAATCCAGCTACTTGAACCTTGCGACTCAAAGCATCTGCCACTACATTAACTTTCCCAAGGTGGTAATTAATTATACAATCATAGTCTTCCAAGAACTCCACCTACCTACGCTGTCTCAAATTCAAATCCTTTTGGGAAAACAGATACTTAAAACTCTTGTGATTGGTAAAAACCTCAAATGTTACCCCATATAAATAATGTCTCTACTTACGCAATGTAAAAACTACGGCTGCTAACTCCAGATCATGGGTTAGCTAATTCTGCTCATGGGGTTTCAACTTCCGCAATGCATATGCTATAACCCGTTCATTCTGCATCAACACACAACCTAACCCTTATTTCGATGCGTCTGTGAACACCACATATCCATCTTTACCGTTGGGTAGAGCTAAAACTGGTGCCTTAGTCAACCGTCTCTTCAATTCATGAAAACTCTTTTCACACTTAGCGTCCCATGTGAACTTGTTATGCTTCTTGGTCAACTCAGTCATAGGTCCCGCTATTTTGGAGAAATCCTTAATGAAACGACGGTAGTAACCAGCTAAACCTAAGAAACTTTGAACCTCCGTCGGATTCTCATGTTGTTTCCACTTTGATACTGCTTCCACCTTAGTTGGGTCTACAGTGATTCCATCCTTAGAAATAATATGACCCAAAAATGTCACTTCTTCCAGCCAAAATTCACACTTACTGAACTTCGCATACAACTGATTCTTTTTCAAGGTTTGCAATACTATCCTCAAATGCCGTTCAAGATCCTCCCAAGTCTTAGAATATACTAGCATATCATCGATGAACACCATTACTAATTGATCCAAATATGGCTTAAAGACTCGATGCATCAAATCCATAAATGCGGCAGGTGCGTTCGTTAATTCGAAAGGCATCACTATAAACTCAAAATGCCCGTATCTCGAGTTAAAAGTTGTTTTAGGTATGTCCTCCTCTCGGATCCCCAATTGATAGTAACCCTATCTGAGATCCAACTTAGAGTATACTACTGCTCCCTGTAGTTGATCGAAAAGCTCATCGATGTGTGGTAGAGGATATTTATTCTTAATGGTAACATCATTCAAGTCTCGATAGTCTATACACAATCTTAAACTTCCGTCTTTTTTTTTTAACAAACAACACTGGCACAACCCTGTGTGAATCACTTTCCTTGATAAATCCCCATTCTAATAAACCCTACAATTGAAGCTTTAATTCTTTCAATTCAACTAGTGCCATCCTATAAGGCGTCTTGAGAATAGGTGCTGTCCCCGAAGCCAGATCAATCTTAAAGGCTACTCCTCTCTCAAGTGGTAGAGATTCTAATTCCTCAGAAAAAATGTCAGGAAATTCTCTCACCACTGGCACATCTTCCAATTTCACCTTAACTCCTGGAGTATTGATCAGAAAAGCTAAGAACCCTTTGGCCCCCTTACTCAGGAATTTCCTAACTCGAATCCCCGAAATAAGAGTTGAAGATGCTAATCTACCCCTTACATCTAACCTTAAAGTCAGCTCACCCGACAAATGCAATTCCACTATCTTCGTCTTACAATCCAATTGGGTATGATAACGGGCTAACCAATCCATCCCTATGATAATGTCATAACCCTTAATTTCCAAACATATAAGGTCTGTTAACAATTTCCGCTCACCAACCCAAACATCACAATTTCTATAGACCGAGTTTGATAACAACCTCTGATTTTCAGTAGGCGTACTAACTTTTAAATTATATGGTAGTCTCTCAGACTTAACATCTACGCCCTTCATAAAGGTAGGGTTTACAAATGAATGGGTGGTCTCGAGATCAATTAAGATCTTTGCTAAACGATGGAATATCAGAATCGTACCTTCAATAACCTCCATGGAATCAGAGACCTGATGCTGATCCACAACATTGACTCTAGTAGGCACCCTCGGGCAATTATCCCCCATGCTCGACTGTTTGAAAGTCGGTCTAACAGACTGTTGTGAATTACCTCCTGTACGACGAGCCGTCGGATAGTCGGCAATTTGATGTTCAGTACTCTTACAACTCAAACATCTCCTCACTTTCCTCCAGCGGTCATCCGCGATGTGATTTGGCTTCCCACAGTATCCACATCTTACTTAAAGTATTGACACCGAACCTCCTTGCGAGGTATTCCTAGACTGGCCACGTCCACTAGTGGCTCCTCTAACCATAGATCCTCTTGAAACCCCAACCAATCTTACTCCTCCCATGCCCCTTCCAACCTTAGGGGTTGACGCATTTC
Organism: Gardenia jasminoides; assembly: GCA_013103745.1. Lineage (NCBI taxonomy): Eukaryota > Viridiplantae > Streptophyta > Magnoliopsida > Gentianales > Rubiaceae > Gardenia > Gardenia jasminoides. The sequence continues at coordinate 13,660,485 of CM023099.1, forward strand.
TATCCAGCGGCCCCATACCACTGCTACTTGCGACATTCCTCTTTTTAGCATGAAAAGCTCTCACCTGAAGTCTAACACTCTCCACTCTTTGGGCCTTTTTCAAGGTCTTGGTAAAGGTATTGATTTGGGTTGTTGCTAAAGCCTCTTGAATCTCCACATTGAGCCCTTGTACGAATCGTCTTATCCTTCTTCGATCCGTAGCCACTAACTCCGGTGCAAATTTGGAAAGTTTCGTGAACTGAGTCTCATAGCCAGCTACACTCATCGACCCCTGCCTCAACCTAATAAAATCATCTTCTCTTTTCTCTTGGACCATTAGAGGCAGAAATTTCTCATCAAATTTCCTCTTGAAATTTACCTAAATCCATAGGGTCTGCTCTCTCTCCCTTTTGGCTCTAATTACATTCCACCAAGATCTAACTGCGTCCTCAAATTGGAAAGTAGCGAAAGTCACTTGCCTCTCCTCAGTGTTGTTCAATGCGGCAAAAATATCGATCATCCTCTCAAACCAACTTTCTGCCACATCAGAATCAGCTCCTCCTAAGAACTTAGGCGGTGCAAATATAAGGATCCACTCCAGAACTCTATCATCACCTTGATCAGGGCCTATAGGTTGATTTTGCTGACTGGGGGCTTGGCGGTCGGTCAGGCGCTCAAGGATATCAATCATTCTATTGATGGCCATATCCACCTAGTCCTCGTTTCCACCGTCCGGTCCCCTTTCCGAACCTACCCCGGAAGACCGAACACTTTCTGAGGGTTGGGGCTTTCTACGCTCGCGCCCCCGTTCTCGACCTGGACCCCGACCTCGCATATCCACAGTCTTAATTATGTCCAAATGCAAAAATAGAAATGATTGCATGAGAAAAATTTTTAAAGACAAAAGTCAACATTAAAAACTTTTGAAATAACAATAACTAACATATATTAACATTTCAAAATTCACAAATAATTAGCAAGTCATGGGGCATTTACAGAATATAGCACACATGCGTCACAAAAATACAATTAGTCATGCAGTCAAAGTCATAAGCTTTACAAGCCTCACCCCAGCTAATCCATTTACAAAATAATCAAAAGATTAATACTCCTAGTCTAGTTCACAGCAGAACCACTAGTCTAGACCTCCTTAACCGGGTTCCCCTAAAGCGGCTCCTCCTCTACCGGATCCTCCTCCAAGGGCACCTCATGAGCTACTCCTACCGCATCTATCAGCATGGTGGTGTCCTCCAATATACTAGTGGCCCGATCTCGGATCTCGTCGACTACCCTAGTCAGTTGGGCCCTAGTCCTTCCGACCTGGTCACGAGTAGCCTCAGCCCTAACTCGCTCCTCAACCACTGTCTCCTCGAGCTCCATGACCCTCATACTCTGGGCATCCATAACAGCCTTTAGTCCCTCTATCTCATCCAGTAGCGCCCTATTAGTATTCACTAGTTACCGACGCTCATCATCAATCGATAATACCAGGTTATTAGGGTAGGAGTACGTCTCCCTACAGACACAGCGAGGGAACCTACTAAAGGGAGAGTATAGGATGCGGGGTCCTCCACGAAGCACTCGATATCGGATGGACCTAAGAGGCCCTACATGACCATCAGCCGCTCCATTACCACTAGGCCCATTAGCTTCATGACCACTATTTCCATTCTCTATTCCTACAAAACAACCACAAAAGTCAAGATTAGAAATTTAGAGTCACTAGTCCACTCAAAACATCAACTTAAGGCATAACAAGGTTATCTTAATTCTATTCTCAAGAATAAAGTCCTTAAAATATTTCCCAAATAAATCTCTAACTTACGCTCTGATACCAATTGTGACGGCCCCACCTCTCCCTAGGGTGAACCCAAGAATATCAGCGGGACGCCTGTCCAACTCTCGCCAAGACTCGCTACAAAATCCAAATATAGATACAAGCATTCATTCTTAAACCATAATTGAAATCTATCAAAACCACTAACTAAACTTACAAGAATATAATCCCAATTATTTCATCAAAATTACAAAAGTTTGACTTCGAGCACAGTAATCCATCAAGTTCACAAATCCAAATATTTTTCTACAAAAGTACAGAATCCTACAAAACTAAATTTCTCGATTTACAAACTCCACTTCAAGACCTGTTAAGGAAAACAAAGCTTATCGGGTGAGCAAAACTCAGTGAGGTCAAGAAATCACACGCAAACAGGTCAAAAGTGGTAATAAAACTATTAAAACAGTAATAAAGAAGAAAAGCTCAGAATTCACATAAAACAATTAAAGAATTTCATATAAAAGGATACAAATGGCCTGCTCCACATTTTTGTAATTTTCGCAACTACCTTTGGTCCTCTCCCAAGCCACAATTTTCAATTGGAATGTTGACACTCCGTCAACCACTATCTCATTGTCCGTAGACATCACTTTACAATCACCCATCTACTTACACCCCCTGTACCGGACTCGCTCGTCAAAACAGAATTTAAGAATAAGCCAAAACAGGATGAGAGGCACCTCCCACTCGCTAGAGTGTGGTACATACTACCGCTTGGCAATAAGAGGTCGACGAGACAATGCTCCAATCGACTTGGCCAAAATTAACCAAAACGGGAGGAGAGGTACCTCACACTCGCTTGAGTGTGGTACATTCAACCGCTTGGCATTAAGCATTGAAGAAGAAGTACAAGTACAAGCATTTAACAAATTCAATTCACATAAGGGTGAGTTCGATAAAATACACGCTTACCAAGTCAAACAAGCATGCTTTACAAGTCAATGACATTAAATAAAGCATTAAGTAACATGCACTTGAATACTCACTGTGATTCACTCAAATGAGCAAGCAAGAAAGAAGGTTAAACTTCGGTAGTCGGTTCACCCTCGGCAAAGGCTTGGTCACCGGAGCCAAAATTCATCTATCAAACACTAGTCAAAATAACTAAAACTCAAAACCTTAACTCAATTACTTAGAATCACCAAAGACCACACTGCCATAGTTTCTTGTTTGGACTATGTCTAAGGCTACACTCATCGAAATTAGGCAAGACCTATGGCTACGGAAACTAGACTCGGAGCACTGCAATTCGCTAGAAGGGCTTGCTCTTAGATTCATTTTGTAAGATAGGCTAAAGTGAGTTGCAATATATCACGAAGAACAAAAATAGGAAAATCTATCTTGAAAAATAGCCTTTTTCCTAGACTTCCTGGTTTGATATAAAGTTATTTAGTATACAAGCCATATACCATTGTTAAGGCCTTGAATTGTAGTTTCAAACGCTACAAACGGTGCTCGATTTTGACTCCCGACCAAGAAAATATAGCCATTTGAACAGAGGGCGTAAAGCTGTCCTGATAGTAAAATTTCCAGGTTTGAAGAGTAACTTTGGAGCATCATTTGAACAATGAAATGATACTGGAAAATCACCAATTTTTGCACACATAAACCTCGGTATGTGAGCTACATTTTTACCAAAATTTAACCAAAAAATCATACGGGAAGGCAGTGATCAAAATGACCAAAGTAGACTGAAATTTTCAAACTTAATTCTGCCTAACAGCAATTCTTTTCTTTTGCAACATTTGGTTCATCCAAAACAGCCCCCATTCCATTCCATTTTCAAAACCAAGACTCTAGAAATATTTATTGAACAAATGGTGGTAAAATGATAGCAAAAATTCAGACCAAACATAACCAAAACAGGTCAGAAAATTTCGGGCAAATGAGAGGCAGAATTTTTCAGATTTTTTGCCATCTTTTCATGAACTTTTGAAGCACGAAATGAGAGGGTTTCTTTGCTAGGAAAATGTCCACTTAAAACTAAACATTTCAGCTCTCAAAACAGCCAAGAAACTCATGAAAAATTGCTGCTAAAAAAGGGCATTAAAATCAGAAAAGAAACCGGCAGCATAACCCTACTTTCCTCTCAGTTTCTTCTTTTTCCTTTCTTCCTACTTTCTAACTTCCAAGAACTCAACACAACTCATTACATCACGCATACACACATCATAATAGCCCAACAACAAGAGATGTGGGAGTTCATGGAGCCCACAACCATCTAAAATCAACAAAAATGACAATAATAAACTTATCAAAGTTTAGAGCTACATAAATGGAACCAAATGAGCAAGGTTATGATGGAGCAAATTACCTCTCCTTCTCAAGTGTAAACCCTAGGTTGAATGTGATCTAGAATGCACCAATAACCCTTCTTTCTCTCCTCCAAAGCTCGGCTCTCCCACAATACAAGATGGCCTTCAAGTTTCAAGTGAAATGGTGGAAGATTTCTCAAGCATTCTTGGTTGATTGATGAAGGTTTGAGGTTGTTTCATGAATACGAAATGAAGGGGAAGAGAGGGGGAGAGGTTCGGCTGCAGGAGGAAGAGGAAGAGAGTGAATTTTGCTTTTTGACTTTGGGGTTTTTTTGGGAAAAGGAAGGAAATGAAAGAAAGTCTACCGATTTGACATAAAGCCACTTTTTGTCGCGTCGTGGTCGATTCACGCGATGCGACACCACGACCCCGGTTTCTCTCACTTATATACCTCAAATGCATATCCTAACACTCAAACCTTACGTCTAATAGCCAACCCTAGACTCGTATGTAAAATTTAAACATCCAAGTAATGCAATTAATGACATAATTTAAACGTGCGCAATGCATTTTGAAAATTTTTGTGCCGATGCAGTTGACTTAATAAAGTTAAATAATTCTAAATAAAATAAATATAAATTGATATAGAAATTTACAATATATAAATTAAAATGATGATATGGGCCCTCACATGTGAGAGCCCTAAATAATAATAATAATAATAATAATAATAATAGTAATAATAAAATTTTCATGCATGCATTACCATTTAACTCATTCAAGTGCATATAAATTCTTTTAGTGCATTAGTGGCATGTTTCCACTAAATACATTATTCATTGTTGATTAAATGCACTTTTCTTAGAATTAGTGAGAGCTTCTTACATGGCTTAATTGCCATGACAATAGGATGTGTTGGTGTTAATTGGAGACTAAATAAAATTAGAGGAATTAGAAAGCAAATAAATGAGATTTTTGTTAGTTAATGGCCAAGAAATCACCACTTGTCACCCTAGGATTCAAACTTTGACTTGATGATTCTTTTTCCCTCCAAACTTATCTCTTTAAAACACACATCTTCTTCATCTTTTCCTTGGTGATGGACGAACCTAAGGAGGAAAAAAGAGAGAGGAGAAATTCATCATAAAACCCAACCAACATCTTGATTAGCTTAATAGGAAATCAAAGAGAGGAAGTTAGTAGCTCTTAACCATCAACCCTCAAGCTTAGTAGGGAAGGATTTGGTTATTTGAAGAGTTACTTCTTTGGCTTGATAAGGCATTTTTCATATCCAAACCCTAGTTCAATGATTCTAGAAGTTAGTCTAATGAAGGTTGTTGGTGATGTTATGGAAGGAAGATGCTTGGAAACCTAGTTTTTGGGCTTGAATGCTTGTAGTTGCAACTTGAGAATGGGTTTGATTTTATGCCTACTATGTGTTTGATATTTGGATTAACACTAATCACTAGGCTATGGTGGTTATTCCTTTGAGAAAGGTGCTTGATTATCTTTCATATGCATGCTAGAAAAGTTATAGGAGTTATTTTGAACTTTGAGAAAATGGAAGAAGTTGTGGTTCTTTTCTCTTGTTTTGCGATTTCTTCTTGTTCAGTCTTCACTAATTCTTGTTGAGAAACCTTGTTAGGACATTTGTGTATCTAGTTAGAGTGAAATCAATCTATTTTGAAGGGTGAAAACCTCTTGAGTTGCACAAACTTTGAACAAAAATTTCTGTTCTGCACCCGTTAGAAATGAAAAATCAGTCAACTTCCAAGGTTTTCTGGTGTTGATAGGAAACGAATTAGGAGCTGAACCATACACCGTTGAAAAGCCCTATGAGTCTAGTTTCTAACGCCACTGACGGCACTCAATTTTGATTTTCTACACCGAGTTATGGCCATTTTCCCATGACTGCGCAATGGCCACTGATACACCCGAATTCTAGTTTTGTCATAACCTTGATTTTGGTTGAACCTTGATGTTTCTTGAATCTTTGCGCGTTTGTTCATTCAAAAAATCTACTTAACTTGTGAATCCACTAAACCTTCGATGTTTCATCATTTTGTGACGTGAATCACCCTAGAATTTCCTAGTGAGATGCATTAACTAGTAGCATTCATTTTTGCACTTGTTAGGTTACATTTATTTGCTTTGGTTGAGTTGATGATCGTATATGTTGGTTGTACGTAGGACTCGAAGGAGGTAACGAGGGTGATCAGGGCGTGAGCATTTGAGTTGCTTGGCTTGTGGGTGAGTGTTTCCTTGCTTGTTTCGTGAACCTATGTGCTTTCTCAAACTACATGATCTACGTGTTTGCTTGAACTACGTGACTACGTGATTTGCTTGAAATGTAACTATGGAACTGGATTACATATCATATATGGTTGGACTACTGAGGGTGAGTCAAGAGCATACTTTATCGCACTCGAACTCTTTCGTTTGACTTTTCATTTGAAATTTGACTTTCTCGAACTATGATTTGACTTTGTGTACCTTGATGTAAAAAGTCGTTTGGGTGATATCCCATCGACTAATTTGACTCGTTTGGGGCTCCGAAAACCCCAAAACCCTATTGGTGAGCCGTTCCTATCAAGCCGGCATGGGCTTGGTCGAGAAGATCGGTGAACCATAGGTTATTTGATTTGGTTCTTTGGAACATGGTATACTCGAGTATTACTCAAATTTAATAAGTTGAGGTGTTCGGGCCCGGTAAGGGGGTGATTTGGTGGACGGTTATGGTGTAAGTGGTGTCTACGGACTTGGTTCTTAACTTCAAACGTTGATGGAGAGTCAACGGCTCGTGATCGATCAAGCTTTGTGGATTTGGCTTTTGGAAGCCACCTGTATCCTTTACTTGAGTGCATTACTTTAAATTACTTTAAATGTGAAATTTGACTGTCTGATTTGCCTATTTGTTAATGTGGTTGCATGTTTTGTTTGGGGACCTCATTAAGCTTTCGCTTACCCCTTTTTCCCTTTTGTTTTCCTTAGCAGGAACGTGTAAGAGGTCGGAGAGTTTGATTGTGGCTAAAGTTAAGTGTTTATCTTTTGTTTAGGTACCGATATATTAGTGAACTTGTTCCGTTTTGTAAGCTTGAAATTGGTTGTTAACTTTAAGTATGAAACGTTGTAAACTTTATGTTCATGTACCTCGGAGTTTAATTCATTTTGAGTAAATGTTTGATGATATTTTGGGTATTTGAGTCCTGACGAGAGTTGGGCAGGCAGCTCACTAATTCTTAGGGCACGCCCTAGGGAAAGGTGGGGCTGTCACATCACACATAAACTTTAGAAATACAGAATGAAATACAAATCCAAAACTTGCACATTCACCACACATAAGAATCCAATAAAAAAGATAAAGAATTGAGAAGAAAGTACCCTCATTACATGTGTTGGTCCCAAATGCAACCTAAGGGGGGTGAATTATATTGTTTAACAAGACAATCAATTATAGCAAAAATTCACCTAATAAAGCTAGTACAAACTATTTCTCAAGTATGCACAAAAGTATGTCAATTTAAGCACAATAAAGATATCACAATTGAGCAATAAAGAATAGAGATATAGAAAGAATTGCAAACCAAATTTCCAAGTTGCACCGAACTTGGATAAATTCCACTAGTAGCTTCTTCAATTGTTGGTGAAGCTAACCAACTTGTGCAAGTGAAGGTTCACTCCTTCCTCACTCTAAAAGCCTTTAGTTGAGTCAAGGAGTTTTACAACTATCCTAGTTAACCCTCAACAAGTTACAATTGAAAGCTCACTCAACCAATTAAGAACTACTATTACAAGTGAGGCAACATTCACCAAGGTTTTACTCCTCCTATTGAGTAACCTCACAAACCCTACTTTTCCCACAACTATACAACAAACAAAGAATATTTCTACCCAAATATTTCACTTGTAAGCTTGTATTTCATGTAGGCAAAAGTCTATTATCCTCTTGAACTTGTGGGCATTTATAGAGTGTGAGAAATGGCCTAAAGAAACTTTCTAACAGTCAAAAATATGGCTGTTAAAAAATAGCCGTTGGAGCTATCGGACATTTGATACAATGTTATGCATCTGGTGCTATCGTCTGAAAGGCTCTTCTGAATGTCTATCGGACGGCCGATAGGTTTTGTACATTCAATGGAATCTGCGTCCGATGCAGGTCAGAGAGTTTGGATTTCATCTTTAATTCTATCGGACGTCCAATGTGTGACAGCCCCACTTTCCCCAAAGGCTAACCAGAGGGTCACGGATCACCGCTGCCAGGACTCAAACGAAAAACCATAAAACCATAGTAAAAGAAACTGACAAAATCTTATAAATTTACGCTTCCAAAACACATCAAGGTTACGCTTGGAACAACTCAAAATACTACAAACCATCTAAGGCATCCATTATCTTCCAACTTATACAAAAGGGAAAAGAAAATCCACAAAACTAGAGTCCTCGACTTCGCGGCAACCCCTTCCGACCTCAGTATGAAAACAAAGTTATGGGTGAGCAAAGCTCAAGAGGCTAAGAAATCATGCATGCTGTGGTAAAGCAATAACATACTTTAACGTAACAATAACAGGAAAATAAAACAGAAATACATACAGTCGGTATAAAATATCATTAGAAAAGGATACAACTTGTCGCCCATCATTGGTCTTCACCGACTTTTAGTGAAAATGTTGACACCACAACCACTACCTCAACGACCAAACAATCACTTTACTCTCACCCGCCTACTTACACCCCCTCACTGGCCCGCCCGCCAAAATAGTAATATCATTAAACCAAGTCGGATGAGCGGCACCTCCCCGCCTATAGAGCGGTACATACTACCGCTTATAAATGAGTCGACGAGACTACGCTTCCAATCGACTTAATCAACAACCACCCAAACGGAGAGGAGAGGTACCTCCCACTCTTCGAGTGTGGTACATACAACCGCTTGGTTCTAACATGTCAAGAACAAGCACACTTACAAGCATTTTACCATTTCAAATCAAGTAGGTCCAAACAAGGGTGAGCGCGGTAAAGTACACGCTCACCAAGTCAAACAAGCATGCTTTCAATGAAATTCATCAAATCGGCATCCAAGTATGAAACAACATGCACTTGACACTCACCGCTAGTTGAGTAAGCAAGATAATGGTCAAACACGCCATAACGCCCCACTCACCTGGAACACGCAAATCAAACCATCAACTCTTTTGGTTTCTATTTAAAGCAATCTTGTTATAAGATTGGAAGAAAACTATTTCAAATGTGAGCCGACGCGACATGCATATGCCCCATGAACTAAGCGCTCATAAATGCTTATAAACACTTAAAATAGCAAAAGAAGCACATACGCATGCTAGACGGAAAACGGACGATGACAACTCAAAACGGAAAACACACAAAGGAAGGTGAAAACAGTTTTGACACCTTGTACGCCATTGCCCATATCTCAGGCTACAAGTGTCGGATTTGAGCGTACGAGGTACCGTTTCGAAGCTAAGAGAACAACCTACAACTTTCGTGAAGACAACTTCAACCCAGATTTCTTCTATCTAGGTCAAAAACGCAGAAAACAGTCTCAGAAGTTTCGCCGTCAGAATGTTCGACAGGCCAACTTCCAACGGCCATAACTCAGCGCTCACAAATCGAAATCAGGAAATTCCAAATGCGTTGGAAAGCTAGAATAAAGGGCTATAACTTTCGTGTTTTGGCCAAAAGCTAAATCACAAAGGAACAACACCAAAAACGACGCCAAAGTCACTGCTGACAAAATCCTGTTTTTCCGTCCAATGCCCAAACGAATTTCATGCACTCAAATGCATTCTATGCAACCTCCCTCGACTCGCCTCATTACAAACACACAAAACAGCCCCTCACACGCCACCAAACCAGCACGCACATACACACACTACACACACTCAAAACCACAAGTGGGAATTCCAAGAGCCCACGTAACCATTTAAACAACAATGCTAGTGGGAATTCAAGAGCCCACACAACAATTTAACCAACAATGCTTTATCAATACCAACCACAACCATGAACTACAACATGAATCTCACCTAAGGAAACCCTAACCCTAGTTCTTGGCCAAGCTTCAAATCAAGCTAAACAAGAAAACTAAACCATGGAATCATCTCCTCCACTAACTTTGATCCTCAAGAAGCTAAAACATGAGTAACATCCATCATTCTCATCAACTTAATCAATTTAAAGAAATTTCAGCAATCACCCAATTTGCAAAAGGGTAAAATACCTCAATCAAGTGCTTCCAATCAAGGTTGAGCTTTCACAATCAGTGCTTCCAACTTCCAAAGAAAGGTTGATTGGCAAAATTTCCCAAAGTTTTTTTTTTTCCTCTCTTTTCCTCTCTTCCTTCTCGCTTTTTCCCTCTATTTTTCCTCCCTTGTTTATTGGACATTGTATTGCTCTAGAAAGAGCTTCAAGATAACTCTCCATAAATATCTTAAGTCTTGGTCAAATTGGTCAAAATGTCATGCCAAAATAACCTATCAATTTAGGTCTATTTCCACTCTTTCCCACATAACTTCTTTTCCTATCAAATTAGTCCATAAGAACTTAATTTAACCTAGCCCATCAAAGCTTAATTACCCCCTACTTAGGCTACTAATTACCTAGGAATTGTATTTCCCTCTTAATCATGCATTATCACACATAAAATCAAAGAGTTAACAAACTGTAATTAAACATAAAACTTAGACTCATATTCAAAACTAGGTTTTAAGAAATCAAATTGGGGTTTCCATATTCAAATTAGGGTTTTATCAAAATTAGGTTTTTGAACAATTAGGGTTTTAGGTTTCAAATTAGGGTTTGAAACGTAAAACAGATTATTAAAACAAAACACTTTTAAAAGTAAAACAAGCATATAACCACCTATAATAAACTTAAACAAAATAAAGGTCGGTAATGGTCCTCACAACCTTCCCCTTAAAAGAATTTCGTCCTCAAATTCATACCAATTAGAGAAGAGTCTGATATTTTCTTTATATCCTCTTCAACCTCCCACTGGCTTCCCTCACATCATGGTTTTTCCACAAGACCTTTACTAAAGAAATTTGTTTATTCCTCAACTCCTTGGTTCTGCGGTCCAAAAGCTTTACAGGTGTTTCTCTTCAGAGGTTAGAGCTTCATCAAGTTCTATATCCTCCGGCCGAGTATATGAGATGGATCGGGATGATATTTCTTAAGAAACGACACATGGAACACGCTATGAATACGGACAGGTCTGGGTAAATCCAACCTATAAGCTACCTTCCACTCGCTCAAGAATGGTGTATGGTCCCACATATCTTGGCTGTAACTTCTTTCCTTTTCCTGCCATCAAGCTTGCCTTTAAAGGAGTAATTCTAAGAAAAACTTGATCCCCGACCTCGAACTCCAAATCTTTTCCCATTGTCATGTAGCTCTTTGTCGACTTTGCGCTTAAAATTCTCGCAGATTAACTTGACCTTTTCGAAGCTTCTTCCATCCAAGGGATTGTAGTTGGATCTAGGGCTTTTCTTCTCCCACCTCATCCCAATAAATCGGATCGACATTTACTTAATCGTGAAGAGCTTCATACCTGAGCCATTTGTATGGATGAATGAAAACTATTGTTATAGGCAAATTCTACCAAGGTCAAGTATTGACTCAACTAACCCCAAAGTCTAGAACACAAGTCCTCAACATGTCCCTCCAGAGTTTGAATCGCCCTTTCAGATTGACCGCCGCTTGAGGATGGTAAGTAGTACTAAGATTTAGCTTGGTTCCTAATGTCTCCCCGTGATCTTTGCCAAAATCTAGACACAAACCGCTGGATCTCGATCCGACACTATGCTCACGTGAATATACCGTGCAACCTTATAACCTCATCCATATACAATTTAGCCAATTTCTCCATCGAGTATCTCATGCTTATGGGTAGAAATGTGCAGACTTAGTCGACGGTCTACACAACCCAAATCGCGATCATGACCTCTTTCGCGTCTTTGGCAGTCCCCATACAAAATCCATGGTAATATCCTCCCATTTCCACACGGGTACTTCCAATGGTTGCAATAATCCGGAGGGTTTGATACTCATGTTCGCTTAACCCTTGGCAAACCAGTATGTTTGAACAAATTGCTATTTCCTTCTTCATGCCTTCCCACCAAGATAGACTTTTCAAATCCCGGTACATCTTATTTCCTCCGGTGGTATGCAGTATACTTTGATCGATGGGCTTCCTCTAATATCTCCTTCTTAAGTTCCTCATCCTTTGGTACCACTATTCGATTTCGATACCTAAGAACTCCTTCTGCTCCGATATTAAAGTCTGGAAGCTCCTTTTTCTGGACCTTTCCACCCACTCCTTGTATCTCGAGCTTTCTTTTGTACCTCTTTAATCTTATCCAAAGGGTAGATCTTAATACAATATTTCCCAAGATAACCTTGTTAGACCGTAGATGAGATTCCAACCACTAATCTCCTCTAACATGTGCCATTCCTTCACCATCAAGCCGCTACTTGTACTTTCGCTCAATGCATCCGCTACTACATTAGCTTTTCCTGTGGGTGGTACTTAATTGTGCAATCATAGTCCTCCAAAAATTCCACCCATCTACTTGTCTCAAATTCAACTCTTTCTGGAAAATAGATACTTGTGCCTTTTAGTGGTCGGTGAAACCCTCAAATGTTACCCCATACAAGTAATGTCTCCCACTTACGAGTGCAAACACCACGGCAGCTAATTCCATATCATGGGTCGGATAATTTTGCTCGTGAGGTTTCACTTTTCGTGAGTTTAGGCTATAACTTCGCTCATTTTGCATTAGCACACAACCTAACCCTTCCTTTGATGCATCGAAACACCACGCACTCCATTTCCTCCATTGTAAGCTAACACCGGTGCCTCGCTAACTGCCTCTTCAACTCCGAAAACTCTTTCACACTTAGCCCCATATGAACTTGTATGCTTCTTAGTCAACTCCGGTCATAGGTCCCGCTATCCCGAGAAATCTTTAATAAACCGACGGTAATAACCAGCTAAACCTAGAAAACTCCGAATCCGTTGGATTCTCGGTTGCTTCCATTTTGACACCGCTTCCACCTTAGTTTGGTCTACAGTGATTCCATCTTTAGAAATTATATGACCCGTAAATGTTACCTCCTCCAGCCAAAATTCACACTTATCAATTTGGCATATAGTTGATGTTCTCTTAGGGTTTGTAGCACTATCCTCAAATGTCGCTCATGGTCCTCTCGAAGTTTTAGAAAATACGAGAATGTCATCGATAAACACCACCACAAATTGATCCGTAAGGCTTGAAAACTCGATGCATCAAATCCATGAACGCATTTGCCGGCGCTTGTCAACCCAAATGTCATCACCACAACTCAAAATGCCCATACCTCAATTAAAGGCTGTCTTGGGTATGTCCTCTTCTCAATCCTCAACCGATAGTAACCCCTGCGTCAGATCCAACTTAGAATACACCTCCACACTCAGAACGATCAAAAGCTCATCAATGTGTGGTAGAGGGTATTTGTTCTTAATGGTAACATCATTCAATCCTCGATAGTCTATACACAATCTTAGACTTCCATCCTTCTTTAACAAACAAAACCGGTGCACCCTAAGGTGAATCGCTTCTTTAATGAAACCCCGCTCCAGAAATCCTCACTTAATTGAAGTTTCACTCTCAACTCAGCTGGAGCCATCCCATATGTACTCTTAGAAATGCGTTGTCTCCTGAGTCACCTCAATCTTAAAAGCTATCTCCCTTTCACGTGGCAAAGATTTCAATTCTTCAGGGAATACATCAGGAAATTCTCTCACCACCGGTACATCTTCCAATTTTACCTTATCCCCAGGTGTATTGATTAGAAAGGCTAAGAACCCTTTCGCCCCCTTATTCAACAATTTCCTAGCTCGGATTCCTGAAATAAGAGCTGATGACACTGGTGCTACCCCTTACATCTAATTTTAAAGTTGGTTCTTCCCTACATGCAATTCTACCATCTTCGCCTTACAATCAAGTTGGCATGATAACGGCTAACCAATCCATACCCAGGATAACATCATAGCCCTTAATTTTCAGACTCATCAAGTCCACTAGCAATTTTCGTTCTCCAATCCAAATATCACAACTTCTATAAACCGAAGCTAGATAATAGTTTCTCGGTTTCCAGGGCGCACTAACCTCTAGATCATATGGGAGTTTTTCAGATTTAACATCTACACCTTCCATGAAAGTAGGATTCACAAAGGAATGGGTTGCCCCGGATCACTAAAACTTTGCTAGACGGTGAAATATGGGAATCGTTACTTCAACAACCTCTCAGAGATCGTGAACCTCACACCGGTCCATAGCATATACTCTAGCTGGTACCTTCTCAAGCGATTATCCCCTACCCTGGACTGTTTAGAGGTTGACTTAGAAGATGATTGTGAGCTACCACCGCACGACGAAGCCGTTGATGCTTGGCAACTGATGCTCTGGTACTCCCACGCCTAGGCATTTTCCCGCTTCCTCCAACAATCATCCCGGTGTGGTTTGGTTTTCCACAATATCCACACCCTACCCGAGTAGACACAGGAACCTCCTTGTAGTGGTTCAGTCCGACCACGCCCACTGGCAGCCCCTCTTGCCATAGACCCCCTAGACGCTCCCGCCAAGTGCACTCCTCCTACACTCTCCCAACTTAGGGACCACGGCATGTTTCATCCACAAGCCCCACACCACCCCCCGCCGGTATTTCTTTTCTTGAGCGGAAAAGCTTTCTTACTTGAAGCCTAGCACTTTCCACCCTTTGGGCCTTCTCTAAGGCCTCGGTAAAGTATTAATTTGGGTCGCTGGCTAGAGCCTCCTGATTTCAACATTAAGCCCTTGCCGAATCGCTTCCACTCTTCTCACGATCCGTGGCCACCAACTCAGTGCAAACTTGAGAGTTTCAGAACTGAGTCTCAGAATCGCTACACTCATTGTCCCTCTCGCCTCTAATAAAATCATCCTCTTTCTCTAGATATAGGAGGCAAAACTTTACATCAAATTCCCTTTTTAAATTGCCAAGTCCATGGCCTCTCTCTCCCATTTAGCCCTAATGACGCTCCACCCATGACCTAGCTGACCCTCAATTGAAAAGTGGAAACATCACTGCTCTCCTCAAGATAATTCAAGACGGCAAAGATGTCACCATTCTCTCAACCAGCTCTCCGCTACATCGAGTCTGCCTCCTAGAAACTTAGGCGTGAACTTTGGAAACGCCTGTGGCTCTATCTTCTCCATGTTCAGGGACCTAGAGGTTGATTTTGCTGTCCAAAGACTCGATTGTTGGCCGACGCCAAGAATATCCGGCATCTTATTGATAGCCGTAGCCATCTGATCTACATTTTCACCGCCTGATCCCCCTTCCGGTCCTACCTCCGAAGACCGTGCACTCTCGAGGGTTGAGGCGGTCACGCTCAGCCTCGCCCTCTCGGCCTCGACCTCGACCTCGCCTTTGCTTCCATGGTCTTAACAATGTCTAAAAGCAACATGAAAGTCATTATTCGAGGGAAAATGAAATTTTAACTAATGATCAACATTGAAACATTAGAAAATAATAATAATGAACAATAATGAACATATATTCACATATCAAAATTTACAAGTAGTTAGCAAGTCATGGGGCATGTTCAAAAATAGCCACACATGTCAACTAGCACGTGGACAGGACATTGCTCAAAAAACAAAGACACACACGCGTGCCAAAAGAGGACTAGTTATACACTAAAGCCACAGTACATGAGCTCCTCACCCCAACTAATCCTTAGTCAAAACAAGAGTCACAACATCACCCTCCTAGTCTAGCTCTGAGCCACTAGTCTGAGCCTCCCTCAGGCTGGTTCTCCTCCATTGCTTCCTCTGCGAGGATCCTGATGTGCTTCCTCCATTTGGCTCCTCTTTGAGGGTCCCACGACTCCTCCTCAACTGCTCCTCTGTATGGTTCTGCGTGTGCAGTCAACCCTCATCCCCTCATCTGCACTCCTCCACTCCAGCCACTTCCCCCACCTCTTCCACAGGTAGAGAGATCACTGGGGATCCTAGCAGTGCCGCTGAACCTGTTGATCACCCTAGTCAACCGAAATGTTCGAGCCTCTGACCTCGCCTTGAGCTGGCTCATTTCGAGCCCTTCAAGAAACACTTCATCCCTCCAAACTCCATGATCCCACTCCCTCGCCGCCTCAAACCGCGAAACCCCTCATTTTCATTTAGCGCCTGCTCATTCAATAGCCGGCGCCATTGTCGATGGACAACACTAACTCATATAAGAAAATGTCTCCCCACAGGGACATCTGGGAGATCTCCTTGTGTATAGCAGATAAGAGGCTCCTCCTCCAAGCACTCGTACCGATCGCCTCTAATGTGCTCATGACCATTAGCCTCATTAGCTCCTCACCATGACCACTAGCCCCATTTGGCCCTGGCCCACCATTACCTCCTCCATACCTACAAAACAACCATAAACCCACTGCTAGAATCTTAAACACTCATTACTCAAAAGTAAATTCCTAATAGGTTCTAAACAGATCTCAAACCTAGGCTCGATAAACCGTGACAGCCCCACTTTCCCAAAGGCAACTGTAGGGTCGGCTGACCGGCCGCCTCGCCCAGACTCAAAACTAAAAAAACCATAAAACCATAGTAAAAGAACCGACAAAATCTTATAAATTCTATACCCAAAACACATCAAGGTTACGTTGGAACAACTCAAAATACTACAAACCATCTAAGGCATCCATTATCTTCCAACTTATACAAAGGGAAAAGAAAATCCACAAAACTAGAGTCCTCGAGGCACCTTCCTGACCGGAAAACAAAATGGGTGAGCAAAGCTCGGTGAGGCCAAGAAATCATGCACAAGTGTGGTAAAGCAATAACATACTTTAACAGAACAATAACAGGAAAATAAAACAGGAAATACATACAGGCCGGTATAAAATATCATTAGAAAAGGATACAACTTGTCGCTCCATCATTGGTCTTCAGTCCGGACTTTTAGTGAAAATGTTGACACTCCGTCAACCACTACCTCACAGACCGAAACAATCACTTTACTCTCACCCGTCTACTTACACCCCCTGTACCGGGCCCGCTCGTCAAAATAGTAATATCATTAAACCAAGTCGGATGAGCGGCACCTCCGCTCTATAGAGCGTGGTACATACTACCGTGATTGTAAATGAGTCGACGACTACGCCCAATCGACTTAATCAACAACCGACCCAAACGGAGTGAGAGGTACCTCCCACTCTTGAGTGTGGTACATACAACCGTTTAGTTCTAACATGTCAAGAACAAGCACACTTACAAGCATTTTACGATTTCAAATCAAGTAGGTTCAAACAAGGGAAGTAAAGTACACGCCACCAAGTCAAACAAGCATGCTTTCGAATGAAATTCATCAAATCAGGCATCCAAGTATGCAAACAACATGCACTTGACACTCACCGTTAGTTGAGCGTAAGCAAGATAATGTAGGTCAAACACGCTCGTCAACGTCCCCAGACTCACCTGGAACACGCAAATCAAACCATCAACTCTTTTGGTTTCTATTTAAAGCAATCTTGTTATAAGATTGGAAGAAAACTATTTCAAGGTGAGCCGACGCGACATGCATATGCCCCATGAACTAAGCTCATAAATGCTTATAAACACTTAAAATAGCAAAAGAAGCACATACGCGTGGGTAGGACGAAACGGACGATGACAACTCAAAACGGAAAACACAACGTGGGAAGGTGAAAACAGTTTTGACACCTTACGCCATTGCCCATATCTCAGGCTACAAGTGTCGGATTTGAGCGCACGAGGTGCCGCTTCAAGCTAAGAGAACAACCTACAACTTTCGTGAAGACAACTTCAACCCAGATTTCTCTATCTAGGTCAAAACGCAGAAAACAGTCTCAGAAGTTTCACGTCAGAATGTTCGACAGGCCAACTTCCAACGCCATAACTCAGCCACAAATCGAAATCAGGAAATTCCAAATGCGTTGGAAAGCTAGAATAAAGGGCTATAACTTTCGTGTTTTGGCCAAAAGCTAAATCACAAAGGAACAACACCAAAAACGACGCCAAAGTCACTGCTGACAAAACCTGTTTTTCCGTCCCAATGCCCAAACAATTTCATGCACTCAAATGCATTCATGCAACCTCCCTCGACTCACCTGCGATTACAAACACGCAAAACAGCCCCTCACACGCCACCAAACCAGCACGCACATACACACACTACACACACTCAAAACCACAAGTGGGAATTCCAAGAGCCCACGTAACCATTTAAACAACAATGCTAGTGGGAATTCAAGAGCCCACACAACAATTTAACCAACAATGCTTTATCAATACCAACCACAACCATGAACTACAACATGAATCTCACCTAAGGAAACCCTAACCCTAGTTCTTGGCCAAGCTTCAAATCAAGCTAAACAAGAAAACTAAACCATGGAATCATCTCCTCCACTAACTTTGATCCTCAAGAAGCTAAAACATGAGTAACATCCATCATTCTCATCAACTTAATCAATTTAAAGAAATTTCAGCAATCACCCAATTTGCAAAAGGGTAAAATACCTCAATCAAGTGCTTCCAATCAAGGTTGAGCTTTCACAATCAAGTGCTTCCAACTTCCAAAGAAAGGTTGGATTGGCAAAATTTCCCAAAGTTTTCTTCTTTTTTTTCCTCTCTTTTCCTCTCTTCCTTCTCTCGGTTTTTCCCTCTATTTTTCCTCCCTTGCTTGGCCGATTGTATTGCTCTAGAAAGAGCTTCAAGATAACTCTCCATAAATATCTTAAGTCTTGGTCAAATTGGGTAAAAAATGTCATGCCAAAATAACCTATCAATTTAGGTCTATTTCCACTCTTTCCCACATAACTTCTTTTCCTATCAAATTAGTCCATAAGAACTTAATTTAACCTAGCCCATCAAAGCTTAATTACCCTACTTAGGCTACTAATTACCTAGGAATTGTATTTCCCCTTAATCATGAATTATCACACATAAAATCAAAGAGTTAACAAACTCGTAATTAAACATAAAACTTAGACTCATATTCAAAACTAGGGTTTTAAGAAATCAAATTGGGGTTTCCATATTCAAATTAGGGTTTTATCAAAATTAGGGTTTTTCGGAACCAATTAGGGTTTTAGGTTTCAAATTAGGGTTTGAAAACGTGTAAAACAGGATTATTAAAACAAAACACTTTTTAAAAGTAAAACAAGCATATAACCACCTATAATAAACTTAAACAAAATAAAAGGTCGGTACGGGTCCTCACACAATGATTATGATATGCATCCGATAGGAGTGTCCGATACTTCCCCTATCTATCGAACGTCCGGTACTTCAGTTTGAGCATCCGATAGCAGTTCTTCTGAGAGTTCTCAATCTTTATCGGACGTCCGGTACTAGTTTTTAAGCATCCAACAGAGTTGAGTTTCTTTTGCACTTTTTGACTGAATCTTTTGATGTCTCCATATGCACCTAAGGATCTGAACTGACATTTTCTCAATTGAAAAAACATTAGATTGAAATTATCCAATTGTTTTGTAAACATCAAAATTCGGGATCAAGATTGACAATCTCCTCCTTTTTGATGATGACAAAACAATGGATGCCATATTGATAATTTGAATATAAACATACACAACTCCCCCTTTCACAAACCACCAATCAAAAGTAGTGGATGCAAACAAAAATTGAACATAACTCCCCTTTATTTGGTAACGTCCGAACCAATCATATGAATCAAGCATTCAAACCATTCAACCCATTCAAACCAACCATAACTCTCCCTCATTTAGTCATCCAAACAATTCAACAATTCAACCACATTTAAACTTCAAACCAACCAATTTCTCCCTCTTTTGTCATCACAAAAAAAGGAGCAATAGTAGTTTGAATACCAATATTCAAAATGCCAATATCATCAATATCACAATACAAATACATCAATATCACTATATCAAAATCAAAGGAATAAATACAAATACCCAACATTTAACAATTCCAACATTTAACATTTAACAAACACCAATATCCAATATTTAACAATTCTAACATCAATATGAACAAAACACCAAAGTAGCAAAATACTTAACGAATTATAGCCCAAAGTTTTTTTTTTTAAACTAAGAGAACATTATGAATGAGAGTTAGTACAACATGATCTAATAATCCACATAGATTTCATGCCTTTTCTTATATTTTTCTTCACATAGCAATCATTTTGCATATGTCCAAATTGGCAACAAAAATGGCACATAATACTAGAATCATTCACAAAAGTAGGTTTAATAAATTTAGTTCCTCTTTTTCTAGAAATAATAAAATAATTTTGGCCATGTAAAATATGGTTTTCTTTTCTTTGTAAAATATTTTGTTTCTCCTTTTGGAGACAAGCATTCAAATCATTAATTCTTTTCTTTAAAAGATTTTGTTCCTCCAACATTTTTTCATAAAACTTTATTTTATTTTCCAACTTCTTTTTTAAATCATTTATGCAATCAAAATCAATTTTGTGCTTTTTCAAATCATCATTGTCTTTTCTCAAATTCTTATTTTCCTGAAGAAGTCTAGAATTTTCTTCTAATAAAGCATTTATTTTTATTTTCAAATCCTTGTTTTTGGCATAAGATTCTTTCAAATTTTTATGCATTTTGATCATAAGAACTTGCATATCATCATTATCATCATCTTCATCACTAAGAGAGTGATTAGAGTTTACCTCATTATCTCTAAAGGCCATAAGTGCCATTTGAGTTGATTCTTCTTTTTCTTCCATTTCTTCATCCAAATTGCATTCATCCCAAGTAATTTTGAAATTCTTGAATTTTTCTCTTCTATCATTACTTGCTCTTCCTTCTCTAGAGCTCCTTTTATTTAGAATCTTCTTCAATATCCTTGCCATGTTATTTAGTTTCATATCTTCATCATCTTCTTGTGAGGCCTTGAATGCTATGACTCTCTTGATCCATGCTTCATCATCTTGTATTTTTAATTTCAACTCATAAGAGGTTAGCAAATTTACAAGAGATTCAATAGACATAGAATTTAAATCTTTTACCTCTTCTATAGCAGTGACTTTATTTTCCCATTCTTTTGGTAAGGCATTCAAAATTTTTCTATTTTTCTCATCCAAAATGTATACCTTGTTAAGCAATTCAAGATCTTTAGTAATATATCATTAAATCTACAAAACATTTTATCAACATTCTCATGAGGATGCATTTTAACATTGTCATTCACTTTATACATATCTCTCAACTTATCCCATACCTCCTTGGCCGATTTGCACCCTTTTACTCTAGTAAATTCATTTGTATCTAGAGCATTATACAATACATTCATGGCCTTGGCATTTAAAGAGAGATTGATTCTATCTTGAGCACTCAATTCACTTATAATTTTAATTCTATTTCTACTGGTTGTTTCATCTATAATAGTAGTCTCATAAGGTCCTTCACTAACAATAAACCACAACTCTATATCTATAGATTGCAAAAATATTTCCATTCTATCCCTCCAACTAACATAATTTAAACCATTGAACATGGGAGGTCTAATGATGGATTGCCCTTCTAAAAATAATGCATTATTGGTTGCTATCTTTACTCCTAAGCCAATTGAGCTTAATCTCAAGGAGACCAAGCTCTGATACCAATTGTTGGTCCCAAATGCAACCTAAGGGGGGTGAATTATATTGTTTAACAAGACAATCAATTATAGCAAAAATTCATCCAATAAAGCAAGTACAAACTATTTCTCAAGTATGCACAAAAGTATGTCAACTTAAACACAATAAATATATCACAATTCAGCAATAAAGAAAAGAGATATAGAAAGAATTGCAAACCAAATTTTTAAGTTGCACCGAACTTGGATAAAATTCACTAGTAGCTTCTTCAATTGTTGGTGAAGTTAACCAACTTGTACAAGTGAAGGTTCACTCCTTCCTCACTCTAAAAGCCTTTAGTTGAGTCAAGGAGTTTTACAACTATCCTAGTTAACCCTCAACAAGTTACAATTGAAAGCTCACTCAACCAATTAAGAACTACTATTACAAGTGAGGCAACCTTCACCATGGTTTTACTCGTCCTATTGAGTAACGTCACAAACCCCACTTTTCCCACACCTATACAACAAATGAAGAATATTTCTACCCAAATATATCACTTGTAAGCTTGTATTTCATGTAGGCAAAAGTCTATTATCCTCTTGAACTTGTGGGCCTTTATAGAGTGTGAGAAATGGGCTCAAGAAGCTCTCTAACGGTAAAAAATATGGCTGTTAAAAAATAGCCGTTGGAGCTATCAAACGTCTGATACAATGTTATGTGTCTGGTGCTATCGTCCGAAAGGTTCTTCTCAATGTCTATTGGATGGCCAATGGGTTTTGTGCGTCCGATGGAGTCTGCGTCCGATGCTGGTCATAGAGCTTGGATTTCATCTTTAATTCTATTGGATGTCCGATGATTATGATATGCGTCCGATAGGAGTGTCCGATACTTCCCCTGTCTATCGGACGTTCGGTATTTCGGTTTGAGCATCCCATAGTAGTTCTTCTGAGAGTTCTCAATCTTTATCGGACGTCCAGTACTAGTTTTCAAGCGTCCGATAGAGTTGAGTTTCTTTTGCTCTTTTTGATTGAATCTTTCGATGTCTCCATATGTACCTAAGAATCTGAACTGACATTTTCTCAATTGAAAAACATTAGATTGAATTATCCAATTGTTTTGTAATCATCAAAATCCTGGATAAAGATTGACAACATGAGCTTCATCCCCTCCTTCTTCATCTCCATCTTCATCCTAGTCTAGCCAGTATACAAGAGTGGATGACAAACACTATTAACTAAATTAATCTATACTAATCTAAAACTAAGAAAAGATGAGAGCTATATTTTTGTGGTGTGCCCTTCCACTCCCCAAAAACTCCCTAAAATGAAAGACACAAGTGTTTTCTTTTTCAGTAGAAATCTTCAGGTCTTTAACTTGTATTTTCAATGTGAACATGCTCCAAAAGTTAGCTTCAAAAGTCCAATTTTGTGGCTTCAATCGAATCAAGAAGATTGAAGTGACATAAAGCTATTTCTAGATATTGTTTGAGCTCTTTTCTTAGCCACCACAATGTGTTGTCCAATCTTGAAGCACATCGAGAAAGAATTCTTCAAGAAGCAAGTTGATCAAGTTACTTTTCTTTTAGTCAAAATTTTCCCAGTATCAAGTTGATCAACCAACCGAAATTAGCCCAGTATCAAGGCTGGTTTCCAAGGATTCTCTACAAAAAATTCTTTGAAATACCTTCTGGCCATATATTGAGGATGACAACCAGCTGAAACAAGGCTGGTTTCTCCTTCCTTATTTTGCGGCTCTTCTATTAAACACTTCCACACTTCTTGCATTTCTCCATCCACTTTAGTAACAAATTTCCTTCAATTCCCTTGCCTATTTTTCTTCAAAAACAACCAAGATAAGGAAGTAAAAGGGAATAAGAGTTTCAAGATTAATCTTCAAGCTTAAGTGTCAACTGTTAAGATGATTTTTGACTCCAAATCTTACCTTTTTACAACATATGGTTAAAATTGTGTAAAATCACTACCAAATATATCACTAATATAGCACTTATTAGTATTCAATTACTAATGTTTGCCTTCGGATCAAAAGACAAGATCACTACTCACGTAGAGCTTAATAAGAGCGAGAAAAAGAAGAAAATATGGAAAGAAAAAGAAAATATGTGATTGAAGTGTGCAAATTTCTTAATTCTTGTCCTTGTTTATATAAGTTCTAAGGGTTAGTTATAAGATAAATTTTCACATTTTTTGATTCTGCTAGTTATGTTGCAAGCATAATTAGATTAAGGGTGATAAATGAGATTGGACTTGTTCAATTGATGGTATGATAAGCTTTCCTTTGTTTGATATTATGGAATACTAGAATTAAAGTTCAACGTTTGCATAGTAATCATCTCGTTTCTACTTTTGCATATAAGTCTCTAATGTATGCAATTCCTCAAGACACGTCACGTCACGTCAAGACACGTTAAAATCAAGAATATCACCTTTCAAATGGTAGTGAGTGTGATAAAGTACACACTACCCCATTTGAAGGATCATCCAACCAAAAGTTTCAAGACACGACACATCAAGTAATATAGACACGATTCATATCAAGTCATGAGATTCAAGTTCACATAACAAGCCAAGAAACATGCATGGAAACTCACCAAAATAGCAAAATTCGGATTCCAAATTTGGCTCGATTTCAAACCGTCCACACTCCCTGAAACAAATAAAGAAAGGAGATAAGTTTCACTCCTTCATTAGCGAAACCAAATCAAAATAAACTTGTTTATTGGTTTAATCAAGATTTCCCCAAAATTTCCCCGAGTGAAAAGTATTCATATCGAGTAGTAAAATATAACAAAAGATTCTTTTTTTAAAATCGCTACATCATTTAAAATAAAATGCTCTAACGATATACTCCATATTCGCAACTTCTCAACTTTTTAGAACAAGGAAATCAAGTGAGGTCTTTCACCTTGAAAATCATCCATTCGAGTTTAAACTCAACACTAAGATTTAATCAAGGTTTTAACACATGTTTAAAATAAATTTCACCAAATCTCAATGTACGAAATTCATGAAAAATAGACAAAATATTTCAAACCCTCAAATCTGTCCAAATAGCACATTTTCTCAAAAATTAGTGAAAATTCAACTTTTCGCCAATAAAATTCAAGATTTTAACTCCATTCAAACTCTTACTTATAAATGAACATAATACATATTTATTTAGGCAAAATTTAGCCAAGAAACATCATAAAATTTTGAAATCAAGCATCATAACTTTCCAAGTGAGGTTCGGCCATCAAGCATCTCATTCCTTCAAAATTTTCACTAATATTCTTACTTTCTAACCACACAATAATTTCATCTCATAAACAACAATCACAACCACCACCAGGTCCTCAAGTCCACTACCTAAGAGGTCACCTCAAGTCAGCTATTTAAGTTGGGAATTCAAGAGCCCAACTCAATGTTCCGAGAACATCATTTTTAGCAAAATAAACTATAGATCTAAAGGATCTAGCATTAACAAAGTTAAAACTTGAAAGTTTAGATATCCTGCCTCAAGATCTACCTAGATCTAGCAAGATCTAGTGAAGCTCTACACAAGGATGATTTTCCAAGTTTAGCAACCCAAAGAACCTCCAATCTTAGCCAAGGATTTGATGATGATTTCCTCCTCAAATCTTAAGTTCCAGAAGATGGCAAGAAATAAGTAACCTTTTCTCTCTTTCCATCTCTTTCTCTCTCTTGGATTTTCTCCCTCTCTCTCTCTCTCTCTCATGGCTGTAACAACAGCAAAAAAGAGCAAGGGAAAGCTCCTCAAATGGTGTTCAAAGTGCAAGAGAATTGAAGAAGAAGAAGAAAGCTTGAAAATCTCTCTTTTCTCTGTCCCTGTACTCCGCTGCTCTCTCTCTCTCTCTATAGCTTCAAGGATGGCTGAGAATGAAGAGGCAAGGAAGTAAGAAACATGGCTTTATGGAGACAAAAAGTGTGGCTAGCCTTAAATTAAGGAAAAGTGGTCAACTTCCACTTTTTGTCGCGTCAATGCGCGACGCTTTAACCTTTACTGGTTTTTCCTCTTCCGGCACTGTCCTACCTTAAATATATTTTTGTAATATCTCTACATATGCTCGGTTTCATCTTGGAGTTACTATTCATGTCACGGTTCAAAAATCGATGCTAAAATTGGCCGAAACCAAACACCGGCAATTAATTCACGAAAAATTCTCTAAATTAAAAAATAATAATTCAAAGCATAAATTCACTAATATTTTAGTGAAAATACATTATATAATTATTATTATCATTGTTATTTATTTTTTAAAAAAAGAATAAAATTTTGAGGCCCTCACAAGGTAGATCTGTACCTAGCCAGCTTGGTGATAGGGTGCTAATTGAAGTAATATTACATGCATGAGTTACTAATTATGTATATTATTTTAGCTTTAATTTGAATGAAAGCCAACTCATTGGCTTGTGTTTTGCTTTACAAGGAGAAAAGTGTCAATTTATTGCAAACCTACTTGGAAATGCACAAATGGAATGGGAACATGATGAAAACACGTCTAGGTTGATGATGTGTACTTGTGTTCAAGAAGAAAGCTTAAGCTTGGAGAAACCAAATTGGAATTTCATGGAAGATGTGATCAATCACTAAGTCAGGCAACAATTAACACCGGTTATGTCACCAGTTATTAATTGGAAAAATGGAAAATTGAAGCGAAGAATAACTGGTGCTAGTCTTTGGGCCGGTTTTCAAGCTAGTCTTTGTCAGGAATCCATGCGAAACTCATTTTTGTCAGCTTTTTGAAACTGATTCCAACTGGGATTCACTTCTAATTTCAGGGAACTATAAATAGGAGTTATTAGAACGTGTTTAGGGGTTGGAAAACATTAGTTTAACTTACCGAAAATATATTTTCATATTTTCTTCTTGAGAAATCAAGATTATTCATGGTCAAATCAAGGCGCGATCAAGGAGAAGATTAGGGCGAGTAAATTGAGAAGTGTTCTTACCATTTTCTTTTCTTTGTGGACTGTTTGAATGTGTGATTTTAATTCTTTCTATTATGTCGAACTAAATTTGTTTCTAGAGTTAAGGTTTTACGAAGGGATTTTGATTAATTTTTCTATTTAAATTCTTGGCTTTGCTACGATTTAGTTATTTTGATTTTAATTACATATTTGTGATTGACCACCATGAGCATGCTTTTTGGGTTTGTATTGAATTGAGAAAGGAGATACAACTGTGCACTACATAAATAATCATATTTAACCTAATGACAAGAGTAAATTTGGATTTGTATAATGCACGAGTAGTTAGAGATACCATATCTAAGAAGCTTTCATTTGCTACTATTTCCTTCAATTTGTCAATCATTTACATAATAGAGAAGTTTTAGTAATATTAGTAGTTGTCCGTTCTTTCCTGTAGGTTCAACCTTTAATACCCTATACTCAATTTTGACCTGTATACTTACAGAAAATTGTGTGTGAGGTATTTAGCAATTTATAAATGTAAAAATTGACTATGGATTGAGCATAATTTTGTATGCAAATCTTGTGCTTGTCAAAGTCGACTACAAACTTGTGAAATTCTATAAAATTACTAAACAACGAGCCATAAAGGTGCACATCTACTTTCGTGAGTATACTTCCAAAGTTTAACACTGCCTTGAGCTAGTGTTAAATCTCCATTCTCATTGGAAATTCAACACATTGAGATTATCATAATCAATGGTCAATTAATTATTATTACATAAATAAAATATCCTAATCAATGGTCAGTTAATTATTATTATATAAATAAAAGTATTAAATAGCTTGCTGAAGATAATACACTACAAAAAAATAACCTTTTTGTGACACATGTATTAAGGCACTCTAATAAAAATGCCTTAACACACTTTTATTAAGGCACTAGGTATAAAGTGCCTTATAAGTGCCACTTTTTAAGGCGTTGTTAACGTCTCTTTATTTTGTACCAAAATTTTCTTTTTATTTCATTTTGGTGGTAAGCAAACTTGACAAAGAGAAAGACCCAAATATTTTAGACTAGTACTCCATCGGACTATTCCATCAGATACTTCATCTCTTCCCACTTTCTGTTTCCCTAGTCTTTTCAAACCTTACCTCAATTTTCTCAACCTCTAATTCAACCTTCAATCATCTTCTCTTTAGTCATCCTCTAATGAAAAAAGATAGTCCATTACTAGCAAAGGCCAATTACTCAAGAGAGTGCATCTATCTCTTTTCTCTCTCTATTATGCATAATTTTGTCTTTTATTTTTCAAATTTCTTAGGTTCCTGAAATTATATTTCATTGGGGTAGAAATTTATGTGTAGGATTTGAACTTAGCTTTTAGATTTTATTTGTTTATTTGCTCATCTTAGATTAAAGATTTCTCTCTTGACTGTTTTTAGCAGTTTTCTAACTAATTAATTAGTGGAATCTCCTGTCGATAGCTCAATTTTGTGCTTATCAGGTATTTTTACTTTTTCTTTTTCTAAATTTAGTTTAATCTCATTTGCTTCGATTGTCGGCTGCATGCATATGAAGTTGTAAATTGCTTTATTTCCTATTTGTCTATGGCTGTATATGTTAGCTAAATTAGAAACTTTACTTATATTGGCCCCTGAATTGTGGATTTTTATGAACTTTTAGGCTTTTAATCTATATAAATTTCTTCACTTAGTTACTCCCTTGTAACTTCTACTATCTTCTAAATGTGACTGAAGATTCAGACATGCAATAAGGCAGTCTTAAAGATGCTATGAACTTGATGGCAGCCTTGAATAGTTTTTTGAGCTCGATTTGGGAACAACTTCTTGACAAGGTGTTTTTAGTATAAATGTAGTGTCCACTTCTATAAGAATCGTAGTTATATAGGCAATGTAGCTTGAGTTATAAAACTTGAAAATTGGAATCCGACCAGCTTGCTATATTGCTGACAGAAAATTTTACTAACTTTAGAGGCAGTTTAAGGTGATTTATGATCTAAATCCCACAATAGTTACTTGGCAAGTTTTTTAGTCTCTGAGACTAGTTTCTGGATTCTTAAGGATCATGATCATATGAGTTTTATATCTCAAGATATAGCGAATTAGTAGGACTACCTGGACTGGAATTCAATAAGGGGAAAAATCCACTTTTCATCCCTAAACCTTCGGTTAGGGATACATTTCGTCCTCAAACTATTTAAATGGCCATATGCTTGGCACGTGAGCCTTTCCATCAAAATTCAATAATCTGCTGTTTTTGGAATTAATGTGTCCAGAAAATTTTATTTCAGATACCAAATATGTACCACCAAAATAGTTTGAGGACGAATGTGTCCCTGATTGAAAGTTTGGAGATGAAAAGTGGATTTTCCCATTCGATGAGGATGATCAACCTGCTGGCATAACCTCGTAGCTTATTTTAGCCCAGCCTTTAGGATGGTAATTAGGAGAAGTTTCCTTAACAAGAGTTTTGCTTAATAATGTTTTTCAATGGCACCAGTTTCATAAAATTAGAAGTATAGATCAAAAAGAGTTTGTAAGGAAACTTGCATTAGCAGGGGTATGCTATTGGTATCATATAGTAGGAAACAAATGATTTCTTGACCTAAGAAATTCAAAATTAAGTACCATTTGTTGAATACAAAACTAGATGTGTAGCCCTTTACACATGTAATGTTTCTAGTCATGCTTCCTATAGATTGAGTGGTTACCTTCATAGATTTTTTTTACAATTTTAGAATACCAACAAGAAGAATAAGATGAATAAAGCCAAGAAAACAATGAATCACAAGACTGGGAAGAAATCCTTTGCTCAAATTACAAAGAAATTGGTAAATAATTGTAACCTTTTAATTTTAATTTTAATTTTTATGAAGACTTATTTTTCTGTAGATGAAAAATATTTGTCACAGCCTATCGCGAGTTGACATGTTTGAAGAGTGCTATACCGACTCAAACAGAAAGCCAGGAAATGATGACGTAGCAACTACATTAGTAAGTTTATATCACTAATTGCGAGATCTCGATTTTTCCCAAGTTTTGGAAAATATTAAATAATGTTAATTATAGTAATTATTGTTTGCCAAGGAGTTTATATGGTTTGTTTTACGTCTTAAAGTGTTTTGATTTAACTATTTTGTTTTAAAAGTCTGAAAACCCTAATTTGAAATTTAAACCCTTGTTTGCTTCGAAAACCCTAAATTTGGATAAAAAGCTAATTTGTATATAAAAAACTCCAGTTTGGTTTCGTAAAACCCTAGTTTTGAAAGTGAATCTAAGTTTTATGTCCAACTACAAGTTTGTTATTTCTTTGATTTTATGTATGTTCAGGCATGATTAAGAAAAGTGATTAAGATCCTTAGGTGATTAGTAGTCTAAGTAGGTGAGGTTATGCATTAGTGGACTAAGTTGAATGTAGGGCCTATGGACTAAATTGATAGGATAAGAAATCATTTGGGGTAAGGATGATGGACACCTTAAATTGCTAGGTCTTCTTGGCATGATAATCTTGACCATTAGCTAAACTTTGACTAGGAGAAAGAACTATCTATTAAGTTCAATCCTTTAGCCATTTGAAGACAAGAGAGCTCGGGTGGAGAGAGGCCAAGAACAAGGAAAAAATCGGGAAGAAAGAAAGGAAAGAAAAGAGAGGAAAATCAGAGAGAAAAACTTGAGATTTCATCCAACTTCAATTATCTAATCTTGATTTGGAGCTAGGAGGAGAAGATTGCACGTGGGAACTTGGAGTTTCACCAAGAACATAAGCTAGAAAGGTATCCTTTCTATCTTTACAAGCTGGAATTTTGATCTAAGTTGATGAAGTTGTTGGATTTTGTTGTTTTAGCTTAATTCATGATCATTTATAGCTTTTGAGATGATTCTATGGATTGGTTTTATTTTCTGTCTGAATTTCTGTCCGAATTTGCTCTGGCTATTTGAGTATGATGGAGGCTGAATTAGCTTTAGCACAAAACATGAAAAGTGTAGAGAGTTTGGTGAGGATTCTACCTGTAAATTTTCAGATGAATCGGAGGATTGTATCATGTGAAATGAATAAAATTCCCCCGATGCCTTGTTTCTATCTGAGATGTTATTTTGCCACTGTAATGGGTCATTTTGACTGGGAAGATGAATGTTTTTGCTTTTGATGTCTTCTTAAGCATTGTAGCCTTGTACATTAGCTTTCTAATGGCTAAGGAATCACTTGATTTGGAGCTGTGAGTGTCGAGTTATGGCCAACTGAAGCTGTCCTACTCATATCTCTGCGATAGAGTAGAAAGCCATTGTTTTGATTAATTTCGACCTAGTTCGAGATGGAATTGGGTTTTGACTTCTTCATGAAAGTTGTATAGGGTTGAGTTTTCTTTCTAGCTGTTAAATTTTAGAGCATTTGGTTCTTTGTGCGCTGAGATATGATCATTTGAATCTGGCCTGTCAATAAACATGAGATTGAAATTTCTGGGAAAGTTTTCATGCTTTTTGACCCAGAAGGAGTAAATGTAGGTGAAATTTTTCTTCATGAAAGTTTTAGCTTGTTCTCTCAGTTTCGAAACGGCACCTCATGCACTTCAATCTGACACTCGTACCATGAGTTATGATCAAAATGGCAAAAGGTGTCAAATCTGCCTTTCACACCTTCTAGTGTGTGTTTTCCGTTTTGATTTTAATGTCGTCCGTTTTCGTTCAAGCGCCCATGCATGTGCACTCTTTACTGTTTTAAGTGTTTTTAAGTGTTGTTTTGGCATCTTAGTGATTGTTTGGGTAATTTTGTGGCTCGATTTAAACCCTATTCAAACCTAAATATCTCATATCTTGTGTGCTATTAGACTTGGAAGGTGAATACAAAGGGGATCCGAGAACGGACGCATAGGGTTTGCTTTGCTTGAAGGTGAGTGATCTTTGCATGTGTGTGACTTGAATGATCTTGTTATGTGCTCCTTGAATGTTCACTACTTGTTTAAGTGTTAAGTGTTTCTAAAACTGTTCAAATGTGAAACTTTTCTCCGTTATACCATTTGTTAGACGAGTGTGTACTTTATCGCACTCGGTCTAGTCAAATATGACATTTTACTGTTTAAAGTGATTAATTGACTGTTATTTTGACTGTTTGTGCATGAGTGTAAGCCTTTGGCTGAACTGGGCCCTCGCCCATCATTACTAGCCTATTCGAGCCAGAAGCGGACTCGGTCGGGTAGGTTAGGAACCTTGGGCCACTGTTACGGTATACTGGAGTATTACCACTGGGTGTTATAAGGAGGAGTAGGAGGTTGATTGACCGGCTAATGAGATGGATTGCAATTGCCCCCAATGGACACCGTACCCTTTAACTGAGTGTTTCCTTATTTTACATGTTTTATTGGTGATAAATTTCCTAACTAATTATTGTTGGATTCTTCGGTGCTACTATATGGAATTGCATGTTTTGAGATTGCTCACTGGGCTTTTAGCTCATTCCTTCCAATTTTGTTTTCCTTGGCAGGGTTTGAGATCGAGAGCCTCCAAAGACTGCTTTAGGTTGATTGTTTTGGAGACTTTAAGTTTATATTTTGATGTAATCCTTGTATTTTGAATTGTACTTATAAAATTCTGAACGGATAAACTTTTGTATCTATAATTATAGTTTGGGACGGTTGTGGTTCGCTAAGGAAGATTTGGGGTTTAAATGTTACATTTGACTGGAGAATATTAAAGTTATTTTGTTATGTGAAGTAATTGCTCGCAATTGAATTGAGGAACTGTAGTGAGTCCCGGCGAGAGTTGGGCAGGAGGCCTGTCGAACCCTTTGGTTCGCCTTAGGGGGAGGTGGGGCTGTCACAGGTGGTATCAGAGCTTAGGCTTCAGATATCTGTAGTGTATCCTAGGTTTAAAGTTTAGGATACCAGACCGTGGGACTAATTGGATGTTAAGTGAAATATGGAGCGCTAGGGTTTCTTATATTGTAGGAAAAGAAAAGAATTGTGTGGGATTGATTTGAAAAGTGATAGGTGAGTTTTTCTTGAACAATGGTATTAGTCGATATCTATAGGAATGAATTTGACTAAGTTAAACCATAGAATTCGAGGCATCATTAGGGTTTTAATCTTTATATGTAAGTGTAAGAGATTGGATATGATTCTTGAAATGATTATTTAAGTGAGACTTTTATGAATTTTCTATGAGGAATAATGGGGATTGAGTTGATTCGCACTTGGAGATGGCCAGTCCTAGTGTGAATTGACTTGGTTCCTATTTGACGCTTAGATTAGCAAGTTATGCCTATCCCCTAGGTTTGAACTTGAAACTTGAGGTTTTGATTAGAAACTCAAATACTGGTGATTCTTGGATATAAATATGCTTTATTTAGTGACTTGCTCGTTAAATATCTTGAACTTTGAATGACTGATATTTGGCTTCAACATGTGTTATGGATTGTTTAGCCCTAAATTTTGTATCGGCATGCAATGTGATTAAGATTGGTTTACATCTAATGTTAACTGTGAATATGTTCCTTGTGAAAATGTTACTTGTGTATCTGGTTCCATTTGCTTATCTTGAGAATTGTTGTATGTATGCATGCGTAGATCATCATGGTTAGTGAGCTTTTTATATATGCATATATAGATTAGTTGTGAGAATGGAAGATAGAAGACCGCGACGGGGACGCCCACGCAGACAACCCCAAAATCAAGAGGAAGTGAGTGGGTCTGGGTCTAACCGAAACACTGAGCCAAGGGCTGAGACAAAAGATCAAGTGGCACTAGCCCTAAATCGTATGACGGATTTGTTAGAATGTTTAGTACCTCAACAAGGCCATGGAGCTGGACAAGTGAATCAACTTGGAAACCAAGAGATAGGGGAAGATAGGGCCTTAGAAAGATTTCAAAAATTTTCTCTACCTAAATTTTCTGGGGATCCTGACCCCGATAAAGCCGAGAATTGGTTAGAGAATATAAGAAATATATTTGATGCATTGGACTATTCAGAGGAGAGACAAGTGACCTTTGCTGTGTTCCAATTTGAAGGAGTGGCTCGAGCATGGTGGAATGCTATAAGAAACAAGTGGGATACGGATCAAACTCCGAGAACTTGGATGAATTTTGTATGAGAATTTAATGAAAAATTCCTACCACCACTAGTCCAAGAGAAGAGAGAAGATGATTTTATAAAGCTTCGCCAGGGAACCCTAAGTGTGGCAGAATATGAAACTCAATTCACTAAATTGTCTAGATTTGCTCCAGAGTTGGTAATTACAGAGCGAAAGAGAATAAGACGGTTTATTCAGGGGCTTAACCTAGAAATTCAAGACACCCTTGCAGTAGCTCAAATTGAAACTTTTAGTGATGCCCTTGAGAAAGGCCAAAGAGTCGAGATTACAAAATCTCAACTCAAAGCCTTTCAAGCCCGAAAAAGAGATACCCCTAGTGGTAGTTCCCTTGAGACTTCTAGAGAGACTATACTGCCACCAACAGTCGGAAAAGGAACTAGTGGAATAAGACTACCTCCTTATTCTTCTCAAAAGATGGAGCAACTAGAAAGGGCTACATTACAAGGAACTCAAACAAGAAGGGTCCAACCAAAGGAAACACCGCTGGGAAGTCAAGCCACGGTTGTCCAACCAACTTGTGGATGCTGTGGGAAAAGCAATCACACTGAGGACAACTGTTAGGTGAAAGGGTGAAAATGTTTGCGTTGTGGGAGTGCCTACCATCAAGTTAGCCACTGCCCAAGGAGGCAACTGTGAGAGAGAGAGTAATCCTCGCCAAGGAAATGTAACTATTTCTCAACAAGTTACTGAAGGAGGGAACCGACCACGAGCACTGGCTAGAACATATAACCTTCTTGGTCAACAGATTTCAAGATCGACTGAGGTAGTAGAAGGTATGAATTTCGAGGACGAAATTCTTTTAAGGAGGCGAGATTGTGAGATCCCCATTTTTCCCAAGTTTTGGAAAATATTCAATAATACTAATTATAGTAATTATTGTTTGCCAAGGTGTTTATATGGTTTGTTTTACGTCTTAAAGTGTTTTGATATAACTATTTTGTTTTAAAAGTCTGAAAACCCTAATTTGAAATTTAAACTCTTGTTTGCTTCGAAAACCCTAAATTTGGATAAAAAGCTAATTTGTATATAAAAAACCCTAGTTTGGTTTCGTAAAACCCTAGTTTTGAAAGTGAATCTAAGTTTTATGTCCAACTACAAGTTTGTTATTTCTTCGATTTTATGTATGTTAAGGCATGATTAAGATCCTTGGGTGATTAGTAGTCAAAGTAGGTGAGATTATGCATTAGTGGACTAAGTTGAATGTAGGGCCTATGGACTAAATTGAAAGGATAAGAAATCATTTGGGGCGAGGATGATGGACACCTTAAATTGCTAAGTCTTCTTGGCATGATAATCTTGACCATTAGCTAAACTTTGACTAGGAGAAAGAACTATCTATTAAGTTCAATCCTTTAGCCATTTGAAGGCAAGAGAGCTCGGGTGGAGAGAGGCCAAGAACAAGGAAAAAATCGGGAAGAAAGAAAGGAAAGAAAAGAGAGGAAAAAAAGAGAGAAAAACTTGAGATTTCATCCAACTTCAATCATCTAATCTTGATTTGGAGCTAGGAGGAGAAGATTGCACTTGGGAACTTAGAGTTTCACCAAGAACATAAGCTAGAAAGGTATTGTTTCTATCTTTACAAGCTGGAATTTTGATCTAAGTTGATGAAGTTGTTGGATTTTGTTGTTGTTTTAGCTTAATTCATGATCATTTATAGCTTTTGAGATGATTCTATGGATTGGTTTGATTTTCTGTCTGAATTTCTGTCCGAATTTTCTCTGTCTATTTGAGTATGATGGAGGCTGAATTAGATTTAGCACAAAACATGAAAGTTGTAGAGAGTTGGGTGAGGATTCTACCTGTAAATTTTCAGATGAATTGGAGCACTGTATCATGTGAAATGACTAAAATGCCCCTGATGCCCTGTTTCTGTCTGAAATGTTATTTTGCCACTGTAATGGGTCATTTTGACCGGGAAGATGAATGTTTTTTCTTTTGATGTCTTCTTAAGAATTTTAGCCTTGTATGTTAGCTTTCTAACGGCTTTGGAATCACTTGATTTGGAGCTATGAGTGTCGAGTTATGGCCAACTAAAGCTGTCTTGCTCATATCTCCGCGATAGAGTAGAAAGCCACTGTTTTGATTAATTTTGACCTAGTTCGAGGTGGAATTGGGTTTTTAATTCTTCATGAAAGCTGTAGAGGGTTGAGTTTTCTTTCTAACGGTTAAATTTCAGACCATTTGGATCTTCGTGCGCTAAGATATGGTCATTTGAATCTAACCTGTCAATGAACCTGAGATTGAAACTTCTGGGACAGTTTTCGTATTTTTTGACCTAGAAGGAGTAAATCTGGGTGGAAATATTCTTCATGAAAGTTATGGCTTGTTCTGTTATTTTTGAAACGGCACCTCGTGCACTTCAATCTGACACTCGTACCATGAGTTATGATCAAAATGGCAAAAGGTGTCAAATCTGCCTTTCACACCTTCTAGTATGTGTCGTTCGTTTTGATTCTAATGTCATCCGTTTTCGTTCAAGCGCCCATGCATGTGCACTCTTTACTGTTTTAAGTGTTTTTAAGTGTTGTTTTGGCATCTTAGTGATTGTTTGGGTAATTTTGTGGCTTGATTTAAACCCTATTCAAATCTAAATATCTCATATCTTATGTGCTATTACACTTGGAAGGCAGATACAAAGGGGATCTGAGTACGGACGCATAGGGTTTGCTTTGCTTGAAGGTGAGTGATCTTTGCATGTGTGTGACTTGAATGATCTTGTTATGTGCTCCTTGAATGTTCACTACTTGTTTAAGTGTTAAGTGTTTCTAAAACTGTTCAAATGTGAAACTTTTCTCCGTTATACCATTTGTTAGACGAGTGTGTACTTTATCGCACTCGGTCTTGTCAAATGTGACATTTTACTGTTTAAAGTGATTAATTGACTGTTATTTTGACTGTTTGTGCATGAGTGTAAGCCTTTGGCTGAACTGGGCCCTCGCCCATCGTTACTAGCCTATTCGAGCCAGAAGCGGACTCGGTCGGGTAGGTTAGGAACCTTGGGCCACTGTTACGGTATACTCGAGTATTACTACTGGGTGTTATAAGGAGGAGTAGGAGGTTGATTGACCGGCTGATGAGATGGATTGCAACTGCCCCCAGTGGACACCGTATCCTTTAACTGAGTGTTTCCTTATTTTACATGTTTTATTGGTGATAAATTCCCTAACTGATTATTGTTGGATTCTTTGGTGCTACTATATGGAATTGCATGTTTTGAGATTGCTCACTGGTCTTTTAGCTCATTCCTTCCAATTTTGTTTTCCTTAGCAGGGTTTGAGATTGAGTGCCTCCAAAGACTACTTTAGGTTGATTGTTTTGGAGACTTTAAGTTTATATTTTGATGTAATCCTTGTATTTTGAATTGTACTTATGAAATTCTGAATGGATAAACTTTTGTATCTGTAATTATAGTTTGGGATGGTTGTGGTTCGCTAAGGAAGATTTGGGGTTTAAATGTTACATCTGACTGGAGAACATTAAAGTTATTTTGTTATGTGAAATAATTGCTCGCAATTGAATTGAGGAACTGTAGTGAGTCCTGGCGAGAGTTGGGCAGGCGGCCCGTCGAACCCTTTGGTTCGCCTTAGGGGGAGGTGGGGCTGTCACACTAATTGTTTAATGAATTAGTACTCTAAAGGACTTAACTACTAGCTTAAACTTGACTCAACATTCACTGATGCAAGATAGAAGATTTTAGTAATTTTAGATTTTTTTGGATTTTGAATACAACAAGCTTTGAAAGAAAAATTTAGGTAGCTTCCCTAATTTTGAGGATAGTGTTGGTCTTAATGATGCATTGGCCCAAGTTTTTGGGGAAGATAAGAATGGGCGTGTACGTATGTAATGTTTAGGTATCACACCATCAGACAAATGGGTGTAATGTACCTAGTTGTAGCACTTGTCAGCGCACTATTATGGAGCAATAGGCAGCAATTTCTAAGATGGAAAAAAAATTTTCTAAGCAAGATCAACAATTGAAGGACCAAGCCATAGAACTTGCTGAGCTCAAGGCACTAGTGTGTCAGTAGCAAAATAGTGGCTCCAAAACTGGTGGTTCTACAAATGCAACATCCCCTAGTCACATTCCAAAATCACCTACTGATACTCATTCTCTTAAGATATGTTCATGATTTTTCCAAGAATTTATTGTGACTATAACATGTTAGAGTACTTAGCTTTATTGTCTGAAATTGTTGATTCACTGAACTACTAGCATGTTTGGCTATATTGATTAGTAAAATGTGGTGATTCAACTTAGTAAAATCATGTGAGTTTTGTTGCTGAAAATTGGACAAATGGATAAATTGTAGGGGGAAATTTACCAATTTTTTAAAAATAAATTTGCTAATAATATTCTTTTGTTGTTAATTATTTCTAGGAAGGCGACTGGGTAGATATTTTCAGCTTGTTTGATCCAAAAAAAATGCCTTGCTATTTGTCGCCTCCA
Organism: Gardenia jasminoides; assembly: GCA_013103745.1. Classification (NCBI taxonomy): domain Eukaryota; kingdom Viridiplantae; phylum Streptophyta; class Magnoliopsida; order Gentianales; family Rubiaceae; genus Gardenia; species Gardenia jasminoides. The sequence continues at coordinate 13,698,670 of CM023099.1, forward strand.
AGAAGTTGATCCTTCTAAAGTTGTTGGTGGACAACAATTAGGACCATGTTGGTGTGAAGTACTGGTACAAATTGTGGTGGAGCACAATGAACAGCTAATCAGGGCTTATAGGCTATTGCAGACAATTGAATATGTACTTGGTGCACCGATTGCTTAGCCAGTGAAATTGGTATGTTCTATTACAAGACTATTCTAGGCTTTTCTTTATGAATATTAGAAGTTACATAGAAAATGAATTGGTGTTCTTACTTAATCTATTAATTTGATAGGTGAAGATTTATGAGAATTGATAGCTGCATTTTAATAAAAGACATTGCTGGATCTATTGCAAGAGTTGGCTAGCTCCCTTTTATTTGGAGAAGCAATGATAAATTTTGAGTTAATTTCAAACTTATGACACTTTTTGCTTGACTCAAGTTGTTACGAGTAGTTTATGAACTGGTCAAAAAGCATATTTGTGATCCATAGACATTCAAATAGTTTGTATTCTCTAGCAATTTCACATTACTTTTGAATTATTATATTAGTTGCATCTGATCAGTGTTTTCTTTAATATTTTTGAGACAGAAAAGAGTAACTATCTTGTTATTTCATATAGTGTATTTTACATGTTGTATAAGGAGACTTGAGAGTAGACAATTGGATGAGAATTGCATCCAGAGAGAGAGAGAGAGAGAGAGAGAGAGAGACCTATTAAGGCACATTATAATGTCAGTATTGAAACTAATAAAGCCACATATTGTGACACTTTTATATGTCTAAATATTTTCTTTTACAATGCTCTAAAAGGCAGGTAAATACTACACTATAAACTGCCATTAATGTATAGAATGCACTTCATTGTGCCTAAAAAATCTCTTTGGTGGCAGTTACAAGTGTCCTAAAAGGTGTAAAAATGGTATCATGCAAAACATCTCAATAGCTTCCTTTACAGACATTAGATTGTGCCTATCGAGATATCTGTTATGGCAATTGTAAGTGGATGTCAAAAAGCACCTCAAAAACCTTTCCAAATGGGGGGTTTAGAGGACACTTGCCTCATGCTCTCAATACCTTAAATGCCCCTAAAATTTATCTATTGCATCATTTTGTTGTGCCTCCAAATATGTTTTTTCTTGTAGTGATTGTGAGGGTCTCAAAATTCTAATTTTATTATTTTTTAAAAAATGTGTAATAATATTTATATTATAATTATTCACTAAAATATTAGTGAATTTATACTTTGAGTTATTATTCTCCAATTTAGAGAATTTTTCTAGAATTATTTGCCGGTGTGTGGTTTCGGCCAGTTTAAGCATCGATTTTTGTTTCAAAATGTGAATAGTGACTTTAAGATGAAACCAAACATATGTAAAGGTATTATAGAGATATATTTATGGTTGGACAGTATCAGAATGAGATAAAATAATAAAATTTAGAGTGTCACGTGCGACGCGACAAAAAGTGGTCGTTTGACCACTTTTCCACAATTTAAGGTGAGCCAAGCTTTTTGTCTCCCTTAAAGCCCCTTTTCTTGCTTCTTGGACTTCATTTTCATCCACTCTTAGAACTCAAAGAGAGAGAGGGAGGCCAAAGCATAGAGAGAGAAAAGAGGCAGAGTTTGTGAGGTTTCTTCCAACTTCATCTTCTTCCTCAAGCTTGAAGACTCCATTGAAGACTTGGCTCTTGCTTCTTCTTCTTTCCTTGGCTGCCGAGAGAGAGAGAGAGAGAGAGTGAGAGGTGAGAGGGTGGTGAGGAAAGACAGTTTCTTCTTGGTTGGCTACTTCTTGTTCTTGAGCTCGGAGATGGAATCCATCATCAAAACAAGCAGATCTTGGGCTAAGGTTGGAGATTCTTGGAGTTGCTAAGCTTGGGAAAAACATTCTTGAGAAGAGCTCACAAGATCTTGCTTGATCTTGTTAGATCTAGATAGATCTAAAGGTATAAGATTCAAATCTCTTAGATCTAACTTGATTAGTGTTAAATATTGTAGATCTACGGTTTATTTGTTTAGAAATGTTTATATTTGGAATATTGGAGTCGGGCTCTTGAACTCCCAACTTAGGTAGCGGACTTGAGGTGACTTTTAGGTAGCAGACTTAAGAACCTGATCATGGTTGTGGATGTTGTCTATGAGATGAGTGCATTTTATGGTTAGAAAGTAGCATTTGTTGTTGAAAATTTTGAAGGAAAAAGAGTGAGAGCTGGCCGAACCTATGTCTGGAAATTTTGATACTTGATTTCGAAATTTTGTGATGTTTCGTGGTTCGATTTTTGCCTAAGTATATATGTATTATGTTCTTTTATGAGTATATACTTTAATAGAGTTAAAATCTTGAACTTTAATGGTGAAAAATTGAGTTTCACTAAATTTTGATGTAAAAGTGCCATCTTGGACAGATTTGAGGGTTTGAAATATTTTGTCTAATTTTCATGAATTTTATGCATTGAGATCTAGTTAAAATTGTTTTAAACATGCGTTAGAACCTTGACTTAAAAGTTTAGAGTTGAGTTTAAATTTGAATAGGTGATTTTCGAGGTGGAAAACCTCACTTAATTTTCATATTCAAAAGAATTTGGAAGTGGTGATTAGGGAATATATCGATGGAGCATTATATTTTAAATGATATAGTGATCTTAAAAAGATTCACTTGTGACATTTTATCATTTGAAATGAATATTTTCCTCGAGGGAATTTTGGAAAAAACCTTGATTAAATCAAGGAATAAGTGTACTTTGATTTGATTGTCAAATGGAAGAGCGAAACTTATCAATTCTCCTTATTCGTTTTAGGGAGTGTGGAAGGCTTTGAAACCAAGCAAAATTTGGAATCCGAACCTTCATACTTTGGTGAGTTTCCATGCTTGCTATGTGCTTATGTGAATTTGACTTGAAATATGTTTAGTTAGGTGATTTGATGTGAAAATTTGGTTTTGATCCATCAAATGGAGTAGTGTGTACTTTATCACAATTTCTCCAATTTGAGTGGAAAATTTGTAAGAATATTTTGATGTGATTTAAGAGTATTTGATGTGATTTATGTGTGTATGAAAATTTTGGGAATTCCTAAGACCTATCAGCAAGTTGTTTGACTCGAGCTGTAGGCTAGGCCTAGGCCGAGGAGAAAGGGACGAGCCATAGGGTTATTATGTGATGTGATGTGTGCTCTGGACTTGACGAAAGGGCTTGTCCATTATGGAGAGCAAAACAAAAACTATGTGATCCACTATGTGAACAACTATGTGACAAACTATGTGTGGAGTCAGGCCCGAAGGGGGTTTGGTGGAATAAGAAGAAGTGGAAATCTACATGGACTATATGAAAGTTAATGGAGTGTCAACTACATAGAACGTGGTCGAGCTTCGCGTATCCTAGCTCTTGAGAGCCCTTGTATCCTACTTTGTGTTGTTAATTGCTTTCCTTATTTGTTTATTTCTAAATTTGAGTTTAAAAGTGAAGTATCATATGAGCTATGTGCTTTGCATGCCTTTTGGAACTTACTGGGCTTTTTAGCTCATTCTTTCAAATTTTTTTTCCTTAGCAGGGACTGAAAGCCCAAGTGAAGGCACCCACAACTAGAGTTAGAGTTCACTTTTGTATCTAGTTTGAAAAATTTGAATTATGGATTGGAGGGTTTATGTATTATGAGAATTTGAATGTATGATTAAGTACTTTATGTAATTTGGGATTGTATGGTTGGAACAATGTTTTTGTGAGTTACCGTTTGCTTTGGTTTGATATATTAGTGATTATTATGTGAGTGAGTCCTGGCGAGAGTTAGGCAGGCGGCCCGCTGAACCCTTTGGTTCGCCTTAGGGGAAGGTAGGGCTGTCACAGTGATAGCATCAAAATAACCAAGGAAATATCACAAACAATCCATACATAGTTTAACCAAAACCTAAGTCATGAAACTTTAGCTAAACACAAACCACAAGAAAACACAATCCAATCATGTATTATAACTAACAAAAGAATCAAATACAAGAGTAAAATGTTAGAAGAGATCAAACCCTTGTCACATGGGCTCAACTTCTCCATCTTTAATCTCAATCTTCGTCCAAGCTAGGTAAATACAAAGATTGGGTGAAACAACACTAATCCTAGATAATCTAACCTAAGAAGTTAAGATCTAACTAAGATCTAAAGCTATTTTTTCATACATGGGAAGCCCCTTTTCATAAAAAGAAGAAATAGTTCAATTATTTTGCAAGTTGCGTAAGTTGCACTGCTCTGCCGACACAAATCAGCCCACAATCCATGGACGGGTTGTGGGATGGATTGCTCCCCTATTTCTGCCTTGGAACTGCTAAAAAATGAAGTGCAAAGTGGATCTGCAAGGCAATCCGAAGACTACCCGTGGATCTACTATTTTGCTTTGTTCCTCACGCATTTTTGCTCTCTAGCAGCAATTAATCCATTCTTGAATGTAGTTTTCGGAAGCATGAAAGCATGAACCTGTCTATGGATTGCTTTGAATGGCTTTTCCTACGTTGATCTTTCCTTTCTTTGCTCAAGTGTTAGGCGCATTGTATTTCTTCAATTATATATTTCATAATCATTTCGGATGCTCTCCAGTTGATGAGTGAATCAATGAAACCTGCAAAACATGAAGTTTTTAACCACTTAGTCTATAAAAATGCAATATTTCTCCTTTTGACAACAAAATGCAAAACTTAACTAAAAACCTAGTTATTGAACTCATAAAACAACTAAAACACATCAAATTAGAGATAAACAATTAGATAAAGTTATGCAACACAAGCACTTATCAAAAATATTTCAAAGCACTCCTCCTAGATGTGTTAATATGTACCAAATTTTTTGTCTACATCTCAATTGTATAATAGCACTTTGACCCACGCATGATGGAATTCATAATTTTGCTATTACAAATTAAGTATGAATGTGCCCATTTGTAATCACTAATTGTTGATACATGCAATCAACCAAGCATCCAACGGATCACAGGCCTCATAATTTGGAAAATTGTCTAGTTCAAAATTGTTTGTGTAATTATTAGCACATTTAGTATAAATTAGTATAGTTTTGATGTAAGATTGAATTTTTCACAAATCTATATCTATGTCTATACTATATTGAAAGCTCCAACATGATTTTATGATTTAGTTTTTGTGACAGCCCCACTTCTCCCTAGGGCGGACCCTAGGGTATCGGCGGGCCGCCTGCACAACTCTCGCCGGGACTCACTACAGTTCCTCAATTCAATTGCGAATAACAAAATAACTTTAATATCGTCCAGTCAAATGTAACATTTAAACCCCAAAACTTTCTTAACAAACCACAACCGTCCCAAACTATAATTACAGATACAAAAGTTTATCCATTCAGAATTCCTTAAGTACAATTCAAAACACAAGGGTTACATCAAAATACAAGCTTAAGTCTCCAAACCAACCGACCTAGTGCAACCCTTGGAGGCCCTCGATCTCAAACCCTGCTAAGGAAAAATAAAGTTGGAAGGAATGAGCTAAAAGTCCAGTGAGTGATCCTAATATTATACAAATCTCATAGTAACAGTGAAGCAATATATATATCAGTTAAGCACTCAACAGATCAATATAATTCAGTTTGGAAGCATAAAATGTGTAAACACATAAACTGAGAAAACTCTCAGTGAAAGGATACAAGTTCCACTGGAAGTAGTTGCAGTCTGTCTTGTCCAACACTCATCCTCCTACTCCTTCTTATAACTCCTAGTGGTAATACTCGAGTACACCGTACAGTGCCCTAAGTTACCAACCTACCCGACCGAGTCCGCTTCTGGCTCGAATAGGTCAATAGCGAAGGGGGAAAGGCGTTGTTCAGCCTATGTGTTAGTACACATGGTCTACAATCATGCACAAATAATATACAAACAGTGAAAAAGTACACCGTTGAACAGTAAAATGAAAAGTAGGCCGAGTGTGATAAAGTACACACTCGCCCTTCACATAAACAATGAAAAGCATTTAAAAGCATTTAACATGTCAAATGAACAATTCATCATGAAATGTTTCACACTTAAGCAATCTATTCACAAACATGCAAGAAACACTCACCGATTTAAGTAAAATAACTCCAAACGTTCACGCCCAAATCTCCTCTGTTCCCACCTTCCAAGTCTAATAGCAAATGAAATGAAAATCATTTAGTTTTAGCCATCCCAACCATGAAAGACCAAATGTATATGCTAGTAGTTTCTTTGCTTAATAATAAATCCTCAAATTTAATGTACAAAAGCCATAAGATGGCCAATCCAAATCATAAATGTAAAACAAATGAAGAATCTTATAAATATAGTAGAATCACAAGTTAAGTAGGTCGGGACACGACAAGGGTACATACGAATCAAGAGGAATGAAAGAAACAATTGTGGCAAGAAAAACAACAATCGACAGTTTTGCTGTCCTTCAGTATTTTAATCAAAACTGTGGCTGTGGTTATCATATTGGGAAGAATTTTATGACATTTCGAAACTGAGACATAGACCTATAACTTTCATGAAGAGGTTGAACACAAAATCGTACTAAATCAGGGTCAAAATTGGCAAAAACAGAGATACCAGAAAGCTGTCGGTTAGGAGCAGGTTGGTCGAACAGTCTCGGAAGAACGGCCATAACTCGACGTAGAAAAATCAAAATTGAGCTCCATCAGTGGCGTTTAAAACTAGGTTCATAGATCTTTCCAACGGTGTAAAGCTCACAATCTATTTCAATTCCTATAATCACCACCAAATTTGGAAAGTTGGATGAATTCCATTTCCTATTTCTTGTCACAAACCCAACTTCCCCTTGATTGTTACAATCAAACTTTTAAGATTATTTCCAATGCTTGGTAGGGTGTTTAGCATGCTAAAACATCAAATAAAGCCATCAACAATACATCCTAAATCATTAAACATTTCATCAAACACTTGGAGAGCATGTAGTAAAACCTAACCTAATCCTTTCAAGAACAAGAAACTCTTCCATAATCATTCCTTCTAAACAACCTCAAACACCTTAAACTCACTAATCATGCATCTATTTTGAATTTGAAGATCATAAAGCATAGGTAAGTGGTTAAATACCTTGAGAGTGGAGAGAGAAAATCACCCAAAAGCTCCAATTTTTCCCACAAAGCTTGATGATCAAGTGTCAACCTAATTAACCTAGGGTTTTCACTTCGAGATGTTTTTTCTCACTCAAATGGCAATATTTAAGCTTAGGGTTTTGGTGTTTTCCTTCTTGTTATGGCCGGCCAAGAGAGTGAAAATGAGAGGGAAATTTTGGTTTGAATTTTGAAGATAAGAGATTAAATAGAAAAGGGTCAAGTCAAGGTTGTGGTAGATTGTTGACAAGTGGTGGAATTTGGTCCAAGATTTGGATTAAAATCTTTGCAATTATCTTCTAATCCTTCAATTTAGAATATGACCTATTTAACACCATATAGGTTTTATGCATTTAGCTACATGAAACATGTAAAATGCTATTCTAAATTAATGTCATGCAATGCATACAAAATGAAGTACTTAAGGGAAAATAATGCACCTAATGATACCTAGTGCAATAACTTAATTTAATTAAATTTTTTTTTCAGGGTTCTTACAATTTTTCTTTCCTAAAGTGCCCTTACTTGTAATATTAATGGCTTTAATTTATTTCCAAACATAAATGTAATTCTAAGTATTATTGGGGCTTTTAACATACTACCAATGTTTGAGCTTTGTTTTAGAAGTAAAATCCCTTATGGAATAGAAATTGATTTGGAAAAATTATAGGTTTTAGGTTAATTTACACCAATATAATTTGATGATTTAGCGATTCAATTTTTCTTTCCTAAAAATCCCTTATGAGTAATATTAAGGACTCTAATCTATTTCCAAACATATTACTGATCTTTAAGTTTTGTTTTAGACATAGAATCCCTTATAGAATAGAAATTGATTTGAAAAGCTTATAGATTATAGATTAATTTACTTGGAAAAAATTCTTTGTGAAAATTTAATGAACAGTCTTCATTAAAATTTACTCAAAAAATTTATTTGTTAAATGTAATTCTAAGTATTACTGGGGCTTTTTACGTACTATTAGCTTTTAAGTTTTGTTTTAGAAGTAGAATCCCTTATAGAATAGAAATTGATTTGAAAATTTTATAAGTTATAGGTTAATTTGCTTGAGAACAAAATCTTCACTAAAATTTAATGAACAGACATTAGTTAGGCCATATTCTTAAAAATCTTGACTAACTTTATGTATATCAGTTTTCTTAAACTTTTATAAATTCCTACCAAGTTGATTAGAAAATTTTATAAATTCAATGGCTAATGATATAACATTATATTAAACAAGTTGTGTATCACTATGTTAGTGGATACATATTCGAGTACATAAGATACTTATGCAAAGAACATAGACATAGTTGAATTTAGTTCATGCCTCTCAAAATCTTATTTTGATTTTCTTTTTCGTGATGTTACTGATTCCAAAACATATATCTAAAGGTGGGAATTGCTAATATATATATCTAACTCTAGAATAACATTAATAAAACAAATGATGCATTAATGCCTACATTATATTTTCAAGGTTGTTTTTTTTAAATATTTATATGATACCCGTCTTTAAATTTCATCCAGGGAAATAGACTTGCTAATATAAATTTCAGTCCCAAATAAAGGTTTAAAAATACATTCTAGAATTAGTAAAGAAAAAAAAAGAACTTTAGCTAGATAATTTAGAAACTAAACATGAATTGGAAAACAAAATCTATGTAAAGTAATTTTGCTTGGAAGAAATAGCTGCCAATTGTGGTGAAATAAAGAAAAAGGGAAAAATAAAAAATGACAAAAAAGAGATAGATTGATTGAATCACCAAAACTTTTTGGTAACTTAGTGATTTAGGTTTTTTGTTCCAACAATACCATTGCCATATACTCTAACTACAATTAATTATGAAGTGATATCACGAGACACTAATTCCTAAACAACTTTTGGAGCTATTCTTGTAATATTGACTTTGATATTTTAGTTAGGAATGAAATTGCATTAAAATAAGCTTCCTCCAATAGAATTTGGTTTACAATGGAATTATGCAATTATGATGGAAAATCATTTATTCTAAACCACTAGATTCCTTTGCTTTTCGAAGATAAGATGAATAGGAAATACATAAAGGGAGAACATATTTGGAATGATAATTTCACGATTTTTATGTAAGGTAGTACCAACTTTGAAATACATTTTCCTCAAAAAAATACATTGACCTATATTTCAAAAATACAATTTCATTAAAACATTTTTTATACAAAAAAATGATATGGAATAAATTTCAGATGTAATGACTTTTGAAAACAAAACCATTATGAAAGTAATTCCTTATTACAAACTTTAGAAACTAAACAATAATATGAAAAATTTCCTTAAGAATAAGCTAACTGCTTTTGACTTTTTGGAAGAAAAATTAAGGAACTCTCAATTTCTTAATAATTCGTGTTGAATTTTTTAAAGATTCTTAAATGAATCAATATTCTTTCATCTTAACCCTAATAAGTGAAAAGTTTAACAAAATATAATATTAAGCAAGTTTAAGATTAAGCAAGTCTAAAAATAGATTAAACTTGCAACAAAGTATGACAACTGAGCACAAGAGACAAAAGTTTTGGGAGAAAAATTCTTATTCAATTTCTTAAAATTGAATTCTTGAACTCCTTCACAAGTTGATCTCTCAAATATACTAAAGACAAGAATGTTAAAGTGACGAGCACTCTTACTCTCTCTTTAAAGCTCTAGTTCTAATTAAACAACTCATAATATGAAAATAGAGTTAAAACTTAAAAACTAGAACTAAACTTTAGTTTCTCCACAACTTCTATCCTCTATTTTACATTCAGTTCTTGATGCAAACTCGAATCTCTAAGCTCCCACTCTTGAAGAATCGATCCAATCAAGTGGCAGAGTGATCTATTTTGATCAGGTTATGAAACAAACATTGATGAAAGTCTAACTCAATCAAGGATAGCTCAGAATTGATTTAGCAAAGGTAGAAAGATGCCATAACCAACTCTAGTCATTAATTGATAAGCTAAAACTTAAACAAAGAAGACATACTCAACTTTGTATCAACGATCGCTCACAAAGGAATTAGAAAGAGAAAACTCTCAAATTTTATTTCTCAAAGTCTCTAACTATTACAATTGAAAATAATGCCTATTTATAGGCCTTAATCCCTAAACTAACCCAAATCCGAAAGGGACCGGAATTATATCACTTAATTAGTCGAAATTCAATGTGAACTTGGATTTTACTTAAATTACTAATTAATGGATTAATTAGATAACATAGCTGGCCAGTTATTAACTAAATCAACTAAATAAATGACTGTATAAATACATAAATGAAGCTAAACAAAATGAACCAAAAATAATGAGACCCTAGGAAATATGGCAAAGACCGGCACCAGTTGTCTCACCGATCTTATTGCCCGTCTTTGACTAACCAGCAAATCACAATTATGTGATGGAAGACTGGCACTAATCTTGTCACCAGACTTGGCACTGGTTATTCACTGTTCCATCATTTAAACTATATTCTGGCTGGTTTTTGCATGCATCGTCATCAGGTGGCTGTCCTTCAACCCCTTTCACTTAAATAGCTTAAGTGTGAAGGTTTTATCATCTTTGAACTCCTTCAGTAGCGACCACAATGAACGACTTCCAACTAGACCAATAACAAATCCTACTCAAACTTGATTAGCAATTAAAAGGGCAACTCTTGAATTTAGGATCACATCATTCCTCTTCTCTTGAGGAAGATTTGTCCTCAAATTGAGGCATTGCGTAGTGAAGTATATCAAAGAATGCTTAAATGAACGTGAGTCAAGGCGCATGCCTTCTACTCAATTTGATCACGAACCAAATCGCACATTCCAACTTACACTCCATTAAGCACGAACACTCATCACCAAGTCTACTTGATCCTCTATCATTCTCTCCCCTATGGAAAAGATTTGACCTCGAATTGATTCCTAGATCAAACACGAAAGAAAAGGAATGAATAACAATAAAACACTTGCAAATGCCAAATTCTCCAAGTTGATAACAAGAAGGAAATATTTGATTGCCATGTGTCATCCTAACTCGTTTAGCATGGCCTAAAAACACATTAGAACCACTAAATGAACATTCATCACAAACACTAGCATAATGATTATATTACTTAAAGAAAATAGACAACTCACAAGGGCTCAGCATTAGACCCTCTAAATGACTCAAGCTAACACTAGGGTGAATAGCATAATGCAAACAAATAACTTTATCAATATGCAAAACAAATACAAACTTAACAAACTTGACATGATGATTATGCACACGAACAACTTTTAAAACAATGACAATTAGCTCAAGCATGTCACCATGTGTCAATAAATGAAGGAACAAACCTTTTGAAATAAATAAAGGCACATTCTGAAAAATCCATACCTCTATAGGCAAGTAGGTCATCTCAATTCCACCATGATAATGAAGAAATCTAGGAAAGAAACTTACCTCGTTCATGGCAAATTGATTAATGACAAAATTACCAAGTTTACTCAAACCAGTTAACCAATGATCATGAATGCCATGACTAAATGAGACATGATCAACTCCATTACGCAGCAATCCAAGCAATTCATTTACTTGCCAAAAACCAAGAAAGATACTAGGCAATACAAAGCAAGGATGATTAGTCATAAATACAAGCTCTCTTTCTTCATGTTGTAAATCTAACTTACTCTTACTCTGTGATGACCCCACCATACCTAGATGCGTACCAAAGGGCTTAGCGGATAGCCTGCCCAACTTTCGCCAGGACTTGATAGCAAAAACGATAAAAGCGTCAAATTCTCACAAAAGTATGATATGTACATTATATATATACATAATATCCGCTACAAGACCACGAGAGTCAGAGAGTAACTCCCGTTAAGGTTTCTCACACCCACTATCCAAAGTACAATATACATGGCCAAAACTTCAACCCAAAGCAAGTACTAAAGCTAAAAGGCTACACTATGCCTCCCACGCGTCAATTCCCACTTCAGCCCCCTGCTAAGGAAAACAAATTGAAAAGGGGTAAGCTATATGCTTAGTGAATAATTAGGGGGGCACACGTAAATCACATTTCCACAGACATTTCAAATCAATAACAAAAAGTAACATCACAAAATAAGGATACGAGTGGCTTCAAAGCCATTTCAATTTCCACGCTTGATCTTCCGTTGACACTCCGTCAACCGATAATCCATAGACCCCACTTATACTCCTACCATCCACCTTATCAACCCACTCTAGCCAGTCTACAGTACATAGCAGCTTGAGTAATAGTAACATTGAGATCCCAAAGGCATTAAGATCAGACCATCTATTTGGTCAGAGAATAACATTTACCATTGAGACCCCAAAGGCAACCCTTGAGATCAGACCATCCAAGTGGTCAGATAGCTACACTAACATTGAGATCTCAAAGGCATCCCTTGAGATCAGACCATCCAAGTGGTCAGAGAGCAACATTGACATTGAGACCCCAAAGGCATCCCTTGAGATCAGACCATCCACTTGGTCACTTATCACTAACAATATCACATTTCACAGATCATATATCACACAACACATGCATTCAAGAACCATATATGGAGCTTAAACCGAGTGTAATAAAGTACACCCTCGTCCAAGCGCCCACTTATCACATTTCACAATATAATCACATATAAAGTCCTAATTACTCACCAAAAGTAGAATACAAAAGCAAACAGGTTAGAAAGGTTCCCCGGTCTCCTCGACCTTGTCACCTCCTGTGAAAAGTTAAGCCAAAAGATTACTCAAACAATCACTAAGACGCCAAAATCATGAAAAACACTTAAAACAGCAAATAAGATACATGCATGGGCGTTTGACTAAAAACGGACGAGAACGGAACGAAAACAGAAAACACACACTAAAAGGTGTAAAAGGTAGTTTTGACACCCTGTGCGCTTTTACTCATAACTCATGCTGCAAGTATCAGATTAAAGGGCACAAGGTGCTGTTTTGAAGCAAAGAGAACAAGCTATGTGATAGCCCACCTCTCCCTAGGGCGTACCCTAGAGTATCAGTGGCCGCTTGCCTAGCTCTCGCAAGGATTCATTCACTCAACCATCATACAACTTATCAACTAAAACTCCGAACACAATATAATAGGAATAATACCTTACAAATCCATAACTTCAAATTATAAACTCAGAGTACATAAATCCTCCATCCATACAATCACGTTCCATATTACAAAAGCTTTCAATAACCACAATCCAAGTTCTCAAAATATTCAACATAAGTAAACCCTAATTCTAAGGGTTGGCTTCTCCACTTGGGTACTCATTTCCTTAACCATGTTCCAAATTTACAATTCAAATCTCTCAAGACAAATACAAAAGTAAATCTCGAGACTAGCGGTGAGCACCTTCGCTTGGGTTCTCGGTCCACCTAAGGAAAACAAATTTGAAAGGTTGAGCTAAAAAGCCCGTGAGTTCCCAAAAACATGCAAAGTACATAACACATATGATTTTTCACTTCAAGATTCATACTTGGAAATAAAGAAGTAAGGAAAGCCAATAATCACACAAGAGTAGGATACGAGTAGCCCTCAGGGGCTAAGGTCCTCAGCTGGAGCACATTCACGGACGGTCGCAATTCTCGTAGTTGACACTCCGTTAACTTTCATACTTAACCAAGTAAAACACCACTTACTCCTTTCTCCACCAAAACCCCCCAACCCTTGACTAACAGCAAATTTATATTTGTGTATTACTCTGGCGAGACAAGGCCATATGCCAAGTCAGTACACAACTGGTCCACGTTACCCCAAGGTTGTTAAATCTTGGCGACACAGGTCTTCCAGTGATTCAGTCAATAACTTACTAAGGTTAAAATTCGAGAGGAAATCAGGACTTGTCACATCACTTCATATACTTCAGAACAGGATTCATGTCACAAGTCAAGATATTCAAAGTATACTTGAAATGTCATGACAACACTTTTGCAAATGGTACCATTCAAATGGGAGTAAGTGCGATAAAGTACACACTCCATTTGATGGATGAAAAATCTGTTTTCGCGACCATTCACTTAATCGGAACACATTTCAAATTAAATGCACATAGTCAAGTATCATGCATGGAAACTCACGAAATAGTAGGGTTCGACTTCCATATGGGTCAAACTCAGTTCCTTGCACACTCCCTAGAACAATTTCAAAAACAGTAACGAGATTCACTTCTTTACTTATTAACTAAAATATTTTACTTTCACTTCATAGTTTTCCAATCAATATTTTTCCCAAAATCCCTCAAGGAAAAATACTCATTTTACATGATTCAACATTCAAATGAGTCTTTTGAAAATCACTATATCACTTCAAATATACCACGTCACCGATGTACTCACCAGGCACTATTTTCACACTTTCTTTAATAAGACACTTAAGTGAGATTTATCATCTCAAAATCACTTTTATCACAAAACTCAGCACTCACTCTTTGACAATACTTTAATATAACTTTAAAACGCTTCAACCCATATCTTTATTTTCAAGATTCATTAAATTTAGCCACAATACTGTAAAACCCTCAAATATCATTTTTCACTCAGAAATTCACGAGAAATTTCACTTTCATCTGTTAAAATTCATACACTCATAAATGAGCATAACATATATTTTCTTAAACAGAAATTCATCACAAATAACCACAAAATCTCAAAATCAAACATGAAAATTACCAAGCATGGGTTTGGCCGTCTCATACATTTTTCTACCACAATTTCCAACAACAAAATCGTACTCTCTAACCATATCATGATAAATTTCACAAATATCATACAGATCCCAATCAGGTCCTCAAGTCCGCTACCTAGAGGCCACCTCAAGTCCGCTACCTAGGTTGGCAATTCAAGAGCCCAACTTCATCACTTCAAACATAGCCATTTTAACCAAAGTAAACCACAGATCTACAATATTTAACACTAATAAAGCTACATCTAGTAGTTTTGAAGCTTATACCTCCGGATCTGTCAAGATCCAACAAGATCCAACACGATCTCTCGAGCTCCTTTTCAAGAAAGTTGTTTCCAAGTTTGGAGACTTCCAAAAGCTTCTATCCTAGCCCAAGATCTTCAAGCTTTGACGATGTTTTCCAATACCAAGCTCAAACTCAAGCTCAAGACAAACCACTCAAGTTTTTCTTCTCTTTCTTTTTCCTCCAAATTTTCAGACTTCACCCCTCTCTCTCTCTCACCTTTAATCGGCTGCCATGGAGGAAGAAAATCAAGCCAAAAACCTTCACTCAAGTTTCACAAGTTCAAGGTGCTAGTTGAAGCAGAAATGGAAGATCAAACTACAAGACTTACCTCCCTTTTCTTCCTCCAAGAACCAGTCTAATCTCTCTCTCTCTCCTCCCTCTCTCGGCTGCAAGAAGTGGAGAAGATGATGGTGTTTGATGTTTCTTGAAGCTTCAAGAAGAATTGGTGGAAGCAAGGAAGAAAAATGAAGAAGACAAGGTGAAAATCTCTCTCTCTCTCTTCCTTGATGAACTCGGCAGCCTCTCTCTCTAACTCTCAAAGTTTCAGCTGAAAAGTGAAGCTCAAGGTTCCAAGAAGTCAAGGCTTCAAGGGACAAAAAGTGCACTTTACCATGTTTTAAGGAAAAAGTGCTTTTTGGGCACTTTATGTCGCGTCGCGCGCGGCAGTCTAACTTACACTATTCTATTCCATTCCAACACTGTCCAAACTTATTAATATTTCTAAAATATCACTACATATGCTCAATTTCAACTTAAAATTACTAATCACACTCCGGTAGAAAAATAAACACTTAATAAGGCCAAAACCGCACACCGGCAAATAATTCGTATAAAATTTTCTAAATTGGAAAATATTCACTTTAAACATATATTCACTCATTTTTCACAATATAAATAATATTATGCATTTTTAAAATAATATCTGAATTTTGAGGCCCTCACATCCTTCTCTCCTTAAAAGAATTTCGTCCTCGAAATTCACTTTTCGCTTACAAATCATTCTAGATAATCTGTCCAGTTCCCTTCTTCAACTTTCCAGGTTACTTCCTTAATCCTTCAATTTCTCCATAAAACCTCAACTAGGGGAAATCTGCTTACTTCTCAAGTTCGTCACATTCTTATCATGAATCTGCACATAATGTCTTTCATGAGCTAGCATTTCCTCTACTTCGATATCTTCCAATTTCCATAATAGTGCTTATTGCATCAACAATGGCATGCATTGAAGTCTTATAAAGTGGTCATCTCTAAAACTCCCCAAATGCATATATTTATACATATCCTAAAGGCCACCTCAATCCAACTATGTTTCCATCAAAATTTATCTTCCATGAGCTTTACCCTTAGATGTCTCTCATGGTGTTCAAACCCCAAGATCATAAAGTACTCTAACAGGGTCTATATTTACTCCATACAAGGAAGCAGGATTAACAGTCAAATGGAAAGTATCAGAAGCCACTAAAATTTTACTAAACAAGACAGGGGTAGTACCTTTAACATTTTCAGTTGGATCGGGCACTTGCTGTTGGTTAATGGTGTAGACCCTGGCTGGAACTCTTGATCGACTTCCTTGTGCACTAGCCTAACTGGAGTTAGGTCTACTCACTTGTCGGGTCACAACTTCTCCCCAAAGCCTCGGGCATGCAGATAATTGGTGCTCGGCACTACCACATCGGAAACACTTTCCTGCCTTCTTCCAACATTCATCCTCAGTATGGTTCAACTTCCCACAGAAATTACATGTTATACTCGGAGTAGATACCTGACTGCCTTGCGAGACATTCGTTTATTGTCCCCTTCCACTCAAAGTTCCTCCATACCCCGCTCCACTAGAGAATGTTCCCTTTACCGTAGATCCTCTCGACGCTCAAGAAGGGTTTTCTTTTCCTATGTCTCTTCCAATCTTAGGGGTTGGAGCAGCCACATCCAATGGTCCTCGACTACCGCTAGGGGCATTCCTTTTTCTTGCATTGAAGGATCTAACTTGAGCCTTTGCCCCTTCAACCCTTTGGGCTTTCTCAACGGCTTCACTAAAGCTATTGATTTGGGCAGCCACCAAAATTTCTTGTATCTCCACATTCAACCCTTGCACAAATCTCCTAATTCTCCTTTGTTCGGTTGTCACTAACTCGGGAGCAAACCTCGACAATTTCGTAAAGAGTGCCTCATATTATGCGACACTTAACGTTGATTGTTTACATCTAATAAAATCATCTTCCCTCTTCTCCTGGACTAGTGGGGGAAGAAACTTAGCATTAAATTCTCTAGTAAAGTTCACCCAAGTTTTAGGGATTTGCTCTCTTTCCCATTTCACCCTTATCATATTCCACAATGCTCTAGCGGCTCCCTTAAACTGAAATACGACAAATGACACTTGCCTCTCCTCCGTGTAATCTAAGGCAGCAAAAATATCAGAAATTCTTTCCAACCATCCTTCAGCAACTTCAGGGTTGGGTTCTTCAAGGAATTTAGGCGGGTTAAACCTTTGAAATCGCTCAAGAGCTCCATCCTCGCCAACCCCAAGGTTGATAGGCTGTTGCTTTGGACCAAGGCCATGTTGGCCAGCCATACGGTCTAATATTTCAGTCATTCGGTTCATGGCCATAGCCATTTGCTCTACAAAATTAACCTCAGCCCCTTGATCCTGATCGGCTGCTGACTCACGGTCACCTCCAATATCTTGGAGTGGCCTAGTTCTTTTTGTCCTCGTCCTCGGCCTCTTCTACCCTCCATAGTTCTTTAGAGGGCAGACATTTTAATATAATCGAAAAGTACAATACACTATTAGAAAAATCAAGTTGAAAAGACAAATAAAACACTTTATATACACAACCCGTAACAACAGAAGTGCCAGGAGTACATCAATTGAGCATGCTTTTAACAAAAGGCACACATAAGTCACATCAAGTTCACGAATACGGTTAAACAAAAGTACCGTATTCAAAAGCTAGAAAGCATGCAATTTACAGGGATTGAGAACCCACTCTGATGATTTTCTCACAAAAGGGTTACACCAAATTCTAACTCCACGCTCAGCTAGCCTATCCATCCTCAGAAGTGGAAGTCTAAAAAATGGTTGTTCTCAAAGAATCAATCTCCAAATATTGGGGATCTGCCCCAGCCACAGCGGCATTCCTTCCATATCCTCATAATTTGCCACTGTATTCTCCTCAATTCTCTTAGGACTTTATCAAACTTTAAGTACCATTAACACTTAAGCATAAATAGTAGCTATTTCTTACATTTCTTTCTTCCCTACGAAACTTTCAAATACTTAATAACTCTAATTCTCAGTTGATCAACAAGTGATAAAAATCACCTTATACTTAATACACAATCTAATCCCACAGTCTGGTATCCTAAGAAAAGAAACCAAGGTTCCCCACTAAGGATTACACAAGACTATCTATCAATCTTTTCTTCCATAATCCCTCAGTCATAGATTGACTTCAAAGTTCCAAGAGGTTTCAACTCTAACAGTCAACCCTAATTTCGTAAAATATTCATACTTAGATACGAGTTCCAACTTATGGGTTCGCACTCTCATTCTCAAACCAAGACCCTTGTTGAGCCAAAACATACGTAAGACAACAACGTATATAAAGGTTTTATGGAAATTGGGGTAGTTACAAGTGGTGAGAACTTTCAAGGTTAAAATCTTCAATTTTGTTCAAACTCATTAAGTTTTCTTCGAGTAAATCGAATAATATGCCTCGTGCATATTCAAATTGTTCTATTACAAGAATAAGATGTGGGATGTTTTGTGATTTCGTCAAACATTGAGTTTAAAAGTTAGTAAATCTCTCTTCACATCTCAGGTGTAAAGTTGCCAAAATTTTCAAAATTAAAACACTTCTTGTCTTCCAAAACTGCCCCATTTTCTTGTCCAAATCATGAAAAGTCAACATGCATGATGAGGTTAAATGAAAGAATGTTTTAAATAATCCGAAAATATAAGATTTAAAACTTCATGGAAAACAAACAAGGAACCTCAATTAGAACACTTCCTTGCTAACTCTCATTAGATCTCATAATCGCACATCACATGATAGCGAATGGAGCTTAGGAGGGACATCTCTTAATCATCCATCAATTGGTTCACTAGAAATTTAATCTCTCCCCGGTCTAAGATTCCTTAAATACTAGCCATAATAGAGAGCTCTCGATTAAACACCAACCACAATTAGGAAAGGGTTATAGTTATTCACACTCTTAAGAAGATATCTTACTAGCACACATCCAAAATTAAAGTCTTAATCCCTCCATGTCAATTCCTATCAGCATTTCATTTCTCTCATCCAGTCATCGTGTACCAAGCTCTTCTTTTTCAATCAAGACGCACTCTAGTACCACAGGCCGATAGCCTAAACTTTAAGCCTATGATACACTACAGAGACCTGAAGCCTAAGCTCTGATACCACCTATGACAACCCACCTCTCCCTAGGGCGTACCCTAGAGTATCAGTGGCCGCCTGCCTAACTCTCGCAAGGATTCATTCACTCAACCATCATACAACTTATCAACTAAAACTCCGAACACAATATAATAGGAATAATACCTTACAAATCCATAACTTCAAATTATAAACTCAGAGTACATAAATCCTCCATCCATACAATCAGGTTCCATATTACAAAAGCTTTCAATAACCACAATCCAAGTTCTCAAAATATTCAACATAAGTAAACCCTAATTCTAAGGGTTGGCTTCTCCACTTGGGTACTCATTTCCTTAACCATGTTCCAAATTTACAATTCAAATCTCTCAAGACAAATACAAAAGTAAATCTCGAGACTAACGGTGAGCACCTTCGCTTGGGTTCTCGGTCCCTGCTAAGGAAAACAAATTTGAAAGGTTGAGCTAAAAAGCCCGTGAGTTCCCAAAAACATGCAAAGTACATAACACATATGATTTTTCACTTCAAGATTCATACTTGGAAATAAAGAAGTAAGGAAAGCCAATAATCACACAAGAGTAGGATACGAGTAGCCCTCAGGGGCTAAGGTCCTCGGAACTGGAGCACATTCCTGGACCGGTGCGCAATTCTCGTAGTTGATACTCCGTTAACTTTCATACTTAACCAAGTAAAACACCACATACTCCTTTCTCCACCAAAACCCCCAACCGAGCCCGCCAGCCTAACAGCAAATTTATATTTGTGTATTACTCTACAACAGAGACAAGGCCATATGCCAAGTCCAGAGCACACAACTGGTCACGTACCCCAAGGTTGTTAAATCTCCGCGACCTGGGTCTTCCCAACGGTTCGAGTCGATAACTTACTAAGGGGATTAAAATTCTCGAGAACAGGAAATACAGGACTTGTCACATCACTTCATATACTTCAGAACAGGATTCATGTCACAAGTCAAGATATTCAAAGTATACTTGAAATGTCATGACAACACTTTTGCAAATGGTACCATTCAAATCGGAGTAAGTGCGATAAAGTACACACTACTCCATTTGATGGATGAAAAATCTGTTTTTCACGACCATTCACTTAATCAGACACATTTCAAATTAAATGCACATAGTCA
Organism: Gardenia jasminoides; assembly: GCA_013103745.1. NCBI lineage: Eukaryota > Viridiplantae > Streptophyta > Magnoliopsida > Gentianales > Rubiaceae > Gardenia > Gardenia jasminoides. The sequence continues at coordinate 13,719,259 of CM023099.1, forward strand.
AGTATCATGCATGGAAACTCACCGAAATAGTAGGGTTCAGCTTCCACGTATGGGTCAAACTCAGTTCCTTGCACACTCCCTAGAACAATTTCAAAAACAGTAACTGAGATTCACTTCTTTACTTATTAACTAAAATATTTTACTTTCACTTCATAGTTTTCCAATCAATATTTTTCCCAAAATCCCTCAAGGAAAAATACTCATTTTACATGATTCAACATTCAAATGAGTCTTTTGAAAATCACTATATCACTTCAAATATACCACGTCACCGATGTACTCACCAGGCACTATTTTCACACTTTCTTTAATAAGACACTTAAGTGAGATTTATCATCTCAAAATCACTTTTATCACAAAACTCAGCACTCACTCTTTGACAATACTTTAATATAACTTTAAAACGCTTCAACCCATGTCTTTATTTTCAAGATTCATTAAATTTAGCCACAATACTGTAAAACCCTCAAATATCATTTTTCACTCAGAAATTCACGAGAAATTTCACTTTCATCTTTTAAAATTCATACACTCATAAATGAGCATAACATATATTTTCTTAAACAGAAATTCATCACAAATAACCACAAAATCTCAAAATCAAACATGAAAATTACCAAGCATGGGTTTGGCCGTCTTACACATTTTTCTACCACAATTTCCAACAACAAAATCCTACTCTCTAACCATATCATGATAAATTTCACAAATATCATACAGATCCGAATCAGGTCCTCAAGTCCGCTACCTAGAGGCCACCTCAAGTCCGCTACCTAGGTTGGCAATTCAAGAGCCCAACTTCATCACTTCAAACATAGCCATTTTAACCAAAGTAAACCACAGATCTACAATATTTAACACTAATAAAGCTACATCTAGTAGTTTTGAAGCTTATACCTCCGGATCTGTCAAGATCCAACACGATCTCTCGAGCTCCTTTTCAAGAAAGTTGTTTCCAAGTTTGGAGACTTCCAAAAGCTTCTATCCTAGCCCAAGATCTTCAAGCTTTGACGATGTTTTCCAATACCAAGCTCAAACTCAAGCTCAAGACAAACCACTCAAGTTTTTCTTCTCTTTCTTTTTCCTCCAAATTTTCAGACTTCACCCCTCTCTCTCTCACCTTTAATCGGCTGCCATGGAGGAAGAAAATCAAGCCAAAAACCTTCACTCAAGTTTCACAAGTTCAAGGTGCTAGTTGAAGCAGAAATGGAAGATCAAACTACAAGACTTACCTCCCTTTTCTTCCTCCAAGAACCAGTCTAATCTCTCTCTCTCTCCTCCCTCTCTCGGCTGCAAGAAGTGGAGAAGATGATGGTGTTTGATGTTTCTTGAAGCTTCAAGAAGAATTGGTGGAAGCAAGGAAGAAAAATGAAGAAGACAAGGTGAAAATCTCTCTCTCTCTCTTCCTTGATGAACTCGGCAGCCTCTCTCTCTAACTCTCAAAGTTTCAGCTGAAAAGTGAAGCTCAAGGTTGCAAGAAGTCAATGCTTCAAGGGACAAAATGTGCACTTTACCATGTTTTAAGGAAAAAGTGCTTTTTGGGCACTTTATGTCGCGTCGCGCACGGCAGTCTAACTTACACTATTCTATTCCATTCCAACACTGTCCAAACTTATTAATATTTCCAAAATATCACTACATATGCTAGATTTCAACTTAAAGTCACTAATCACGCTCCGGTAGAAAAATAAACACTTAATAAGGCCAAAACCGCATACCGGCAAATAATTCGTATAAAATTCTCTAAATTGGAAAATATTTACTTTAAGCATATATTCACTCATTTTTCACAATATAAATATTATTATGCATTTTTAAAATAATATCTAAATTTTGAGGCCCTCACAAGCTATAACTTTCATGAAGACATCGAGAACTCAAACAGACTCCTTCCCAGTCAAATCAAGCTGAAACAATAGCCAAATGAACTGTCCATATAACTTCAGTTCATTTCTTGACATTTTGAGTAGCTTCAAGTGTTTTAACTGTTTCTTAGGCTATCGATATCCAAATGGTCTAAAATTTAACAGTTAGAAAGAACACTCAACCTCTACAACTTTCATGAGAAGTCAAAACCCAATTCCATCTGGAGCTAGGTCGAAATTGACCAAAACAGTGGCTTTTTACTCTATCGCAGAGATATGAGCAGGACAGATTCAGTTGGCCATAACTCGACACTCACAGCTCCAAATCAAGTGATTCCAAAGCCTTTAGAAAGCTAACATACAAGGCTACAATGCTTAAGAAGACATCAAAAGCCAAAACATTCATCTTCCCGGTCAAAATGACCCATTACAATGGCAAAATAACATTTTGGACAGAAACAGTGCATCGGGGGAATTTTAGTCATTTCACATTATATAGTACTCTGATTCATCTGAAAATTTGCAGGTAGAATCCTCGCTCAATTCTATACAACTTTCATGTTTTGTGCTAAAGCTAATTCATCCTCCATCATATTCGAATAATCAGACCAAATTCGGACAGAAAATCTGAACAAAAATTTAATACTTGGAGTTCATCCATACCAACGAATTTCCAGCCATCCAATTCAGTTCCTAACTAGATAAATTCAACTTCCAATCATCAATTCAAGGTCTCCTATAAGAATCTAGGGTTATTGAATCCATTTACCTCTTCTCCTTCAAGACACCAAAGTTGGAACTGGAAACTAGAGCAGCCAGCAGTTAATCTTTTCCCCTCTCTTGGTTTCAGCTACTTGGAGCAAGGCAACAAACTGGAATTTTTCCTGGTTTTCTCAAGATTTGACAGTAATTTTTGGAGCAAAATCTTTCCCTCTCCCTCCTTAGTACTCTCGGCCACAACTCACCCGACTCTCCTCTCTCTTTGATCTCTTAATTTGGCTCAATTTGGTTGTAAGATAAAGCCTAAAAGATATTTAAGGGATCGGTCAAAGGGTTGGTCAAAAATATCAAGCCAACCCTATCAACTTCAATGATCTTTCACGTTGGCCCCAAATGATTTCATTTCCTAAAAATTAAGTCCATAAGTTGTAAATCCAACTTAGTCCAATAATACTTAATTACACCTAGCTAGGTCACTAATCACCTTTACTATTTTCCATTTTTTTTTTCATTTAACCTTTTGTAGGTGGAGTTATTTTTTGTAAGGCCCAAGTACAACCTAAGAGGGGGGGGTGAATTAGGTTGATCAGCAATCAGCCAAGTATTACCTCTTTTTCTGATTTTAATCACAAGTTCTTGAACAGATGATTTATGAAGTAGATAGACAAGTCAAGATTGATAAATATGGATGAAATTTCAAACAATGAATATGATCATTAAGATAAAACAAGTAATGAAAGATAGCAAACCAAACTTCTTCAAGTCTCCACTTGAGCTTGAAGAGAATTCCTCAAAACAGCTTTCTTCAATTTGGTGAAATTCGATCACACTTGTGTACAATAGAAGGATCACTTCCTCCTTGCCCCAAGCTCCACTTAGTCAAGCTAGGAAGTTTTACACTCTTTACAGAAAACCCTCACACAGCTACACAATTGATGAATTCACCCACAATTGAAAAGCTTCTCAATGAACTATCACTACAAGACTAACAATTCTTACTCAAAATGAGTATTTTCTAGCTAAAATCACTCTTAAGAACTTGTTATCCAAGTGTACAGTTGTTTTTGATATTTGGACAGTTCTTGTATTTATAGGAGACCAAAAAGTGCCTAGAAAACGAGGTCAACGGATAGTACAAGTTGAAATGTCAACTAGCCGTTGGAGCTATCGGACGTCCGACACTTTGTTGTTCGTCCGATGCTAGCGTCCGATAGGCAAGTTTCGAGTCTTATCGGACGGACGATGAATAATTCTGCGTCCGATAGCTTTATGCGTCCGGCGGTGGCGGAGGCTCAGAAAATTTTCATGGAATCGATCGGACGGCCGATACATGTCTTTGCGTCCGAAGGCTTGCGTCCGAAAGCGTCCAGTAAGCTCATCAAATTTCTTGGATATCTTCGGACGTCCGATGTAGATGTTATCGTCCGAAAGAGGTGTCCGATAGATCCCCTGTCTATCGGACGTCCGATACGTCAGGTTGAGCGTCCGATAGGAAGGTTTCGAGTTTTATCGGACGTCCGATACAAGGTATCGTCCGTCGGCGAGTTTCTTCAGCTTTCACGCCTCGATATCTTACGTCAAGAATCTCACTAGAAAACATTAGACCAATTTTCTTCAATTGTTTTGTAATTATCAAAATTCGGGATCACAATTAACATTCTCCCCCTTTTTGATGATGACAAAACAATTGAATGTAATTTAACCAAAATTGAGTTTTTAACAAAAGAATTCCCCCTTACTTGAATAACTCCCCCTTACTCGAATAACTCAAATTTCTTTTTCTTTTTACTCCCCCTTTTTGTCATCACAAAAACATTCAACCCAAATGTAGAAGCAGAATCAGCATAGTGTAGTAATGTAAACAAGCAGTGAAATCTCCAAATTTAGATTTCATCAGATCAGATAACTCTAATATCAGATATCAGCAGATAACATCATCCAGCAACATAGTGCAAAATCATGGAAAGGCCAATTGTAAGGCCATCATCATTAACTGAAAAATGTTAAAAGTCTTGAAGTGCTGGTTCTACAAAGTCTTAGATGAAAGCGGTAAAATAGATTAATACACTTTCACATCAAAAGGGAACAAAACAGACTTGTGCATTCTAATGTGAAGTGTAAGTGCATCCTAGAGTGCCTAAAGGGTGAATGTTGATCGAGTTCAGTGCCGACAAGCCGATATGTTGAATCATCTTCTTGCGGTTTCATCCCCATCATCTTCATTTTCTTCATCTTCCACAACCACTGGTTCTTTCCCCTTAGTAGATGATGTGGGATCACGCTGTAGATTTTGTGACTCAGTCATCTCTTGGTCATCCAATGAAGGATCAGTTCGTGGCTCTTTGGCTTGAGAGGTGTTTTCATCCTCGGGAGGAGGGAACAATAGGTTTCTTTTGTCAAGAAAGTTGGATTTTTGGTCAGATGTCATGGTTAACATAAGACCATGTTCAAGTAGAAGAACATGACTTTTGAGCTCGTTCAACAAATCCAAGACATCAGATTGAGAGGAAATCCTAGAGGCTGACTTCCTAGGATGAATTGATGGACCTGGGTAAATCTAAGAGTTCTAGCAAGACTAGGAGAGAGAGGAACATCATGTCCTTTCTTTGGCGAGATTGAGAGACTTCCTTGGTGCACCAATTTCCATCAAAGAATTTTAAATTCTTCCTTTCAAAATACTGTTTTGAAAACAGTGGTTAAGTCCTTGGGACATACACCACTTATAGGAATTTTGAAGTGTTCAAAGATGGGAGTTAAAACTTTCCATAAGAGAGTTTTCTTCTTGTATCAGTGGAGAGTTTCATCAGAAACTTACACATGACAAAGCCAAAATCTATTCGAATTCTTTCAACAAAGCAATAAAACAGATATAACTCCATTTTGTTTGCATCGTCCGATGACCATCGTTGGAACAAGCAAATTTGAGATGATTGAAAAGATGATCAGATTTTAGGACTTAAATCTTCCAACTTGGCATCAGGAGTTTGAAAAGGAGATTGAAAATAGGCCATTAATTTTTCAGCATTGAAATGATTCAAACTTGTTGGAGTTTCCTCATAGGAAAAGAAGTTTGCAATTTTACTTTTGCACCCAAACTCAATGGTGGTTTTTAGAATTTCATTCACAACATCGAGTCAAAACCAAATCAATACCATTCACACGGGTTTAAGCTCATCACGGAATTACCCTTCTAAGATTGGCAAAACTGATACATCATGTCAGGGTAATAGACATTAGGCATAACAATGATGTGAGACCATTTCTGAAACTCAAACAACTTAAGGACAGACTCTAGATCGATTTTCTTAAACTCAGAAGGAATAATGGATCGCTGAATAATGAAACCTTTTTGAGAGAATAAGGCAAACTTAGACTCAGCATCAGAATCTATGAATTTAGGTAAGGGAGCAGGTTCTATTATAACCTGAGAATCAGAAGGAGTAGTACGAGGTGGTTGTTTTGTAGCAGAGCCACGTCTTGTTCTTTTGGAGGTGCGTTTGCCCTGTGGGGAGGAAGTATCTTCATCTCTTGGCAACTTCTTGCGTCCGGTAGATGACTGAGCTCCACGAGTCGCACCATTGTGCTTTATGTTGTGTGATTTCAGTGATGAGGAAGTGTTTACACGTAATGCAGAGTGACACACTTTTAAATTCAGTGAAGATATATCAATTTTTCGAGCCAGAAAGGGGAGAAAGGAGAACTTAGGGTTTCTGGTGAGATTTGGGAATGAGAAGAGGAGTGATTTATAGTGCAGATACTTGATGAAGATTGGACCGCAATAGGTGAGAGGTGAAATCAGAACTTTCAATTTTGAGAAATGGTGAAGTTTTGGCTGGGAATTTGGAGTTTTGAATTGAGGTGGTTGGGAAGATGCGTCCGAATTAAATGTAGTTGACTGATGGAAATGAAGTGAAATGACCTGATTCAGTGCGACTGTTCATGTGTCGGACGTCCGAACGATCTGAAGCGTCCGACCCATGCGTCCGATAGCATTTTCTGGAAAATGACCAAGAACACTGTCGGACGTCCGTTCATCAGGATCGGACGTCCGATAAGTTTTTACCAGAAAGGCTTAAGGCATCTTTTCTAAAATACCCAATTTCGAACGAAGATATCTAAATTGTTCTAGGGGTAGTGCTTTTGTGAAAATATCAGCAATTTGATCATCTGAGCAGACATAGTTTACACAAATTTCACCTTTTTGAACAAGATCACGAATGAAATGATGCTTAATGTCTATATGTTTTGTTCTAGAATGTTGAATAGGATTTTTTGTCAAATTAATTGCACTAGTGTTATCACAAAAAATGGGCATGTTATCATATGTCAAACCAAAATCATTCAATGTATGTTTCATCCAAATTAATTGTGCACAACATGCACTAGCGAACATATTCGCTTGGTTGTTGATAAGGAAATAGCATTTTGTTTCTTACTAAACCAAGAGACTAAACACTTTCCAAGAAAATGACAAGATCCACTAGTACTTTTTCTATCAATTCTACATCCGCCAAAATCAGCGTCCGTATAACCACACAAGGTGAATTCATTACATTTAGAATACCAAATACCAAAATTCATGGTTCCTTTCAAATAACGAAAAATTCTTTTAACGGCATTCAAATGAGATTCTTTTGGGCAAGATTGAAAGCGAGCACATAAGCATACAGCAAACATAATATCGGTCTACTTGCAGTTAAATAAAGAAGGCTTCCGATCATACCTCTATACTTTTTCTCATCTACATTTGTACCTTCTTCGTCCTTTTCAAGCTTGGTGGACGTGCACATTGGTGTTCCCACATGCTTTGAGTCTTCCATGCCGAACCTTTTGAGAAGTTCTTTGGTGTATTTTATTTGGTTGATGAAGGTTCCTTCACGTGTTTGAATGACTTGGAGTCCGAGAAAAAAGTTCAATTCTCCCATTAAGCTCATCTCAAACTCATTTTGCATAATGGTGGAAAAATCCTTGCACAAATCCTCATTAGTAGCACCAAATATAATATCATCAACGTAGATTTGTACAATAAGAAGATCATTTGATTTTTGTTTTGTAAAAAGAGTTGTGTCTACTATGCCTCTTTTAAAACCATTTTCAACTAAGAATCCACTTAAACGTTCATACCAAGCCCTAGGGGCTTGTTTTAGACTCATATAATGCTTTTGAGAGTTTAAATACATGATTAGGAAACTTTTCATTTTCAAAGCCGGGTTGGTTGATCCACATATACTTCTTGATCAATGAAACCATTTAGAAAAGCACTTTTAACATCCATTTGATACAACTTAAAACCCTTGAAACATGCAAATGCAAGAAACATCCTAATAGACTCTAATCTAGCAACGGGAGCAAACGTTTCATCATAATCAATACCTTCTTCTTGAGCATACCCTTTAGCCACTAATCTAGCCTTGTTTCTTACAATTTCACCTTTATCATTTAATTTATTTCTAAACACCCATTTAGTGCCAATGATAGGATAATTTTGAGGTCTTTCAATTAAAGTCCAAACATTATTTCTTTCAAATTGATTTAACTCCTCTTGCATGGCCATAATCCAATAATCATCTTTTAAGGCATCATTGATGTTTTTAGGCTCAATATGAGATACAAATGCGAAATTATCAAATAATGTCTTTGATGAAGAACGAGTTCTTACCCTCTCGGATGGATCACCAATGATCAAATCCTTTGGATGATTTTGAATGAACTTCCATGCCTTAGGAAAATCCTTTAGTGATTCATCAATCTTGTCTTCTTCATCTAGTCTTCGAATTTCTTGAGAATCACCATCTTTTGAATTTTCTTCCATATCACAATTGTTCTCCTCTTGAAGTGTGAGCTTCTCAAGATTCTTTTGAACACCTACATCATCATCTACACAAGTGCTATTTGAAGAGTTGCCATTAGATTCATCAAATGAAACATGTATAGCTTCTTCAATCACAAGAGTTCTTCTATTATAAACTCTATATCCTCTTTTATTATCACAATATCCCAAGAAAATACCTTCATCGGTTTTCTTATCAAACTTTCAAGGTGTTCTTTGATATTCAAAATAAAACACTTGCATCCAAAACTTTAAAATAGCCAACAATTGGCTTTTATCAAACATCAACTCATATGAAGTTTTGTTCAAAAGGTCTTAGCAATACTCTATTCATTACATAGCAAGCTATATTTACGGCTTCCGCCCAAAAATATTTTGGTAAATCATTCTCACTTAACATGGTTCTTGCGGCTTCTACAAGTGTTCTATTTTTTCTTTCAACAACACCATTTTGTTGAGGGGTTTTTACAATAGAAAATTCATGAGTTATTCCATTATGATCACAAAAATCTGGAAATCCACAATATTTAAATTCCGAACCATTATCACTTCTAATTTTGATAATATGCAATCCAAGTAAATTTTGCACTTTTGCAAAGAGAGAGACAAAACTTTTAAAGGCATCATCTTTATGAGTAAGAAAAATAGTCCATGTATATCTAGAGTAATCATCAACAATAACGAAACAAAATCTTCTACCACCTAGACTAGCAATAGGTGTAGGACCGAATAGATCAAGATGTAAGAGTTCCAATGGCTTAGATGTAGAAATGATTTTCTTAGGTTTAAAAGATGTTTTGGTTTGTTTTCCAAATTGACATGCATCACAAATCTTATCCTTTTCAAACTTAATCTTAGGAAGTCCTCTAACAAGTTCCCTTTTTGAAATTTCATTTATCACATCCATGTTAAAATGACAAAGTCTTCTATGCCACAACCAAGGATCTTCATTTGAGATTTTAAGGCATTTAAAACTAGAAGAGTCAATTTTTCAAGAATCACAACATAGATGTCATTGTATCTACTTCCTTTGAAAACAATGTTAAATTTTGAGTCAAGAACCAAACATTCATGTTTTTTGAATAAAACAAATAGATCTCTATCACAAAGTTGACTAACACTAAGCAAATTATAACTTAGATTATCCACTAAAAGAACATTATGCACAAATGTTTCACCATTCTTACCCACATCACCTACTCCAATTGTTTTAGCTTTCATGTAGTCTCCAAAGTCACTTTTCCACTTGACTTTGATTTGAGCTTGATGAATTGTGAAGAATCGCCGGTCATGTGCCTTGAGCATCCACTATCAATGAACCATTTTGATTTCTTCATATCCTTTTCAATTTTACCTACAAGGAATAGAAAGTTTGGTACCCTTTTAATTTTTGGGTCCTTGATGGTTAGAGTCAATGTTTGACTAACCACATACATTCATTCCTTTTTTCATATTTCTTTTACATAGCACTCATGCTTCAAGTGACCTACTTGGCAGCAAAATCACACATAATGGTAGAGTCGTTTACATGAACAGATTTAATGAATCTAACTCCACTTTTCTATGAATTGTAAATTCATTTGCATTAAATATAATTTTCTTTTCATAGGGGTTAAACACCTTCCTTGTAAAACTGTTTTGTTTCTTGTTTTGAAGCATCACGTCAAGATTATCCATTCTCTTTTTCAAGTCATTTTGTCTTTCTTTGAGCATTTCACAAAGGCTTGTTTTTCTATCAAGTTCATACTGCAATTCCATTTCAGTTTTTAGTAAGCAATCATTGTCATATTTCAACTTCTTGTTATCTTGAAACAAGTTTGCATTATCTTGCAAAAGAAAAGTAATTTTTTGTTTTAGTTCCTTGTTTCTAGAGTAGGACTCTTTCAAGCTTTCATGCAGTTTTGCAACAAATGACTCTAAATCATCATCATCATCATCACTATTGTATTGTGGATGAGAAGTTACCTCATTGTCACCAATTGCCATAAAGGCAATTTGAGCTGTTTCTTCTTCTTCTTCAATCTCTCCTTCCGAGTTGCATTCGTTCCAAGTAATTTGAAAGTTATTAAACTTCGGTTTTCTTTCATTCTTCATATCTTTCTTCTTTTTCATTGGACAGTCCACCGCATAATGCCCGAGCTGTCCACACTCGAAGCACTTATCTCCTTGCTTCTTGTTTGCATCATATCTTGCTTTGTATTTTGTATTGAGTTGATTGTTGTTTTGATTGCTTGGTCCTCCTTTTCTGAATCTTCTTTTGTTGAGTATTCTTTTGAAGCTTTTTGTGATGAGTGCAAGATCACTATCATCACAATCACCATCTTCTTCATCTTGTGAAGCCAAGTCATCCTCATCTTGAGCAGCCTTTAGAGCAATGCTTCGTTTAACTCTAGCTTCCTCTTCATCTTGTACTTTGCTTTTGAGCTTTAATTCATAAGATGTTAGAGAGTTAATGAGAGACTCAATAGACATAGAGTTTAAGTCCTTGGCTTCCTCAATTGCAGTCACTTTGTTCTCCCATTCTTTAGGTAGAGCATTCAAAATTTTCCTATTCTTTTCACCAAGAGTGTATTCCTTTTCCAAAACTTCTAGGTCTTTAATAAGGTCATTGAATCTACAGTACATCTTATCAATGTTTTCATGAGGTTCCATTTTGAATGATTCATATTTAGTAACAAGAATGGATTTCTTTTGCTCTCTTACATCCTCACTACCTTCATGAATTTCTCTTAGTTTATCCCAAATTTCTTTGGCAGATTTACACCCTTTTACTCTAATGGATTCATTCGAATCTAGTGCACTATAAAGAACATTCATGGCTTTTGCATTTGATGTGAGATTAGCTCTATCCTCTCGATTCAACTCATCTCTAGTTTTTAATCTAGGAACATGAGTGATGGGATCATTTATAATGGCAGTGTAAGGACCTTCACTAACAATAAACCATAAATCAATGTCAATAGATTGCAAGAAAATAACCATACGTTCTTTCCAGCTTACATAGTTTGATCCATTAAACATTGGTGGTCTAGTGATTGATTGACCTTCACAGAACATGGCATTGTTGGTTGTCATCTTTACTCTAAGCGGTTAAGCTTGATTTTAGAGACCAAGCTCTGATACCAATTGTAAGGCCCAAGTACAACCTAAGAGGGGGGGGTGAATTAGGTTGATTAACAATCAGCCAAGTATTACCTCTTTTTCTGATTTTAATCACAAGTTCTTGAACAGATGATTTATGAAGTAGATAGACAAGTCAAGATTGATAAATATGGATGAAATTTCAAACAATGAATATGATACGTAAGATAAAAACAAGTAATGAAAGATAGCAAACCAAACTTCTTCAAGTCTCCACTTGAGCTTGAAGAGAATTCCTCAAAACAGCCTTCTTCAATTTGGTGAAATTCGATCACACTTGTGTACAATAGAAGGATCACTTCCTCCTTGCCCCAAGCTCCACTTAGTCAAGCTAGGAAGTTTTACACTCTTTACAGAAAACCCTCACACAGCTACACAATTGATGAATTCACCCACAATTGAAAAGCTTCTCAATGAACTATCACTACAAGACTACCAATTCTTACTCAAAATGAGTATTTTCTAGCTAAAATCACTCTTAAGAACTTGTTATCCAAGTGTACAGTTGTTTTTGATATTTGGACAGTTCTTGTATTTATAGGAGACCAAAAAGTGCCTAGAAAGCGAGGTCAGCGGATAGGTACAAGTTGAAATGTCAACTAGCCGTTGGAGCTATCGGACGTCCGACACTTTGTTGTTCGTCCGATGCTAGCGTCCGATAGGCAAGTTTCGAGTCTTATCGGACGGACGATGAATAATTCTGCGTCCGATAGCTTTTATGCGTCCGGCGGTGGCCAGGCTCGAAAATTTTCATGGAATCGATCGGACGGCGATACATGTCTTTGCGTCCAAGGCTTGCGTCCGAAAGCGTCGATAAGCTCATCAAATTTCTTGGATATCTTCGGACGTCCGATGTAGATGTTATGCGTCCGAAAGAGGTGTCCGATAGATCCCCTGTCTATCGGACGTCCGATACGTCAGGTTGAGCGTCCGATAGGAAGGTTTCGAGTTTTATCGGACGTCCGATACAAGGTATCGTCCGTCAGACAGTCAGCAGTTTCTTCAACAGTTTCCTGCCTCGATATCCTGTTCTGTCAAGAATCTCACTAGAAAACATTAGACCAATTTTCTTCAATTGTTTTGTAATTATCAAAATTCGGGATCACAATTAACATTTTTCACAAAATAGGGGAGTGACAATAAGTGTGTTGTCTCAGCTAAAAATTTTGTGACAACATTTAAGTGATTTTTCTTGTCACTTGGTTAATGTTCATAATTATTGACAAAAATATGTGTTTTAATAATGACAATAACACAAGTTGTCACCAAAAAATTAATATTATAAGACAATAAGAATTATTGTCACTAAAGATAACTTATTTATGATAAAATTAGATGTTGTCACAAGATGTTGTCACTAAATTTGATGTTTGTTGTAGTGAGATTAAGGTCAAAGTTAAAGATCCTTCACCCCAAGACATGATGATGTAACTTGCAAAATGGTTAACAAAATAAAAGGGATTTTCCTCACCACGCTCACTCACGTGTTTGCACTCAAACCTCGCGTATCACTCAAGTGTATAGCACTCTAATGATCACATCAACTCTTTTAAGTTCTTGATCACAAACCTTGAGACAAAATGAATTCGCTCATAATTGATCAAGAAGGCTCAACAATTCAATGTGGTTAGTATGTGACAATAGATGAAAATTGGGAAGTAATTCAAGGCGGGAAATTTAAGACTCTAGAATTAAGTTGACACAATGAGACTCAACTCAAGAAAATTGAAGAAAGACTCAACAAAGACTCCTAAATGATTAAATAATGGAAAATCCTAGTACAAATTGGAATTGAAGTGCAGCTAACTGGAATTGATAGGCTGGAAACTCAATTTGCTTTTGGATACTTGGATTGTTTTGGTATCCTGTCTTGATTTGGATAATAAATCTGGAAATTTCTCTTTATTCCCATAATAAGAAACATTTAAGAAGTCCTTTTCCCAAGTCCAATGGGTTTTTGAACAAGAAGTAAGATTAGGTAGCTACTTGAAACAAATCCAAATTCAACTAGGAAGGTTAGTAAGGCTAGTGCAATTTTTCTTTTGAAACCCAACAAGATATGGTATTAGCAATGACACTCCTTGAAATAAATCACTTTCCTCATGTGATACAATGATTAGGAAGTTCTTTTGTGTCAATCCAAAGTGTATTTGGACAAAAATTTCAATTAGGAAACTGTTGAAAAAACATAGCTCAAATTAGGAAACTAGGAAGTAGTAGCTATTTTTGTTTCCTTTCCAAAAAATGGATTAGCTATTAAGGTAATTTCTGGGGAACCAAAGGCAAAGTTGAACTATATGTGATCAATTACAGATTTGTACACTAAGGAACTTTCAATCTTCAAACTCATTACCATCACACTTAGTTTTTTTTATCAAGATATATACAAAATTAAATATAATCAACTATAATCTAATGATAAAATGGCCAAAATTGTTCTGGTGTATAGAAGAGGGTTACTTTTTTAAGGTGTAGAGCAATAGTTCTTTAGGAATGATACAAAACTGGGAGGAAAATCACCAAGAAACTCTTCCACTTCCGGATTATGTATGGCTTCTTGCTAATTTGAATATTTATCGACTTTGTGGTTCACGCTTGTTGGCCTGTGATGGCTAATAGTTTCTATAAATACTTGTTTTTCTCTGTCAATTTCCTTGTTTCCATATTCTTTCAGGGGAACAACAATATAATTAAGTTCAAATAGACAGAAAACTCAAATACTTTAGATCAATTGTTCCATAACCAAATAATCTAGACAATGTTCAATGTTCTACCAACTAAAACTCATGCAAGTAGAATAAAACAACTGGCAAATTTCAATAGCATAAAATGAAAATTTTCTTAAAAAGAAAATTATAAAAAATAGTAATGCAGCTAAATATTTTTGTAGGCAGTCATGATAACAAATTAAGGAAGACAAATTCAAAATATGGTAAACTTTTTTAAAATTAAAGAATAAGCAGAAATCTCACTAAAAATTTTGATCACATACTTCTAAAATTCAGCCATTTATTGAAGATGCCTCAAACCTAAAATATGTAGATAGTCATAGTAAAAAAAAAAAAAACTAGTTACACAGTTGCTTCCTTTTCATTTGGATGTAATATTTCACCTATACATATTTTGCAGACAAGATTTACAGTAATTTCACACCAAAAATGCAATGTAAAAAAAAAAGAGAAAAGAAAAAGAAAGTGGAAAGGACAATAATACCTTGCCAAATGGAACACGAAAGCAAAATCAAAGAATGCTCCTTTACTGACAAAATCTTTTCACTATCACCTATAAAATTGATATTTTTATCATATTTTTGTGCTCTATCTTCTTTGTCCCTTTTCTTTGTAATCCTCAATCACAATTACACTGAGTTTAGTATTTGAGTAGTTTTTTTATTATATTTATAGCAGAAGATAAAGGGAGGCTTCTACACTTTTTTTCACAGTTTTTATGCTTTAGTTTACCTTGAGAACAAATGCAACCAAAAAGTGTCTAAAATTTATAAATTAATTGTTACCTTCAATGTCTACAATGAATTGATGAAATCAAATGGAAAATTTCATATTCTTCATCATCTAGTCACAGTTCTTCAAGTCAAATTATTTTCATTCGAATCATCATGTCTGCTAAATTTTTGACTAGTTTTGTCAAAAAGAAAAAATAGAAAACAAGTTTATTTTAGATATCAAAGATACCTAAAATGGTTTTTTCAAATATTTTTTCTTGAATACAATTTTGGATTTACAACTCAGATAAGCTTTGCTTGCGTGTGTTTTTATATTGAAAACATGGTTCTCATGCGGTACCATAGATGAATGTCAGCCATAAAATGTTTACAAATTAGAGTCCATTGCTAGAAAAAATTGTTCTCTAGTAGTGATAGAGCCAAGTTTAGGTGCTCTCATTAGTATATCAAAGTAACTTATCTTTTGGTTTCCGTAGGTATTGATAACTTGGTCACTTTCAGTATGCATTTGTAATAGGGAAACTTGACCATATACTATAGAGTTAGGAGTAGGCACCATAAATTGCGTGAATATTACGTTGTTTGGAATGGTAATTTTCCATTACAAGCCTATACTTGATCCTTAGCTGATTTTGTTTTCCTTATATTTAGAGACGTAATTAGTAATCAAAAATAGATAAGGGAAAAAATAACTTGATTAAAGAAGCAACTTGAAGAAAGTTTAAAACCAAGGTTGAGAAAAATTTCAAATGTTTCATAAACAACCAGACAACAACAAATGGTGAAAACTATGGCTGTGTAGCCTTCTATATTATTTTATTGAATAGCTCAGGAAGTCAAAAATAACAAAATAACACAAACGTCTGCAATCTTCTTTTTTTTCTTTTTATTTTTTAATTTAGTTTCGCAGAACACAATGTTGGTTTAGTATAGTAAAGAAGATAATAGGCAAGTAGAAGTGTCTAAGAGGCAATTAATCAAACATTAAATAAGTTATTTTGAAGTAATTAAGATAAATCTAATGTGACAGCCCCACCTCTCCCTAGGGCGAACCCTAAGGTATCAGCGAGCCGCCTGCCCAGCTCTCGCCGGGACTCACTACAGATCCTTAGTTCAAATGCAAATAACAAAATACATCGATATCCTCAAATCAACTGTAACATTTAAACCCCAAAGTTTCCTTAACGAACCACAAACGTCCCGAACTATAATTACAGATACAAAAGTTTATCCATCCATCCAACATTCCATTAGTACAATTCAAAATACAAGGGCTACATCAAAATACAAGGTTAGGTCTCCAAACCAATCGACCTAGTGTAACCCTTGGAAGCTCTCGATCTCAAATCCTGCTAAGGAAAACAAAGTTGAAAGGGATGAGCTAAAAGCCCAGTGAGTGATCCTAATATCATACAAATCACACAGTAACAGTGGAGCAAAAATATATCAGTTAAGCACTTAGTAGGTTAATATAATTCAGTTTAGAAGCATAAAATGTACAAACACATAAACTGGGAAATACCCAGTGAAAGGATACAGGTTCCACTGGAAGCCGTTGCAGTCCGTCTTGTTCAATACTCAACCTCCTACTCCACCTTATAACTCCTAGTGGTAATACTCGAATATACCGTACTGTGCCCTAAGTACCAACCTACCCGACCGAGTCCGCTTCTGGCTCGAATAGGCCGATAACGAAGGGGGAAAGGCCTTATTCAGCCCATGTGGTAAAGTACACATGGCCTACATCATGCGCAAGTAATATACAAACAATGGAAAAGCACACAGTTGAACAATAGAATACAAAGTAGGCCGAGTGCGATAAAGTACACACTCGCCCTTCACATAATTATTAAAAGCATTTAAACACGTCAACAGAGCAATTTATTCACAAACATGCAAGGAACACTCACCCACAGTTGAGCGTAAACAAGACAATGTAGAAGTCAAACACGCTCGTCAACGTCCACGGACTCACCTGGAACATGCAAATCAAACCATTAACCCTTTTGGTTTCTATTTAAAGCAATCTTGTCGTAAGATTAGAAGAAGACTATTTCAAAGGTGAACCGACGCGACATGCATATGCCCTATGAACTAAGCTCTCATAAAGGCTTATAAACACTTAAAATAGCAAAATAAGCACATATGCGGGCGTTGGGCGAAAAACGGACGATGACAACTCGAAAACGGAAAACACACATTGGAAGGTGGGAAAAACAGTTTTAACACCTTGTACGCCATTGCCCATATCTCAGGCTACCAGTGTCGTATTTGAGCGTACGAGGTTCCGTTTCGAAGCTAAGAGAACAACCTACAACTTTTGTGAAGACAACATCAACCCAGATTTACTCTATCTAGGTCAAAAACGCAGAAACATTTTCGGGAATTTCGCCGTCAGAATGTCTGACAGGCCAACTTCAAACGGGCATAACTCAGCGCTCACAAATCGAAATCAGGAAATTCCAAATGCGTTGGAAAGCTAGAATAAAGGGCTATAACTTTCGTGTTTTGGCCAAAAGCTAAATCACAAAGAAACAACACCAAAAATGACACCAAAATAACTGCCGACAAAATCCTGTTTTCCCGTTCAACACCTCAAACGAACTTCATGCACTCGAAACGCATTCATGCAAACTCCATCGACTCGCCTGCGATTACAAACACGCAAAACAGCCCCTCACACGCCACCAAACCAGCACGCACATACACACACTACACACACACAAAACACCAAGTGGGAATTCAAGAGCCCACGTAATCGTTCAAATTTACTCGCGGGTGGGAATTCAAGAGCCCACCAACAACTAAACATGCAATCCAACCTTGATTTCTACCAAGAGCATTAAAGTCAAAACCCTAACCCTAACTCATGATTATAACAAAGCATACATACATCAAATTCTACCATTCCAAACCATAACATCACTCCATGAGCTAAAATAGACATGATTCGAGCCATGAAAACTACCAAAACCTTCAATTTAAAATCTTCAACTCAATTCAAGCTCATAGGAAACTAGGAGAAACCTTTCTTGAGGTTGTTCTTGGTGGAACTTCAAGTGCTCAAGTCCAAGCTTCTCCTCCCAACTCCGAATCGAAATCGTACGGTTGAAAGTTGCAAAAATTTCCAAGTTCTCTTCTTTTTTTTTTCCTCTCTTTTTTTTCCCTCTTTTTCTTTCTTCCCTCACGGTTTTCCTTTCCTCTTCTTCCCTTGGTTTGGCCGGCAGCTATAAGGCTTAAAAGAAGCCAAGAGATAACCTCAAAAAGATTTTTTTCACTTGGTCAAATTTTGGTCAAAAATATCATGCCAAAAACCCTAGCAACTTAGGTCTTTTTCCACTCTTTCCCACATAACTTCTTTTCCTATCAAATTAGTCCATAAGTACTTAATTTAACCTAGCCCATCAAAGCTTAATTACCCCTACTTAGGCTACTAATCACCTAGGAATTGTATTTCCCCCTCTTAATCATGCATTATCACACATAAAATCAAGAAATAACAAACTTGTCATTAAACGTAAAACTTAAATGTATTTTCAAAACTAGGGTTTTACAAATCCAAACTAGGGTTTTGCATATACATATTAGGGTTTTCTCCCAATTTAGGGTTTTCGAAAAAAACTAGGGTATTAACCAAATTAGGGTTTTCAAACTTTGTAAAACAAGCGAGTCAAAACCAAACACTTTTAAAAGCAAAACAAACCATATAAACACCTTGGCAAACCAAAATAACTATAATTAACATTATTTAATATTTTCCAGAAATTGGAAAAAAAAATCGGGGCCTCACATCTAACATTGAGCAACTAGTTTGCCTCAGCACTTATGCAATGCTTTACAACTACCAAATCAGCCAATGTAACAGCCTAAAAAAGTATTATGATTAGCATGTGGGGGAAAAGGTCATTACTCACTATTCAGTACCACTTAAAAACACAAAGAGAAGACATGCGCTAAATATCTTAAGAGTTAAAAAAGAAAAAAAAATCTTACCTTCAAGCTAACCTCGAGTAGAAGGAACGGAACTTTGGAGAAGGGAAACTAAGAAGACATAAATCCTCCAATAATCTCTTACAAATTTGCCATGTGGTTAGTCATAAAATAAGAAGGAAAAAATAAAAAGGCCTGAAAAGAAATGCATTAAATGTTCGGAGAATGAAAAAAATAATTAATCAAGAACTTATTTTAGTCGTTAAGAGTAATATCAAAAGCATCAAAACATGTCATAATTATATTTAAAAATAAGACTAAATCTGCATCAAAAGTTCCGAAAAACACATTCAGCTACACTGGAACTAACAAAATAAGAAAAACAATGAAATTTGACAATTAAACTTAGTTGCAGTCTCCCAAATACACCCAAAAATGCATCCCAGTTACCTCGTCAAGATGTGGCTTCAATCCAATTGGTATCAAAGCCTGAAGTACAACTTAAAAAACAATATTATATTATCACAACCAAAATTGAGAGTAAAATTAATTCTCTTTTTTATGATCTTCATCTGCTATGAAACACCAACCAAAAAATCCACATTTTTGGTCTATTTAGGTCCATAAAACCCTAGCAAAGAAATAAAAAGATGAAATGAGCTTATATTCAAGTAAAAAAGGAAATAACATAAAATTATACATAAAAAAGATAAAAAGGAGAGCTCGTATAAGATTGTGGTGAGAGCGAGAGGGAGGAATAGAGCAAGGGTGTGATGAGAGGAAGAGTCGTGCAAATTTAGACAAGAAAAAATCTTCCTGAAAATCAAGATAGATTAGGTGGCATTAGAAGGTCCATATGAGATGAAAGTACACTAACCAAAAATCTGAGCTTTGGAAGATCTCTAGCAAGCAAGCACAGAGCCTAAATAATGGACAGCATAACATTCAAATGATCACAATCACTGAACACTCACAATCGATTTCCAAACAGATAAACATTTGTTTGACAAACAAACATACAAAAGAGACAGTAGAACTAAACCTAAATAAAGTAGCTATTGGAAAAATGCAGCTAAAAGAAAAGGGAAGGCTGGAATCATGCTTATGAAGATATGGTCACATAAAATGCCAACATTTTTTTTAATAAAGATATAAGAATCAATCACAGCAAAATTCAGTTGGCCAAATCTGCTTGTATATACAAGAAATAGAAGGAACCAACCTCTAAGTGAAGCGATTCCTTCACAAACTTTCTAAATCAGAAGTAAAGCCCCAAAATAGTTTGTCAACCAAAATAAAATCCAAAAAGTAATTACCAATCAGAGCATATGTATACTAATCTTTTTATTTGTCTACTATTGTCATGTAAACAAAAGTTAAAGAAAAAAAAAAAAGGAGGGCAAATTAAGCTTTCTACGTCCTTGACTTGCACCATTTCATTTAACCATTGTTGTGACTTCTCGGATATCTAAACATCTCCTTGTTAATTCACCATTTCACTTCTGATTGAGTTTGACCATTCCACCCTACAAAATTCAAAGAGATTTTGCATGTAAAATAACAAAATAATAGATAATTCGTCTATCAACTCAAGGTACAAATTAGAGATTAAAATGAGCAACTTATACCATCTAACTTCACAAAATGACACAAAAATAACATGAAACATCTCAAAAAGTATTCAAAACTTACGCTCTTGTTACATGTACATCACTTTTACTCGTAATATAGTAATGTAATATAATTGTATACCAAAAAATGTAAAAGAATATCATAACTGGATCAAATCATATCAAATCCCAATCATATCAGCCCCCTCTCCTACTATACTATTCGGAAACCCACTTTCGATTCTCTATATCCACCAGTGCAATCGGCGAGTTGATGGGAGAATCATTCAAACCTTTAGGAGCAGATCGTGGTATTTGCAGCAGAGCTCATCAGCTTTAATTTCAAAACTAAAACAACATTATATATCTTTTATATTCACGTGATCAATCAAACTAAGATTTCATGAAATTGGATAAATTAATGTGTTAGTGGAAATCAAGATTTTTATTGACCGCTATACTGTTGAACACTCAACACGTGAACATAATCAATTTTTATCACACCCAATTGCTCTGGGTAATCTAAATTATGACAATCAACCATTGAACTCACTATTCGAAGACTTAGTGTGCATGAACTAGATTGAGCTAGAAGAATATGAAGGAAATATCTTCTGCATTCCCCATTTATTATTTTATGCATTGGGAAAAATTGTAGTAATATTATACATTTTCCATTCTAGAATATGTAATTTTGAATCAGGAACAATTTCAGAAACTTACACCAAAAAAATTGCAGATCTGACAACCAGATCTTGCCATCAGCTCAAGCTACATTACACAAAAAGATCAGCAACCGGATCTCTTCATGAATCACAGAGAAGTTTGAGAGTCAATAGTGATTTCTTTTCTCCAGTTTTTTCGTCATCATCGATTGATTCAATCACTGATATTAGTTCGTTATTGTTGCTATTGAAATCTATCACGACACTGGAGATATGAATCTGAGTTAGTTATTTATCTATTGAAGGCAATGAAGTCTGCAATTATCTACACCAAACAAGGTGCAAAATCATCACGTGGGAACAACTTACTTGGGACACCCACTTAATCACATGTTGCTCTTCCTCTGATTTTTGTTTTGGTTTGTCACGCTTTGCAAATTGCACCCACTTAATGTACACGTGGCTCTGCCAATGATTTCTCGCCTGTGGGATTTTTTTTTTTTTCTCGGATTGTTATGCTTCGGATTGATATCACTTCCACGGCAGACATCCTTTCTTAACCGCAAGTAGTTGGTGTGGCACAACTTGGTTAGCTGACAACACTAAGCAAAAGAGGGTCAAAACAATTACCCATCCAAACAACGTACAAATTTAAGTACAGCATAATTTGTGCGTCATAAGTTTGCTGCTGTAGATTTGTATGTATAAAATGTAGATTATAAGCACTATTCCGTGAGTCCTAAACAAAATTTCGATTTTAGTGTCCGGTCAATTAATCCCAGCATTCACCTTTTGGCTTTTAAATTTTTGCATACATCTGGGCCATTCAAAATTCCAAGTGGTCGATATAGGCAAATTTCTATTCAAGAAGTCCCCAGTGAATCCACCCATACGATGTTTGACAACCTTGTAAAAGATATGTAGAAGGCGTATCAATTGCCTATTCCACTAGTAGTATAATTTTTTCTTTTTTTTCCAGAGAACTTTAACCGTAACACAAAAAAGAAATCACCTGTTTTATGATAATTGTCTAATGGTGACCATGCAGTCCATAAATAGAATTTCTGTAAGACCTGATAAAAAAAAGGAATCAATATTATTTTAGGTCTCAATTGTAATTAAATAAATTGTGGGTATGGGATTGAATAAAGCAAAAATGTTATTGAGGGACTTAAAGAGATATTTTGATTTTCTTTTTTTAAAGAAAAGAGGAGCTGTACTTGGTATATTATTGAAACCCTAAAGTAAGGATCGACATCCTCTCCATTCCCCCTTCTCTTCATTTTCCCTCAATACATATTTAGATGATAGACGCATATACCAACCCTTATTTAACGATTGAGATTGATTTACTCTAACCATATTTGCTTAATAAGAGTTCAAGATAAGAGTTTGACATCACTAAATAATTATCTATTTGTTAATGGAAAATTCCCGTCTTATCCAGTAAGGGTGCGTTTGGTTCACAGACTGAATGAGGAGGGATTATTTATTCTCGGATTATTTATCTTGTGATGAATCATTCTCGGATGAGTAAATTTATTATATAGTGTTTGGCTAGCTTTATGTTGGATAGGATGTTTTAAAATAATTTGATCCTGTATTTGGTTGGAAATATGATAAGATCGAATAATTTATTTATAGATCAAAATACTCATTTTGACAGATTTATAATTAGGGGATGGTTGGATTTTGATAAGTCCAAACTCGACTTATAAAATATATATATACACACACACATATATTTGTGTATGTGTGTGTACGTGCATGCGCATGTGTGTGCATGTGTGTGCATGTGCGTGCATGTGCGTGAGTTTTATATGGTTTGGAATCAAATTAGCATATAGGTTTTTTTGTTTTGAATTGAGTTCAACCTTATTAAATAGGTTCACGAGTCTCAATTTACATGTCAAATATTTTATGAATTGATCAAGAAAATATGATTATATAATTAACTAGTGGGACCAAATTAGTATAAAATTTACTTTTGCTTTTAGTAGCAGTAATCTAAAATTTTAGTAGGACCAAAGTAGACAAAAATTTAATTTATTAATAATAGGAGTAAATTAGTCCAAAATTTTGTAATTTCGATAAAATAGGCAAATTAGGTCAAAACATAATATTTTTATTAGTAGGGGCAAATTTGTCCACATGTTAGTTATTTCATTAATATGAAAAAATGAGTAAAAAACTTAGTTTTATTAATAGCATTGGCAAATCAGTCCAAAATTATGGCATATCATTAATATGTTCAAATTAGTCCAAAAATTAATTTTTTATTATTAAGGGCAAATTTTTCCAAAAGTTTATTATATAATTAATGGGGGCAAATTAGTCCAAAATATAGATAATATTGTAGAGAGAAAGTAAGTTTATATAGTTATTCAAATAAAGTATTATTCTATTTGTAGGGGTAAATAAATCTCAATAATCATCATCCTATCTCTTATTCATCTCGGGATAACTCATACCATCTCCCTCCATTGGATTATTTTATCCCGACATGGGAGCTTAATTCGGTTGGATAGGATGTATCATCCCATGTGTAAAATACAACTAAATATGGGATGATATGGGATTAGTAATCCAATCCTATGTTATCTCATAAACCAAATGAACTCTAAGTGTTTAACATTTTAATGGTTTAATGCCACAATTTGGAAACTAATCCATTTTAAAAATAACATAATTAATATCTGATACGATCCTTCGCCCTATTTCAGACGAAGCCCGTAACACGACAAGTTCACAGGATTAGACGATTTCACCACGGTTTGGCAGCGGAATATCAACTTGATCAAGGGCAACTCGAGACCAAGATTGATGGTAGAGACACCATAATCAACGCGTTCTTGATTGATAAAGTCTTTTTTGAACACCTAGAAAACGTCTAAGGCACTCAAGGATTGTTCTCACAAGAACCAAGAGAAAACTCTCAACAATTTTTGAAATAATTTGCCTACCATTAAACGATGAAAAGTAGGCTATTTAAATCCTTTACAAGCAAACCCTAATACTACTTGGACTAAAATAATGACACTTAGTTCCCTTAATTCAATTAGAAAACTAACAAAATAACTAAATCTAAACTAATTAGAAATTGCTTAAAGGACGCAAAATCCTATCTAAACAAGAAAAGAAAAATCCGGCCTTATTGAATTGACAAGCTGGCCGAATTTAATTCCTAAAACAAATAAAATTTAGAAATTGGAAAATGACAGAAATTCGAAAATTAAAAGACTTGAACGGCTAGAGAGGATTGCATCATTCCCCTCCTCTTGAAAAAGATTCGTCCACGAATCGATGGTGGATGATAAGGCCAATGACATCACCCTCATGAAAATAATCCACACGACATATCTCTCGCACAAGCGGAGGATCCACATGAGTTTTGGCACAAAAGGCAACTCGTAGGAAGGAACTGGCTTCAACTCACGACCATCCTTGAGGTAATAACTTAGCACATCACATGTAGAATGAGTTTGATGGTGCTTTCCATTGGCGCGGCCAGTTTTGAGTTGATATACTTCAACGAAGTCAGTCTGAGGAGATTCAACTCCTAGAAAATCAATGTTGTGGAACTCCATGTCGTGGCCATGGGTGACTAAGGTTGCACCGAAGGCTGGTTTGTCCACTTGGATTGCAACTTGGGTACCTTCTTCATGAACCTGATCAGTGTAGAATTCAAGTGCTCGGGCAAAGCGACTCCACATAAGTGTAACCCCATATAGATAAATGCCTTGGAAACTTTCAAACTGAACAAATGATTTGGAAATAGCACATGATATTACCAAGGTCACTTGCCCTTGCCCAACCTGTGTAAAACGTGAAGTGTTAAATATAGCAAAGGTCCAAGTGTTAGAACAAGAAGAGTGCTCATGAATCTCCTCATTCTGCACAATGACACTCAAATCTTTCACTTCGTCACAAGGTGCGGTACACTCTTGTGGGAGCTCGTCAACCTTCAAATTCACCTCATGCTCAAGATTATCTTGAAGGAATTCACACTTTTCTTCGTGCATAGGCATTCCTTCAATTAATGTTGGACTAGAAGGAGTATCTTCCTTAGGACTGTTGGTTGGAGCATGGCTAACTTTCTCATAGTATGCGTGCACTTGCTCGAAGTATTTTTTCATTTCCTCCATTAGTGAGTCAACCAATTTTGCAGTATCAACTCAACGAGCATTACTTGATCCATGCGGTTTAGAATTGCCGTGATGCTCTATAGATAAGGCTCGTAATGATGAGGAACTTTCCTTAACCATGCGATGCATTCTCTTTTGCTCCTTCCCATCAATGATATCATGATCCGAAATCAAGAACTTACGATGAGTAGTACCCCTCCTCTTAGGATGGTAGAAATTCACGAATGCACGTTCATATTCCGGATCAACAACCCCACGATTCATGCTAAGTAATCTGCAAAAAGGTTAGTGAAACACGATATATTTTTTTTTCCTCACTTCACTCCCTTAGTGTATACTCTCGGCACTCATGTATCACTCAAATGATCTCACAAGTTCTCTTTGGTTTTGCAATCACTCACTTTGAGAGCGTTGGAGGTATCCATGGTGTACAAATCAACTTTACCAACCAATGCACGCAATTACAGTGTTTCAAAAGAAGTTTAGAACAAGACACGAAAAGATGACACTACAAGAATCCTAACTTGGTAATTACAATTTTTTTGGAAAATTGACC
Source organism: Gardenia jasminoides (assembly GCA_013103745.1). NCBI lineage: Eukaryota > Viridiplantae > Streptophyta > Magnoliopsida > Gentianales > Rubiaceae > Gardenia > Gardenia jasminoides. Next base: position 13,745,184 of record CM023099.1, read on the forward strand.
AATTAAAAGAAACACTTGAATGACACGAACTAAGGATGAACTAAAAAATGGACAGAAATGGAAGACAAAAAAAAAAAGAAAAGAAAATAAACAATCAAGAATGATGAACAAGACAATAGACACGAATGAGAAAATAAGCAAACCTGCTGGAATTTCCTGTCAAACAGAATTGATGGAAGTATGGGTAAATTGGTCAAATAAAATACTAGTAAAGGCTCTCAGCTGAATACGGAATGACCTGGGCAGCAAATAAATGTAAAACTCACGACAATATGTAGTAAAGTTGGCTGAAAACTGCTGGGCAGATTTGGTCTTTTTAAGGTCTCCTAGCAGCGCTAGGATTTGGTTGGTGGCTGTCTTTGTAATCAAGGACTCGGTTTTGGCTAGATGATGGTTTTTTTTTTCCCAAGTTCAAGATGCAATTGTAAAGACTCAAGAAGTGCAAGAACAGGTGTGATAATTTCCAGATTCAAGAACCTTCAGTTTTCTCCAAGATGTTACGTAGACAGCCCACAAGATTTCCAGGTTGGACAAATCAGCCTTCTAAAAATTTCAAGAACCTCAAGATGGAAGTTTCTTCGATCAAGAACTTCAAGAATTTTTAGGAGTTTGGTTCGGGAATTCCAGAACAATAAAACAATGCCTAAGCAGCCCAACAGAACCAAGAATCACGAAGGATACAATCTGTGAGGGCTCGGAAATTTTATTTTTATTAGAAAATGAATGATAATGATAATAATATTATTATTATGTATTTTTACTCAAATATAAGTGAATTTATGCTTTGAATTATTAATTTCCAATTTAGAGAATTTTTATACGAATTATTTGCCGGTGTGTTTCAGCCAGTTTAAGTGTTGAATTTTGTTCCGAAACGTGAATAGTGACTCTAAGATGAACCCGAGCATATGTAGAGACATTACAGATATATATTTAAGGTTGGACAGTGTAGGAATGAGATAAACCAGTAAAAGTTAGAGTGTCGCGTGTCGACGCGACAAAAAGTGGCTTTTTTGACCTCTTTTCCCTGATTTAAGGGGAACCACACTTTATGTCTCCTTAAAGCTTGTTTCTTGCTTCCTTTCCTTTCATTTTTCAGCAGCCACACTTGGGCTTAGAGAGAGAGAGAGCCAGCCAAGATTAGAGAGAGAAAGAGCTTGAGGAAGTTTCATCTTCTCCATCTTCTTTATTTTCTTTCCTTTCTTCCATCAAGCTTCAAGCACCATTGGAGGCCATCATCTTCTCAAGATTTGCAGCCGTGAGAGAGAGGAGAGAGAGGGAGAGCTGGTCCGAGAGCTAGAGGAGAGAAGGAGAGATTTTGCCGCTTCCATTTTCTTCCATCAACTCTTCTTGAAGTTTCAAGCCCCGTCAAACACCATCATCCTCTCCACTTCTTGCAGCCAAGAGAAAGAGGTAAGGGAGAGAGCTGGTCCGGTTTTTGGAGGAGGAAGAGAGAGCCGTGAGTGAGAGAGAGAAAAGAAAGAGAAGGAAAGTTTGGGTGGTTTGTCTTGAGCTTAATCTTGAGTTTAGAGGAAGAAATCAACTTCAAGCATGTAGATCTGTGGGAAAACTTGGAGGATCTCGAGGTATTGAAGCTTAGGACATCATCTGTGGGTGGAACTTCATCAGATCTTCCTTGATCTTGCTAGATCTGAAAAGATCTGGAGCTATAATCCCAAAGATCTTAGCTTTAACTTTATTAGCTGTAGATTTGTTAGATCTATGGTTTATTTTGATAAGAATGCTTATGTATGAAGCATTTGAGTTGCTCTTGATTCCCAACCTAGGTAGTGGACTTGAGGTGGATTTTGGTAGTCGGCTTTGAGGACCTGATTAGGATTTGAATGATAATTGTAAATTTGCGGATATGGTTAGAAAATAGGGTTTTGTTATTGGAAATTGTGATGGAAAAGTGTATGAGATGGCCGAACCCATGCTTGGTAATTTTAATGTTTGATTTCGAAATTTTGTGATTTTTCTTGAAGAGATTTTTCTTAAATAAATGTGTATTATGTTTAATTATGAGTACATGTTTGAATGGAGTGAAGTTATGAATTTTTAATGGTGAGAAGTTATGTTTTCACTAATTTTGGGTAAACATGTAATTTTGGAAAAATAGGGATCCATTTTAGTCGTCTAGAACTTTGACTTCCTATATGAGTTTTTGACTGATTTTGTAAAGTGATAATACTGTACTTTAACTACTACTAAGTCTTGTAACTTGATTTGACCTATACTACCAAATGAATTTGAAAACAAAGTTTTCTAGTGAATCGTAGTCCTCCGAGTCTAGCATCCCTACCCATAAGCCTTGCTGATTTCAACGAGTGTAATCGTAGATTTGGTTTGTACAAGCAATCGTAGTAGTGAGAGTTTGGTGATTCTAAGCAGTTAAGTTAAGTTTTGAGTTTTAGATATTTTGGCTAGTATCTGATAGCTGAACTTTGGCTCAGGTGGCCAAGACTTTGTTGAGGGCGAACCAACTAACGAAGTTTAGTCTTCTTCTTTGCTCACTCATTTAAGTGGATCGAGGTGAGTGTTCTAACTCTCTTTTAAATGAAAATCTTGCCATGGTTTGTAAATGAATGATTTGTGAAATGATGTGATAGTATTTACCAAGAAATGGTTTACCACTATTTCCCAAGTAAAATGCTTTTACCAATGAAATAACTTATGAAGGATTTGTGAGTGTTTCAACTCCCTTTCAAATGAAATCTGGCTATGGTTTCCAAAGGAACGATTTATTGAAATGATTTACTATCATTTCCAAATGAAATGCTTTACAAGTGAAATTATGAAGAGTTTGTGAGTGTTTCCTGTATGTTATGTGAATTACATGCTTATGTGATTAATACTTGATGTTACTTGATCTCATAAGTGTTAAATACTTGTTTCTAGGCGAGTGTGTACTTTACCGCACTCGACCTAACAACAATATAATCGCTCAACCTGCCTACCGCTCCATTGTTTGTATATTACTTGTGCATGACCAGTCCATGTGTACTTTATCACATTGGTCGAACAAGACATTTCCCCTTCGCTATCGACCTACCGGTAAGTGGACTTAGGGTAGGTTGGTACTTTAGGGCAATCTGACGGTATACTCGGTATTACCACCGGGAGTTATGCGAGGAGTAGGAAGGTGGTTGACCGGACAAAACGGACTGCCATTGAGGACATCAGATCCTTTCATTACTTGAACTACATGTTTATTGAATTATCATCGTATGTTGTTTGCTAAATAAGTGTTTCTAGAATGACTTTTTAAAGACTCAAATGTTTTACAAAACGATATTTAACTCAAAGGTCCATGAATTTCTTGTTTTTACTGGACATTCACTGAGCTTCTAGCTCACCCCAAAATATTTTATTTTTCGCCCACAGGGCTCGAGACAATGGATAGCGTGTGTCGTGATCCTTCTTAGCGCTATTGGCTGGGTTATTTCCTGTATCCATTTGTAATCATGGATGGATGGACTTTTATTGTATTTGGGCCTATGAGATGGTATTGTGGTTGTACTCTAAGTACGTTGAACTGTAATTTGGGAATGAAAGTTGTAAGTTGAATTTCGTTATGTAATATTTGTGATTTGGATTGGAATGGTTGTTTATGTTCACTTTTGAAGTATTAATGGATGTTCTAGTGAGTGAGTCCTAGCGAGAGCTAGGCAGGAACTCCACGGATACGTTAGGGTATGCCCTAGGGAGAAGTGGGGTCGTCACACAATCTGGGTAGCAAGGAAAAGCATGCGACAGTAGTAGATATGATTTTTTTTTTTTGACTCAGCCGCACGGATGACTCAAGACAACACGATATGCTGGAATTCACTTTCAAAAGGAGTATGACCCAAGCAAGGAGAACGCGGGCAGAATTTAAGCAAACCAGACGCGAACCATATGAAACCAGAATGAACAAGACAACGACACAAGACTCAACAAGAAAGCAAGTTTCGGACAGACCAGAAGACACAACAAAACATGGCTGCACAGATTCTAAAGTGCAGGCAGAATAGTAGGACAAATTTAGCAGACAAAAACAAAGCTCCGGCCACAAGAATTAGACTTGGAAAAATGATCAGATTTGATAAAAGAAACGAGAACAGATCAAGAAAACTGATGCATGTGATTACTTGAGTTGAGTCGGTGCAACAAATTGTAGTTAATTGGAGTTGAGTCGGTGAAACGAAATTGTAGTGTGAATAAGTATTAGTAAATTGTAGTGTGAATAAGTATTAGTTAGTTACAGATGACATCAGCAGCAGTTAACCGCCTCAGCTGTCTTTAAACAGATAGCTGGGAGTAGTGCTGAGGAAAAGCATTGTAATCCATTCTTTTTCTCCACCATTCTTTGTAATCATCAATATCATCATCTTCCCTAGCTCTCGACTTGCTTTCTTCAATTCATAGCAAATCCTGAGTAGGGAATTGGGACTTCAACTGCCTCTGCATCAGTGGTATCAGAGCTGGGTTAATTCCAGCTCAATTCAACTATGGCAGAAGGCACTAGGTCTCAGGATCATCGAAAAATGGAGAATTTCTGAGTTACGCTAAAAGAACAGAGAGAGCAATTTGAGAAGGAGATGACAGCCTTGAGGTACCTAGTTATTGATCTACACACACAGAGAAATCAATCGGAGGGCTCATCCCCACACGGACCAGAATCGTCGCCAAGAAATGGTGGAAATTACCAGTTTTCGACACGTTTTTCCAGACTTGATTTTCCCAAATTTGATGGAAGCGATCTTAGAGGATGGTTGTACTAGAGTGAGCAATTCTTTGAGGTGGACGAAACTCTGGAGGCCATGAAAGTCAAGATCGCAGCAATGAATATGGAAGGCAAGGCACTACAGTGGCATCAAATATATATGAGATCTCGGCTGACAAATAGAGTTCTGATGTGGGAGGAGTATGTGAGAGCTCTATCCTATAGGTTCGGAAATTTCTTGTATGATGACCCCATGGGAGAATTGATGAGCTTGAAGCAAATTGGTAATGTCCAAGAATATCAAGATCAATTTGAGGAGTTACTTAACCGAATGGATCTTCCAGAAGACTATGCTACTAGTTGCTTCTTGAGTGGATTGTGTCGCGCCCCATTTTTTGGAAAACGGAAGAGGGGGAATGAGAACCCTCATCGTTTCGGGTTTTTAGTTGAAAAAGGTTTTTTTTTTTAAAATTGATTTTTGAAAAAGAAAGGGGTCATGGGACTACAAAAATGCGACGATTTGGACCCAAAAACAAAAGTCTAGAAAAGGGTTTTTAGAAAAAGTTTGGAGTCGCCACTTGGTATGGAGCTTAGGTGTACCAAGTCACCAAAAAATTTTAATTAATGAAAATAAACTAAGAAAACCCTTTTTTAGACGACTCCAGGTCTTTGAAAAACTAGAGAACAAGGTTCGGGGGTCACAGTTGAAAGAAGGGAAGGCAAAGATTCGATGTTACTCGTCTCTAAGGCACCCTTCTAACCTAGCCAAAGCTAGTTGCAAGATTTAGTCAAAATTTTCCTAATTCTAACTTTAAAATTTATCACATTTTGGATGTTATCTATATGGATGCAAAACCTAAACCTAATGTTGAGGTCGGGAAGGGGCAAAATGTCTCCTTGAGGTTTGATTGGAATTGATCACATTAGTTGTGTCATCCAAATTTAATCCCTCGAGGAGGTCACGAAAAATGAAATGATGAGACTCGAACAAACAGGAAAATAGGGTTTTCAAAAGAAATGCAATTTATAAAATCTCAAGGGAAAAGAAATTGGATTTTTGAAAAGATCAATTTTAAGTGCAAAGAGGAACTTGAATTTTCAAAAGATGCAATTTTAAGAAAACGGATTTTGACTTTGAATTGCTAAACATGAAGAAGAGACTTGATAGAATTCAAAATAATGCATATGTATGTCCTAAAGAGGGATAATACAACATAATGGGTGCGGGGGACTAAGTTCGTGACTTTAATTCTTCCTTTTCATAGAAGGAAATAAAAGCGTGCTAAGGCTAGGAAGCCATACTCGCTCTCTTCCCTAATTCAAAGGGTAATGCCTTAAATGCACTAATCTATTTTTTGACAAAAAGAAACTCTAAAAGTGAAAAGTGTGTGATATTTGTATCTAATGCATGGACGGCATTAAGGGTCTAGCATTGGACTAGCCCTCGTTCAGAAGTTCTCACTAACATTGGATTAGTGAGAAATCGAAAGGAAAGGCCACAACTAGCGTTGGACTAGTGTGGTGACATCAATACATTTACACAATAAACATGTAAACATGATAATAAAGCAAGTAAACACATAAAACACATAAACACATAACACATAGGCATAATATCTAGATGCAAGACCCTAGGAAAGCAAGTAAACACATAAACATGCAAGCATGCAAAATAAGCGTATAAAACCTAATTATTACAATGGGGGAACCTAAATACATTCTAAAGGAAAAAAATTCAGAATAATAATCTAACTATTACATTTTCTAGAATAAATACACCTTTTGCAAAATTAAACCTATCTATTACAACTTGGCATCCAAGGCCTCCAAATGATTTACCAAAAATTAAATGACATAAATAAAGACTAGGCATGAATAAAAAGCAAAGGAAAACTTAATTTAAAACATGCAAGATCATGCAAAAACACATAAGAGCACATAATAGGAGAAAGAAGTTACCATCCCTTGATGTGATGCCTTAATTGAATCCTTAAATGAGGGGAATGGTTATCTAAGACTCAATGTCAACAAAAGGGATGAAGGTACCAATTTAAAGGAAACATCAATCAAAAATTCAAAGAAAAGGTATCTAAACAGATTCTGCAAGCAATATGGACAAGACTAGGAAAATGAATAAAAGAGTAAGATTCTAGAACAAAAGAACAGGAAATAGCAACAAAACTGAGGAACAGAGAGGTAACACGGATGGTTACGCGGATCTAGTCCGCGCAACCTAGTCCGCATTACAAGCAAAAATCAAAGTTCACGGGAGGAAACGCGGACTTAGTCGCTAACCATCCGCGTCTCTTCCAGCTTCAAAAATCAGGAAGATTGCTTCCAGTTTTTCAACCCACAAAACGCAAATAAAATCATCAGAGACAGCAAGTTCCAATTCAAGGAATAAACATCACCATACAGATCATATCGAGGCATGTTTAGCCCACAAAGATCAAATCCTAAGTATTAACATCATCAAATAGACAGAAAAAAGGAAAGGGAAAAAACTGTCAGGTTAGAAACGCGGGTAGTTACGCGGATCGACTCGCGCAACTACTCCGCTTTTCTTCACATCTTCAAACATTCAAACAGAAACGCGGAGCGTTACGCGGCTAGATCTGCGTAAGAACTCCGCGTTTCTTCACATCTTTAAAGCGTGAAGAACATTTTTCCAGAAATTTTGCAGAAAACCCAACAGAATCATCACTTTCAACAACAAACGTCTGATTTTAAACGTCAAAACGAATCTATTAGCCTTACCAAGGCTATCTAAACATAACATACTCATATAACAACAAATAACATCATCAACTATTATAAAACATCAAAAAAAAAAACATAGTCAAGACCTTGGTTCCACCAAAAGGCCACATTTTCAGCAAGATTCACGTTCAAAAAAAAAATAGGGATGAGAAAGGGAATCACCTGAGCCTCTTGATCTAAAAAAAAAGGGAAAAGTTCCGGATTTGAAGATGGTTTCCTTCTCTTCCCAAAGCAAAACCCTAGAATCATTTTCTTTCTTCTTTTCTCCTCTTTTCCTCTCCTTTTTCTGTCTTTTCTTTTCTCAGCCTTTTTCCTAAGAATCCTCTCTCAGTCCAAAAAACCCTCCCTTCTCAGAAAACCCTCTCATAAGCTATTTATAGCCACAAAAACCTAGCATGAAGGGTTTGGATAGTTTGGGGGGAGGTGGGTTGATTTTGAACGTTAGATGAATTGTTAAGGGATTGAGGGTGAGTTGGATATTATCTAAATTGATTTCTTGATGCTCAAGACGCAGAAAATACAGCTGGAAATGAGGAGACAAAATGCGTGCGTATTTTTTTTCGCTTCTGATCAGGTTACGCGGACTAGTTACGCAGACGGATCCGCGTAACTGGTCCGTGTTTTTGACTTTTTTTTTCTTTTTTTTTTAGAAAAACCTACAAAAATAAGGAAAATGTGTTAGAATATTCAAAAATAAATAACAAAATATTAATAGATAAAAACATAAGAAAACAATTGAAATAGTCAAAATTTGGTGTCTATAGATTGAAACCAGAAATTCAACTTGTGGTGTGGATGTTCATGCCAAAAACTGTCCATCATGCACGGACCTTGGCAAGAATCGAAGAAGCCAAATTGAGCATGCAATCAACCAGTAAGTCCACAAACAGATCTTTCTCCAATTTTCAGAATGTTGTTAGTGGGTCAAATAATCAGTCTAATACATCTGGAAGTAATTGGAGAAGAGACAACCGAGCCTTGCTGCCCAAACCCACCCTACCGACTCTTCCTAATGTGGAAAATCCCAGGGAAGTAGTGGGTAAAAGGCCTTTTAGGAGGCTAACTAGCGCCGAAATGGATGAAAAAAAGGCTAAGGGGTTGTGTTTTTAGTGTGACAAAAAATTTGGAATTGGCCACAGGTGTGGAGAGGGTCAAATTCATAAACTGGAAATATGGGATGAGGAAGTTGAAGATACAGGAGAAAAGGAGGGTGGTACCTTGGATGAAAATGGAGAGGAAGTTAGTGGAAAGGAGAAAGGGCATTTGGCTTATATTTCCCTCAATGCCATGACAACCATGGTGGTTCCAAACTTCAGGACTATGAAGGTGACAGGTCATGTGGACAAGCAGCGTATTAATGTTTTTGTCGACTATGGTAGCTCCCACAATTTCATCCACCCAAGCACAGTTCAGAAATTGGGCCTGAGGACTTGCAAGGTTAATCCCTTGGTGGTTGAAGTTGTGGATGGGAACAAACTAACTACCTCAGAATTATGTCCTGTTTTTTCATGGAAAATGCAAGGGCAAGAATTCAAGGCTGATTTGCTGGTTCTACCGGTGGGAGGTTGTGAAGTTGTTCATGGAATACAATGGCTGACAACCCTTGGAGATGTTAAATGGAACTTTAGGGAGTTGTGGATGGAATTTATGCAACAAGGGAGAAGAGTGGTACTGAGAGGGATTAAACAAGCAGGTCTACAGCTGGTCAAGAAGAAAAAAAATGCAAAAAGTATTGTAGAAACATGATCAAATTGCGTCGGCCCAGATATGTTTAATTCATGCAGTACCCGAGGGAGGTGAAGAAACCAGTCAGCTTTATGCTCTAACTATAGAGGAGGGGAGCACACCAACATTAGATCAATTCGTTCTTGATCAGTTGTTAAGTGACTATGATGATCTATTCCAAGAACCACACACTTTACCCCCTAGTAGATTGCATGACCACCAGATTCCTCTCAAAGAAGGGACTCAGCCCATCAATGTGAGACCCTATAGGTATCCAGCTTTTCAAAAAGGTGAAATTGAAAAATTGGTTGTAGAAATGCTTGAATGTGGTATCATTAGACCCAGCTCCAGCCCTTTTTCTTCACCAGTGGTACTCGTAAAGAAAAAAGATGGGACATGGAGGATGTGTGTTGATTATAGACAGTTGAATCAAGCCACCATAAAAAACAAATTCCCTATACCATTGATAGAGGAGCTATTGGATGAGCTATTTAGGGCTAAGTTTTTCTCTAAGCTGGATTTGAGATCTGGTTATCACCAGATTCGTATGTGGTCAAATGACATCCAAAAGACTGCATTTAGAACTCATGAGGGACATTACGAATTTTTAGTCATGCAATTCGGCCTGACTAATGCACCTTCCACCTTCCAGAATTTGATGAATGATGTTTTTAAGCCTTTTCTCAGAAAATTTCTGTTGGTATTTTTTGATGACATTCTCATATATAGCTATGACTGGTCCACTCATATGATGCACCTTAAAACAGTATTTGATGTTCTGCGAGCCAATTCTTTAAAGGTGAAAAAGTCCAAGTGTTCTTTTGGCCAGCAACAAATAGACAATTTGGGTCATGTTATTACAGCTGAAGGCATTGGAGCAGATCCACAGAAGATTGCTACCATCCAATCATGGCCCTTACCTAATAATGTTAAGGAATTGAGAGGCTTTCTGGGACTCACGGGGTATTACAGGAGATTCGTGAGGAATTATGGAAAGATTGCTCAACCATTAACAGAATTGTTGAAGAAGAATCAGTTTCAATGGCATGATGGTGCTACTCAGGCCTTCCAGGAGTTGAGATCTGCCATGATCCAACCTCCAGTGTTAGCCTTACCTGACTTCTCAAAGGAATTTATTGTGGAAACGGATGCGTCAGGAAATGGTATTGGTGCCGTGTTACTTCAAGGGAAAAGACCAGTGGCATTTTTTAGTAAAGCACTTTCTCCTGCTCACCAGGCTTATTCTGTTTACAAGAAGGAAATGCTGGTTGTGGTGTTAGCTGTACAAAAGTGGAGAGCTTACTTGCTGGGTCGTCATTTTGTCATCAAAACGGATCATCAAAGTCTCAAGTACTTGATGGAGCAGCAGTTACATACACCCCTATAGCAAAAGTGGACAGCTAAGCTCATGGGGTATGACTGTGAATTACAATACAAAAGAGGTGCTGAGAATGTAGTCGCAGATGCTTTATCTAGAAGGCCTCATGCTGCAGGACAACTCAAGACCATGATCACCTTTACTTCTCCACTAATTGAGGAGATTCGGCAGAGTTGGCAAGAGGATGAGCAAATACAGGAGATCATATAGAAGCTAATTACTGGTACACAACATTCCTACCATTACACATGGTCTCAAGGGTTACTTCGAAGGAAAGGGAAGCTGGTGGTGGGCAATAATTCTGGCCTCAAATGCAAATTAATTTCTCTCTGGCATGCGAGTTCTCAAGGGGGTCATTCAGGAATCAATGTCTCTTACAAAAGACTCAAGCAAATTTTGTATTGGAAATCCATGTTCGAGGATGTTGTTTCCTTTGTCTCCTCCTGTGACACTTGTCAGAGGCATAAGGTAGACAACTCCGCATACCCGGGACTACTACAGCCCTTACCTATACCTCAGAAGGTTTGGACAAATATCTCCATGGATTTCATTGAGGGCTTACCCGTATCTCAAGGGAAGAAGGTGATTCTAGTGGTGGTTGATTGGTTGACCAAATATGCTCATTTCCTTGCATTAAGTGACAGCCATTTCAGAGGCTCAAATATTCCTTGATCAGATTTACCAACTTCATGGGATGCCTCAATCCATTGTCAGTGATAGGGATATTATTTTCCTCAGCAATTTTTGGAAGGAATTGTTTAGGTTGCAGAAAGTGCAATTAAACATGTCCACTTCCTATCATCCTCAGAGTGATGGGCAAACTGAGGTGGTGAATAGGTGCATTGAAAATTATTTGAGGTGCATGGTTAGTGATCAACCTCGTAGCTGGCGTGCTTGGCTTCCATTGGCAGAGTACTGGTATAACACCAATTTTCACTCTGCCACTAAATTCACTTCTTATGAGGTTGTATACGGGTAGACCCCCCTGTTCATGTTCCTCACTTGCCAGAGGATGCTAGCGTAGAGTCTGTAAACAGAAGCATTGCAGCTCGTGAGAAAGTCATTCACCAACTTAAACACAACTTACAGAAGGCGCAACATCGCATGAAACAGATGGCAGATAAGCACAGAACAGAACGGCATTTTGAGGTTGGAGATTGGGTTTATGTTAATCTTCAGCCATACAAACAACATTCCTTAAAATCTCATCACTACCAGAAACTTTCCCCTCGTTACTTTGGGCCTTTTCAAGTGGTAGCTCGTATTGGATTGCTAGCTTACAAGCTGAGGTTACCAGTTCATGATCTCATCCATGACACTTTTCATGTATCAGTTCTTAAACGCAAGGTGGGAAGTGCTCCAGTTCAGACACACATTCCAGCAGGCATCACTGATCAAGGACAACTCATGATGGAACCCATAGCTGTATTGGATCGCAGAATTGCTAAGAGAGGCCGCACAGCAGCCACACAGGTGTTGGTACAATGGAGCAATTGTTTTGCTGAAGATGCTATGTGGGAGTTTTTACCGGATCTCCAGCAACAGTTTCCTCACTTCAGTCCTTGAGGAGAAGGACTTTTTGGAGAGGACGCAACTGATGCATGTGATTACTTGAGTTGAGTTGGTGCAACAAATTGTAGTTAATTGGAGTTGAGTCGGTGAAACGAAATTGTAGTGTGAATAAGTATTAGTAAATTGTAGTGTGAATAAGTATTAGTTAGTTACGGATGACATCAGCAGCAGTTAACCGCCTCAGCTGTCTTTAAACAGATAGCTGGGAGTAGTGCTGAGGAAAAGCATTGTAATCCATTCTTTTTCTCCACCATTCTTTGTAATCATCAATATCATCATCTTCCCTAGCTCTCGACTTGCTTTCTTCAATTCATAGCAAATCCTGAGTAGGGAATTGGGACTTCAACTGCCTCTGCATCAAAAACAGTTTTGACAAAAACAAAAAACAGCAACAAAGAACAAGCAGCAACAAAGAACAAGACACGATCAATTTTGACGAAACAAAAACGCACAAAGCAGGTTGACAACAGTGTGGTTAACAAACACAAAACAGATTTGACGACACATGACACAAACGGATTTATCAAGACATGAACAGAACAGATTTTGTCATGACTTTAAACAAGACTCAAGGACGAACCAAAGAAGGATATAACCTGGTATACGTCAACTAACTCTGATTACCAACTGATACGATCCTTCGCCCTATTTCAGACGAAACCCGTAACACGACAAGTTCACAGGATCTAGACGATTTCACCACAGTTTGGTAGCGAAATATCAACTTGATCAGGGGCAACTCGAGACCAAGATTGATGGTAGAGACATCACAATCAACGCGTTCTTGATTGATAAAATCTTTTTTGAACACCTAGAAAACGTCTAAGGCACTCAAGGATTGTTCTCACAAGAACCAAGAGAAAACTCTCAACAATTTCTGAAATAATTTACCTACCATTAAACAATGAAAAGTAGGCTACTTATAACCTTTACAAGCAAACCCTAATACTACTTGGACTAAAATAATGGCACTTAGTTCCCTTAATTCAATTAGAAAACTAACAAAATAACTAAATCTAAACTAATTAGAAATTGCTTAAAGGACTCAAAATCCTATCTAAACAAGAAAAGAAAAATCCAGCCTTATTGAATTGACAAGCTGGCAGAATTTATTTCCTAAAACAAATAAAATTCAGAAATTGGAAAATGACAAAAATTTGAAAATTAAAAGACTTGAACGGCTAGAGGATTGCATCAATATTTATTTTGTAACGCCCATATTTCTCTACTTCTTTCCTTTAACACTAACAAATATAGAACTAGAAAAAAACACTATGTTTGATACTTTTGCAATAATAATTAAAAAGAATTCTTATGCATAACATATTATATATCAAAATCTATAACTTTTATTTGGGGTATGCAATTTTGACTAGATTGTAAAGCTAATTATGTCAGAATTACTATATTATTTAAAATAGATTGATTAGTTAAATTAATTTTTATTGGTAAAGAAAAAAGAAATGTTGCCAATTATAGGCTCTAAGTATAGGTATCATCAAGAAGTAATTTTGGATCACTAAACAGGCAAAAAGTACAATAGGTACTAGTCCCAAAAAATGGATAATTTCTTTTTTCTTTATGACACATTTACAAATTTTAGTTTATTTGTATCCCTAAAAGTAGTTAGTTTTGGACCATTTATAATGTCATTTCATTGAAAATATTAGTTAAAGTCATTGTACACAAATATTTCATAGTCAAATCAGCTTGTCTCATAAAATTAGTATTACATTGTCTTACAAATTTAAAATCTCAAGCAATAAAATAATGAGCACCAATTAAGAAATAGAATTTCAAATTGTAAACACACTTGTTACACTACTTGTATAAGCACAAAATGATCCAATAATTACACTACTTGTTCTTCAACATCCAAATCAATTAATTAATTGAAGTCCAAAGTTGAACTATTAATATCATTTAGAAGTTGCCACCTTTATTTCATAAAGGATCAAGACCTGCCACATTTCATTAAAGTATTAATAAAAAAGGGAGCAAGAAAAAAAAAAGGACTATAGAAGGCTAATGAGAAAAGGACAAATAAAAAGAACCTTGTTTGTTTTAAAGACAAAGAAAGTCACCTGTACAGTGCTCCAATGTCACATTGTTTGCCAACTTCTTGAGTATGGCATCCTTTTTCAAGTTCTCTTCATGTAAGAAAAGTTCAAGAAGAATCTTTTGTCTTTCCAAACTTGAGTCTTCAAGCTCAATACTCTTTCCATTTTAAATAATGTAGTAATTTTGACATAATTACCTTTACAATGTAGTCAAAATTGCATACCCCGAATAAAAATTATAGATTTTGATATATTAAGTGTATGCATAAGAATTCTTTTCAATTATTGTTGCAAAAGTATCAGACATAGTGTTCTTCTCTAGTTTTATATTTGTTAGGGTTAAAGGAAAGAAGTGGAGAAATATGGGTGTCATAAAATAAATATTAATTATCTTATTTTCAAAATGGATTGGTTTCCAAATTCTGGTATATCCATAAAACCATTAAAACGTTAAAACACTTACTGGATAAGATGGGAAGTTTCCATTAATAAATAGATATCTTGAACTTTGATTAAGCAAATATGGTTAGAGTAAATCAATCTCAACTTGGGATTTAATTGGAGGTTTCCTTGTGCTTCAGAATTGGGGATAAGTGACTCTGTTTCTAACTACTGCTTTCTTAAATGTATAAATTAAGTGTTAATTTCAGAAATCTCCCTTGAGGTTTATCCTAAAACCTAATACCCCTATAGTTTTAAAATTTTCATATAGCTTCCCTTGAATAACAACTAGTGTAACATTGTCACCCCTTATGTGTAAAAGTAATATTAAAAAATGCATTGGAGGAGAGAGATAAGGTTGGATAACAACTAGTGTACCCTTGTGCAATTTGATTATGAATGTTGAAATATGAAAAAAAATGAAAAACACAAATAAGGTGGGATGTTAAACATAGTATATGGAAAGGTGTAAGTGCAATAAGTAACTTACACTAGTAATAAATTTAGTCATTTCGTTATCAGCGAATATTGTTATGTGTAAGAGAAAAGTTTCAAGAGATTTGGTCGTAAAAAGGAGGAAATTATGAGTAAAGATTTTCTAGCAAAGAAACACAAAAATTTTACCACAAATAGGGAAATTAGAATGAAAATTCTAGGAGATCGGTTTGTAGCAAAGATGAATATGAAAAACAAATATTTTTTCAACAAAGAGAGAGAAAAATATTCTAAATGACATTCTTATTATTTTTGTTTAGATATTTTAGCATGTAGGATTTTTTATCTTTTCCCAACCTTTTGCTACTTTAAAAAAGTATGAAAATATTGGGGGTAACTTTGTCATTTTAGTGTCTCTAATTAGGATATCTAGTCACATCATATTGATAAGGGAGGTAAATGGAATTTTTGAAATTTATAGCGTGCCAGGTGATATTAGGATGAATCTTGGGTGAGGTTTCTAAAATTACCCATAAATTAATTATACTAAACTTATGATTTGGAATTTCTATTACTTATGTACTCTATAAAAATATATCGTTGCCTACGGTTTTCTTGAAAATGGATCAGGTATGTAAATATTGAGTATATGACTTGTTTGGAAGTGCTAATTCTTGTAGTTTGAATTTGTCATAACTTTGTATTGGATGGTTGTTTGATAAATTAGCGATTGTTGAGTTGTGTATATGATTAGATTGAATTTGGGTCTTCTCAGAATTGGCTATAGCAACCCAACTATGTTGGGATTAAGTAAATAGCCATGCCCAAGTTGGAGGGGTGCAACCAACCCAAGGCCTAGGTCTATGGGCTTAAGCTTAACTCGTGAGCCGGGTTCCCAAGTTGTTGGGTGAATTGTCGGACTTGTCTTGTGTTTTGGCAAATGAATGTGGCTGTTGCTTAATAAATTGTAACTTTGGTCCGTGTACTTTCTTAATAGACTATGTGTATATTACTTGATCCAATTGGTGTGAGGTTTGATTGCTTACTGACCTTTAACCTTACCCCGCATTTTAAGTTTTTTTTTTTTTCAGATTTTCATGAATAATTCGTCGGATATACTAGAGTAGAGTGGAGTAGCGTAAAAGCATTTTATTTCTTTGTTAGTCATTTATCTGAACTAGTAGCAGTTGAATAAATGTATTTCCTTCTATTAAGTAAACAACATCATTTTCTTTTTCATTTGTTTAATAGGCTTTGTTGGGTATTTTGCAGAAACATTTAGAGATATGATATTACCTCTCTGAGTTGGTATGTGGTTGAATAATCATTAGACACTTTTTTTCATGTAATATGGTGAATAAATTTTTTAGCAGCTGGATCTTAATGCAAAGTTTGACAGATTTTTTGTTATTATTTAATTAGGGTATAGATGCTCTATACCAAACAGTACAAGATGATTTGAGTTGCATAAACAAATGTTTAGCCTTACATACTTAAAGATTAATTCCAAAAAATGTGCGGCGATTGCTATGTCATTGTCCGGCCCTCAAAAGCAACTAAACCCAAATTCGATTAATTACAGGTCACATAAACGAGAAGTAACATAAGGCACTTGAAAATGTCGGCCTCTATGTCATGATCAATCACTTATGTTTCCTTCATGTCAATCATTTTTATGAATCATTTTCATGGCTGGAAATTGAGCCTACTGGAATAAAAAATTATTTAGTTATTTATAATTAGGAATTAGAGTGAATTTCAATGTGAAAGTTGGGTGAAAGTCCTTGGTTAATGGATTGAATGGTTGAACCCAATTTGAAGCCAAACATGTTCTCGCACTATATCATTTGCACAAGATATGTCAGTCAAATAGTCAATTAAGCGTGATTCTCAAAAATAAAGTCCATTTGCTGCGGCTCTTTTTTTTTTTTTTTGGAAGTAAGTGGGAGGTTTTGAATTCAAAACTTTTCAATTACACTTCTTCTTTCAATACCATCCAATCATTCCCCCCCCTATTGTTGCTGTGAGTTGGACAAAAGGGCACTTGTGACGACCCCACCTTCCCCGCAACCAGGGGTGGGACCCTTTCTCTGCCGACTCACACACTCACTTGTTCAATAATACTTAACAACTAAAACCCCAATACAATACAGAAGAGTACAATATCTTAAAGATACATAACATCCCAAATACAATTCGATAAATACATGATTCCATTATACAAAAGTCCACAAAAGGGCAATATCCATAATTCTCCAAAAATACATAACAAAACATATGAAAGCCCTAATCTCAAGAGTTGGTACCACCACTTGGTTGCTCATTTCCTGCTAAGGAAAACAAATGGAAAGGGTGAGCTAAAAGCCCGTGAGTTCCCAAAAACATGCAAGCCACTTAACACATAACAATATCACTTTGCAAGAATACTTGAAATATAAACAGATAGAAAAGCAATTAACAATACAATGTAGGATACGGGGCCCTCAGGGGCCAATTTCCTCGAAACTTGTCCACGATCCACGAACCGGTAGTTGACACTCCGTCAACTGTCACTATTACCATGTAGAACTTCACTTTCTCCTTACTCCACCAAACCCCCACCGGGCCCGCACGCCAAACACTTTTCACTTCACTTTAAAACATTTCACTTTAAAGCACTTCACTTTAAAACACTTCACTTTATTGAGTACTCTCCATTAGGGACAAGTCCATACGCCAAGTCCAGAGTACTTTTCATTTCACTTCACTGGGTTGTTGCTCTCATGGAGACCGGTTCAAAACCAAGTTCGGCATAAATCATCGGTGAGTCACGTGCTTTGTGACATTTAAATAACCCTATGGCTCCTTTCTCCTCGCCTAGGCCTAGCCCCCAAGTCGAAGGGTTCACCTATAGGTCTCAGGGATTTCCTGACCTTCCAAACACATGCAATCACTATAATACACTTTAAAACACTTTACAATCAATCACTTCAAGTCACTTTCACAATCACTTTTACTCAAATGGAGTAGGTGCGATAAAGTACACACCATCCCCATTGGAGGGTTCAAAAGTCAATTTTCACATAACAATCACTTCAATACATTCATTTACAACATTTGCACGTAAACACGAAACAAGCATGGAAACTCACCGAAGTAGGGTTCGGCTTCCACGTATGGTTCAAAGTCACGGTCTTGCACACTCCCTAAAATAATTTAAAACAAACAATAAGATTCACTTCAATCTTTTCCATTTACTAATACAGTTCACATTCACTTTTAGTTTCAAATGATAACCTTTTCCAAAACTTACTCAAGGAAAAGCATTCATTTCTCATAGCTCAATTTCCAAATAAATTCCTTTGGAAAATCACTTTACCCTTTTAAAAGAAACATCTCGTCGACATACTCATTGGCACTACAAGCACGTTCACCTTCAATCAAAACTTCCATTTTAACCCAAAACATTTTATACCAAGTCATTGTATCCAAAAATCCCTAGATTTTAGTCAAAATATAATAAAACCTTCAAATTCAGTCAAATAGCACTTTTCACTCAGGTTTCATGAAAACTACACTTTTTACCCTTTTAAAAATCCAAACACTCACTCACCCACATATACACTCACAATTTGAACAATATATACATTTTTCTCAAAAAGCAAAACCCCTCGAGAACATTCACAACATTCCAAAATCAAACATTGAAATCACCAGGTATGGGTTTTGGCCATAGCATATATTTTCCTCAATTTCTCAATCAACTGAAAACCCCAATTTCTAACCATATCAAAACAAATTCACAAATAACAATCAATTCCCAATCAGGTCCTCAAGTCCGCTACCTAGAATCCACCTCAAGTCCGCTACCTAGGTTGGGAATCCAAGAGCCCAACTTCATCTTTTCAGATGATTTCATTTTTATCAATATTAACTACAGATCTACACTAATTAACATTAATAAAGCTAGATCTACAAGATTCGAGGTTTATACCTCCGGATCTGTCAAGATCCAACGATATCCGGCAAAACCCAACAAGATCTCTCAAGCTTTTCTCCAAGAAAGTCACTCCCAAGCTTGAAAACTTCCAAGATCCTCGAGCCCACTCAAGATCTTCAAGATCTGTCGAAGATATCAACCACCAAGTGCAAGATCGAGCCCAAGATGTTCACCCAAGCTTTTCTTCCTTCCTTTTTCCTTTCCAAAATTTCGGATCTCCCTCTCTCTCTCCTTTCCTTGGTTCGGCTGAAGTGAGGGGGTGAAGATCAAGCCACAAAATCATCATCAACTCTTCACAACTCAAGTTATTTGTAGGAAGAAAAGAAAATGGAAAAATCAACCCACTTACCTCTTGTTTTCCTTCAAGAACTTCAGCCCAAACCTCCTTCTCTCTCTCCTCTTCCTCGGCTGCTAGGATGATGAAGATGGTGGTGGGTGTTGGTGGTTGAAGTTTCAAGAAGAATGGATGAAGATTGGAAGAAAAAGTTGAAGACAAACTCTCTCTTTCTCTCCTTTCTCTCTCTCGGCAGCAGCTCTCTCTTTCTCACTGGTTTGGCAGCTGAAAATGGAAGCTTGGTGTTGCAAGAAGTCAAGGCTTTAAAGCCACAAAAAGTGCTTTTCCCTAATTTAAGGGAAAAAGGTGCTTTTTTGTTACTTTTTGTCGCGTCACACGCGACAGTCTAACTTACACTGGTTTCTTTCATCCCGACACTGTCTCACAATAATAATATTTCCAAAATATCACTACATATGCTCGATTTCAAGTCCAAGTCACTATTCACGCGTCGGAACAATTTTTAACGCTAAAATTTGGCCAAAACCACACACCGGCAAACAATTCGTATAAAATTCTCTAAATTGAGAAATAATCACTTTAAACATATTTTCACTAATATTTCAATAAATAAACTCAATATAAATATTATTAGGCATTTTAGAAATAAATTTGAATTTTTGAGACCCTCACAGCACTTATTCAAATAGAAATGTCAATCAAAATAGCGATTATTTTCTTGGGTACAATGTCCATTTCATTCATAATACATATCATGCATTCATCTCTCTCGATTTAACTTAACTCGTAGGATATTAATCAGGTAACTGCAAGATTTGTCATTGGACTCTCTAGTTCCACTCCTTTCTAAAATTGGGGTCTATCCTAGATCTCAAAAAAGAAAAGAAAAGAAAATTTTATCCTATTTTCTTCTTTTTTTTAATTTTGGTATTATATGTCCCCTCTCTCTCCTCTCTATATATTGAAAATCCATCATATGTTCTCTAATTACTTTTGGGAACTTTCAAATTTGAAATCAAATGTATTCATGAAGCATAAGTGTTCAAAGAATTGTTCATTTCTCATGTTATTCTTGCTAGCATATACATATACACATACACACACATGTATAACACACACACACACATGTGTGTATATATGTGTGTGTGTGTGTGCGCGTATTGATGTGGCGATAAAAACATAAAATTGGACAAGTTTATACGGATGCCTTCCATAAGAAAGAATCAAAAGTCGATACACGATGAAACTCACAAAATAGCAAGACAGTAATCCCATCTTAGGATGCATATAAAGGATAAGGTATAAAACACAAATAACACAAAAAGTTTTAAAATTGATAAATAATATTGTCAAAGTCTATCTATAATAACCATAGATTTGCTTATTTATAGACTACAAGTATTTCAAATTAAAAAATACAGTTGAAATTGGAAAACAAAGCAAACTTCATGTAATCACCAACCCCGGCGGACTCGTTTCGGCAAGTTCGTGGATCTGAATTGCTTGTTCTAGAAGTTGATCCGTAGCTTGGAATAATACAGAAGTGTGAACCAAGAAAAAATTTTATCAAACTAATTCGTGAATCTGAATCAAATATTCGAAAGAGACGAGAAAAATCTCTCAATTTATTGGATTAACCAACAAAAGTTCGATAATAACAATAAGAAGAATGAGAAAAATATTCTAGGGTTAGCCTATTTATAGGCTAAAACTTTTATTTGGATAAGGAAACAAGAAGAAAATAAAATAGAATCAGGTCGCTGAAATCCGATGATGACCGGCTTGACAATCGGCCGTATGTCTGGCATCGGTCATTTGACAAGGCTGAACTTCACAAAGTTCTGGTGATGTCTGGTGCCAGTCTTGGTCTGGTGAAGCTCCAATTTGTCCCATATCAGTCCCTCTCGTTTGAAAAGAACTCGACCTCAAGTTCCAAAGGAAGCTCATGACACAAGAATGAACAAATGTGCCTACAATTCTCCCTCTAAACTTGTATGGTCGCCCTAATATCACTAACTAGAGCTTTACATGAAATTGAAACTTGCCTGGAATCACTTCCACCACGAACTCAATTGTAGTTATTGCGCCGTTCACCAAGGTGAGAATGAACTTGCAATGGACCTCCTGAAGAACACAAACTTCTACCTTCTTAGACTCCAACTACAACTTTGGTGAATTCGTCATCGCATTTTTAGCAAGGGACATTTTGCCAACCGTGCCACCATCACTATTATTCACACCTGGAACTGAATCATACTTCATAGGCACAATAGTCAACAATTGATTAGCACCAAAATTGTTAGATTTTAAGTGAGACCCTGGCTTCATAGTCAATAAAGTAATCTTTCGACCATTCTTGGGAAAATGGTGGATGTTATCTTTTCCTCCCAAACTTGCATTCATGTGATACTGCCAAGGCCTTCTTATTAACACATAGCATGCGTCCATATCAACCACATTACAACTTATCTCTTCTTTGTAAAATTTGCCTATAGACACTGGCACCTTACACCCCTCAATCTTTTTAAATGGATCAACAGTTTTAATCCATCCCACCCTGTAGGATTCAGGATGTTTATCAACAAGTAACTTCAGTAGTTTGGCAAGGTGCTAGAAATTTTATTCTTACAATTTCCACTATCAATAATTAAATTAACAATATAATTGGCAATTGTGCACCTAATTTTGAAGAGCTAATCACGTTGAGTTGTCCCCTCCTTAAGATAGGCTGCACGTGCTCATTATCTTCACCATCTAGACTGCAAATATATTCTTGTTCATCCTACTGTTCCTCCATAATCCTGGCATCCTTAGCCAAATTAACTTGCCTTCAGCTGTTGGGACAATTATTAGATATGTGACCAGGCTATCTACATCTCCAACAAACATCACCTCAAGGTTCGGCATAAGGATTATCGGTCTAGTTATTTTTTTGGAAAGGTACCGGATTGGTAGGCTAGTGCTTAGGAATCTCCTCAGCTTCAATTATAGGCCTTTTGTCAGCCTTAAAACCTCCACGTGATTGCTCAAGTGCTGGCCATAGATCTCTCTTATCAGGAGGTCCCACTGGACCCATCAGGATTCTTTGTAAATTACTACAGCCAAACATTCTCTTGAATGCTATTCGCATCTCGGCTTTTGTAGCTAAATTCTGAGTGTAAGATAAGGTAAAAAAAAGATTATAGATCATCTCATCATTAATGTCATCATTTAATCCATTCATATACTGTGACACTAATTGATCCTTAGTTTCCTTAATGTCATTCCGGGACAATAAGCGAAGAAATTTAGAATTATATTCCAAAATCGAGCATATACCTTGGACACAATTTTGCAATTGCAAATAGAGGTGTTCCTCATAGTCTCCTAGCAAGGAACAAGATTTCAACAACCAATTCATCTTTAGCTAGGAACGAATAGGCTATTTGCCTTGCCTGCGCCTATTAATCGAGAGTCGCTCCCACCAAGAGGAAGCCCTACTCACTACATCAAACATTAAATTTAGTGACAACATCTAATTTTATCATAAATAAGTTAACTTTAATGACAATAATTCTTATTGTCTTATAATATTAATTTTTTGGTGACAACTTGTGCTATTGTCATTAGTAAAACACATATTTTTGTCAATAATTATGAACATTAACCAAGTGACAAGAAAAATCACTTAAATGTTGTCACAAAATTTTCAGCTGAGACACTCCCCTATTTTGTGAAAAATAACTCCACCTACAAAAGGTGAAATGAAAAAAAAAAGGAAAATAGTAAAGATTTTCTGGAATCTGAGTCTGCATCGATCCTTTCCTTCTCTTCGCACTTTCCCTTTCCTTCTCTCTCCCGAGCCCTATCGCTCTCTCCCTTTCCTTCTCTTCGCTCTCTCCCTCCCGAGCCCTGTCGCTCTCAGCCCTAACTTCCACTTCTATCTCCTTCCGTTTAATCCTTTCTCCCTATCTTTCTCAAAGTTTCCACTTCCATCACCCATTTGAGGAAATTTTATAAGATTCAATACAGATTTATCACAATTTTGTATTATTTCTCAGTTCCAATCATAGCAGCGGTGCAGATGGTGAAGGAATTCAAGATTAGCGAGTAGAAATTGCTTCTCCAAGCAAATCTATCTAACGAAACCCTAGGTAATTAATCTCATTGCTTCAAATTTAGAGGTAATTTAACTTACTTAATCTCTTTTCTTTTTTCCTACGACTTTTAATTTATATGGAAATTTTGACGCATAGAAGGAGATTAATATAAAACTCGAAATAATTGATCTGTAACACGGTCATAAGTTGGGTGAGGATGGATCTGATGATATGATCTCAACATGCATGGTTTAGAACTTGATTGATTGGGATGATTCAGATTAGAACAGGCTGAATTTTGTTGTTTAGAAACGCTCTCACCGAGTTCTTTTCTCTGCTGCTGAGTGGTGTAGAATTTTCCAAGGTTGCTGTGCGTACGGCCATAGGATTTTGTTGTCAATAAGTTGAAGTCTAAAAGATTCATTAGAATTTTACAGTTTTTAGAAAAATTTCTGAATATGTATGAAGATGTTTTTGCTATGCTCTTCCTGATAATGAAGAAGAAGAGAGAAAAGCAAAGTCATCAAAATTGTATTTATGTCATGTATCCAAACATATTCTGCGTTGAGATGCAAGCAATCAATTACAGGAAAATAAAGTTTTATAAAGAGTTGTTGTATGAAGAATGTTTGAGATCTTGACTAGGAATTCTGTGTTTCATTACATGATGGTCGATCTATCTGCTCCTTTTAGCAGCAATAACTAGTAAAATAGTTTCTATATACTTCCATGTCTAACTTGCTTTAGTTTTCTATCTTTGATTTGCCATAGGAGGATCCTGTGCTTTTAGTTCCTGAGGAAGCAAATCAGAAGCCTTATGTGGCCATTATCAAGGTAAATGTGAATTGTTGTAAATCCTATTGCACAATCTGAACATGAAGACTGAAGATTATATGCCCATTCTGTATTTTTGAAGATATTTGTATTTTAAACTGCAAGTGTGCAGTGATATGAAGAAATTATGGTGAAGAATGAAAGAGGCATACATAACAAGTATATTTCATGATTTTCTTAGTCCTCTTGCCATTCTTTCTATTTCCCAGTAGGGGTTATATTCCAATGGACTTTTTGGTTTAGCTAATGAGCTGTCTCATAGGCTTCTTTGGTGGTTGATCATTTTGTTGTGATATTGTGCTTTGAAACTGCAGAATTGTTGAATGGACTCCTTAATATACCTTACTACTTCCTGAGTTTTCTGTCCTTCAAATTGCTTCAATAATTGTTGTCAGAGGCTGATTGTTGAAATGGTTTTGCTATATTCAATGCCGTTTTTAGGCCCCCCCCCCAAAAAAAAAAGATTATCTATATTGGTTGTCTAGAACATTTACTGGGTCCCTCAGTGGCATACACGCTTTATAGGTGAAAGGCCTAAATTGATGATAAACATTTTGGTCAGTTTGATTAGATTGATGACATTTTCATCTTTTTTTTTTTTGGGTTAAATCCTTGACAAAAAATATCAATGATGCATTAGTGGTTGTCCCACACGTTGGTGAAGCCATGTTGTGATAAGGGTGAGCAATTGCCCCTCTCAACTTCTAAAAAGTATGAATCTGATTAACAAAAAATGTTAATTTTATTAATATATCTCCCAATTCTACTCCTCACCTTCCTTCCCCAATTATTCTTAATGATCAACCTGTGCATTAGATTTCCTTTTCAATAATACTTATCCTAAAAAAATTTAATGATCAACCTGTGTGTCTAAACTTGAATGGCTGTCTCATTATTCTTAATTAGGGTATTTGTGTAATACCATCTCTAGCTTTTAAATTTGGAATGGAATTTTGTCCCAAAAAATTTTTTTTTGCCTATACTATTTGATATGTTGCAATACAAAGAAAATTTCTTCGAATGGATTTTTTTTTTTTAAATAAACAAGACTAACAAAGATTTTCCTTGGAGAATAATTCATCTTATTTGATGTGACGGAAAAGAAGCTATCGGGATATATTAAAAAAATTAATGACTCCCAAATATTGTCATATTTAAATTGTTTTACGATGAATTCATAATTCTGACCGGTAAGATATCATTTTAGGAATATACAAAACATTAAAAGTTTCTTTCCTGAAAATTATAAATATCTAATTGTTGCAGTATATCTTCAAATTGAATACCACCTTTGACCTTTATAATTATTAGGGATGCATGTATAAGATCACTGACGTTCTTGAGATTTTCATTTTCGAAAGTAACTTTATTAAATAGAATTTTGTTATTCACTGGGTTATGGAATATAATGATGTATTGAATGGAGCTAATTACAAGTAGCATTCGGAAGCTAATAAACCAATTAGAAGTGTTATGATTTGCTTTTCGACACTTCTAATTGGTAAATGTTGACTGAAGCTAATGTTGGAGCAGGCTTTTACCAATTGGAAGCTAATTGCAATTTAACATATTGTCTTTATCTCCAGCTTTAAACTTCTTAGTAAGTCATCCAAAAGTAGGGAGGGAATTTTGACTTGGGTAGTGCTTGGTTCTCATCTAACTAGATTTTCATAGGTTTTTTTTTTTTGGCTATCTTTATATTCACAGAGGATTTTTCTCCCTCCAGTTTTACATTTTAGCAGTATTATATTTTTCTGTCTTCTGAAATGCATGCCTCTGTTGCTTTCAATTTTCCTCCTCATCAATCAGTTGTCTTTTCCTCCCGAAATAAAATATAATGTCGTCTTCTTCTTCTTTGTGTAATTTTATACATGTGTATATGTATATATGATTGCAGACAAAGCAAGAGATTGTGGAAAAAGGACTAGCAAAAGCACGAGCAGCGATTAGAAAAGCCGCAGCTTCTCATCAGAATTTTTCTGTAACCGCCGTCTCCGCCCATATTTACCGTAATCCTGCTGCCTTTTTCTAGTATGTTTCCTTTCCTTTCCTTTATTATTTTTTCCTAAACTTAAATGCATTAATGCTATTATTCATTGCTTTCGTGATCTTTTTTCCTTCTTTAATTTTTAGATATTTAAAATTATTAATATTTAATTCTTTCCTATGCATGTTGGTAAATTTGCTTGAGAACTTAGAGCCAGCAGCCATTATTCCAGATCAAGCTTGTATTCATAACTGAAAGTGTATCAGGTTCGCTTTATTGTTCTGGAGGATTGCATACCATTGGCAGAGGAGAGGTTTAAGAGGGTTGTTAAAGAAAATTATTTCACGAGGACCAAATTTGACTGCCAGTTGAAATCTGAGTAGGTAAGTTGAGGTTTTGTTTCAAGTTTTAGCCATTATATGTAAAATATGAACCCGCATAATCTGTCCAGATATTTACCCATGTCTTGCTGTGGTACATACATGATTGGCTTAATTAGATGGACTTCATGTCTTTTTCTTGCTGTGATCCATGCATGATTGGCTTAATTAGATGAATCTCCTGTAGAAATTATAGTTAGATATCGGTAAACTTCCAGATTCTCTCTTCGCTTTAAGCTCATAGAACACCAAGGCTTTTATTTGAACAATGTGTTTGAACAATCCATCTTTCCATAATGTGATTGCTTTTATTTGATCATCTTTCCATCTTTCCTATAGAATATGCTAAGGAAACCCCTTCACAGCAGCACAGAAATCTTGGGCTAAATGGAAGTCTTCTACCGTGACTATGATGTGTTAAATATATTTATGACTGTTATAAGTACATGCATAGTGTTCTGGTATTGGTTATTGATGCTTTATTTTGTGTTAATTATGTTTATAACTCTTATATGCTTTATTTTTCCCTTTGTGATTTTTGGCTTAGATGGATAAAAATTGGATGAAGCTTAACAACAAGTTGGACCCTGTCTATAAACGGGGGGTTGATGAGTTTCTGAAGTTTGCCTATTTGAGTTTCTGAAGTCATGATTAGTTGCTCATTTTCCCTTTTTCACTGATGATCAAGTGCTTATGTTTCTTATTTCTCCAATTTATTCATGACCATGTTTCTTACTTTCATGCTCAGGTGCTTATGTTTCAGATTGTGCATTGAGCATGAGATCAAATCCTTGTTAAAACTTGCTGTAAATAGACCTGCAGAAGTTATTTTTGGTTTAATGGATTTTGCAACATGACAATCTGCTTGCATTTTTAATACTTAGCAGCTAGAATTTTAGTTGTTGAAGTCACTTCCTAAACAAAATGCTGAAATGCCTCTCTCACAGCATTTTTTAGACTTTATACCAATAGTTGGTATGAAACATTCATCTTGTAATGAATTGGTGCAAGTATTCTTGTAGTAGATAATGTACTTGAAATTGGATTGTCATATTGGATTGGTTGTACTGCTTTTTGTCAATTTCATGTTGAAATATTGGATGAAAGTGATGTTTTAAATGGGTCAAGAATGGTTTGAATGTTATTAGATAAGTTTTATTTAAGTGATAAATGAGTTGTTATCACTATTTTGGCACTTAAAAGTTGTCACTATAAAGGTCTTATGTGACAACTTTTTGTTGTTTAATGACAATAAAATGCCTATTTTATGACAATTTAAGTTGTCATTGAATGGGTTCAATTTGTGACAACTTTGATTCTTGTCACATTACAAGTGACAAGGCCTAAAAAGTTGTCACCAAGGGAATTAGTGACAGACCTACAGTGACAAGATAGTGACAACATTTTTTTGTCACTCGAAACAAAAAGTGACAACTTTTAGTTCTTTAGTGACAACAAGAGTTGTCACTAAAACTCTTACTTCTTGTAGTGACTCTTTAGTTTGTAGGCCACAAGCTTGACTTGCTTCTCCTTTAGAATATGCATGTAATCAAAGAAGCACTCAGTCTTGGCAAGTCAGTCCAAAAAATCTTCGACGCCCAAATTTCCACTAAAAGTTGGGACATCAACATTTTACTTGAACTAATCTAATTGTCAATTTTGTTGAACCCTATGTTAGGATTCTCACACGATCATCATCATTCAAAAAACTATCCCTGAGGTTTTGATTCCCACGAGGAATGCAAATCTTGCATTGATTCTAGTGAATGTCTTGAGCACCTCTCTTAGCCTAATCACCATCCTCCTTATGATCCTAATTGTCCTACAATCCATTCGTTCCATAAATATATTGAACATCCTCTCCAAATGTTCAATTCGTGCATCGCTGGCATCCAAACGAGTCATATTTGCAGCAAGCATATTTGCAGCAACGCTATTGCTTGAACCCTCGACTCCATCATTTGGATTCGGGTTATGATTTGCATTATTAGGTGCCATCTTACAAGTAGCCTGCTCTGGTACCACCTAATAGAGAAGCATGAACCAAGGAAAAGGTTTCATTGAACTAATTTTTGAATTCAAAACAAAGATTTAAAAGAGATGAGAGAAATCTCTCAATTTATTGGATTAACCAAAACCTTTTGATAATAACAATGAGAAGAATGAGAACAATGTTCTGCAGTTGGTCTATGCCTATCTATATGCTGTGTCTTTTATTCAGAAAAGGAAACAAAAATAAAATAGGATAGAATTAGGCAACTGAAATCCGATGATGACGCGTGTGATGACTGATTGCACGTCCCAGGCTGGTCATCTGACAAAGGCGAAACTTCATGAAGTTTTGGTGATGTCTAATGCCAAGTTGCCTACAACATCTGGCACTGGTCTTGGTCTAATGATGTCAAATGACAAGTGTCGATCCTGTGCAATAATAATCAATAAACCTGACTATCAATGAAAATAGCCAAAATCCAATTCCAAGTATTAGAGCAGGAATTCTGGATGTACAATGAGTTACTTAATTCACCTAGGTTTCAAAGAGTTTGCTTGATCCGATATACTAGAATTAATTAACTTGCGTACAGTGGTAAATAAGGTCGTCTCCATAGGGATTGGGGGAAAATCCGTTTCTTCTCAAGTACAAGAAATGGGGGAATGTTGAGAGAATAGAGAAATAATTAAAGATCAAATAACAAAGCCAATAACTAAAATAAAAGAGAACTAAATTGATGAGAGATGAGTTCTAGTCAAAGATCCAACTTCTCAGACACAGTCCATATACCTGATCATCGATGCAAAGTTAATTCATTTAATTCATTAGTAGGTTAGTTATAGCCGCCGGATATACTCACTAATGACCGACTTTTCCTTAGATTTTAGATAGTTAAGTTACGCCCGTTAACTACCCCTAACTAAGAAATAACCCTAGGTATGCCTATAAGATTCAATTCCTCAATTGCACTAAGAACTAAAAAAGTCCAAACTCTAACCAACAAACACACAACCAGGATTTATTTAAATTGGATCACACGTCCCCCTAACGTATGTTAACGTTAGTTACCACTAATATTAATCAACTAAATAATTACAGATTTAGCAGATTAAACTGGCAGTAGACTATTAAGTTAATCTGAATATTAGGCCCTTGACATCCAACTAACAAAATAATCATAAGAATATAAAACAAAGAACGTGCAAATACTAAGGAATTAAACGAACGGGAAACAAATCAGTTAGATCTTACAGATATTTTGGACCGCGTCGTTGAATTAATCTTTGACTAGACAAAGAAACTAGCCACGCATCCCGGAGTTAATTCCACGAAAGATTTCAATAGAAAATATCAAAGACATCCATTGATTTCAAAAAGTGAAGAATACTGAAAGAAGAGAACCAAAGGCAAGCTCTTGGTCTCTTGTCTCCTCCTTCGTCCAAAGTATCAATTGAGAGCTAATAGCATATGCGATAGAAATGAACAACTAGTACTTCCTATCTTTTTTCCATTTTCCACAGACTAATCTACCAATCAAAGGAAGAATCCCAATCAAAGTCAACTAGGAAAACTCCTTAAGTCCTTGTCCACCACGGAAAAGCTAGTAAGCACTAAGCAAAATAGGAAAATTCTAAAAGAAGTCAAACTCCCACTTTCCTAATAACAAATATCAAAATAGTTTCCTAATAAAAATCGACTACTAAATAGGAAAACAAAATAATTATTTCCAGCACATCTTCAGATTTGGAATCCGAAAACCCTTGGAAACTGCCCACGTGCTCTTGAAATTCCGACAACCCGGACTTGGACGTCTGACTTAGGTGCGCCCATGCCTAACTGTCAGAAAGTCTTCTGGAAAAATAGATTGTCAACATCTTTTCCACCAATTTCTGCAATTAAACACCGAATACAAAAATTCAGTAGAATCCACCAAATAGTGCAATTTTTAGTCCAAGCAATTTGGAAACATCAACACAATTAACAACTAAAATGCACCCTATCATCAAACCTCACCATTAAGTCATAGAGTCACCACTAGTGTAAAAGAATGTTAACATAATAAAACACCTAAAAAATGAAATTTGCACCAACGGATAATCATAGTTACACAGCCTAGAATAAGCTACAAAGTCATATGCAACCAAGTTTGACCAGTTTGTAGAGACTAAATACCATAAAAGTTAGGTATTTAAAATAATTAGAAAGTTAGAACAAAAAGCTCCAGTAATTGCTCCCCATGATTAAATTAGGCTAACCTAATTTTTCTAAAATTTTTCTAAGCATATAACCCTACTAACTATGACTCTTAAAATTAAACCCTAAGCTAAAAACTTAGAATGTGCTCTTTGGAGGGAAAGTTGACTTTTTATCCATTAAGAATTTGGCCTTGAAACTATTTTTATTAAATCCAAATAGGGAATACTTCCATTTTGACGTGTAATAACTTAAGTTTTACTTAAATGATATTTCAGGGAAACAAGTCACGAATGCAATTTGCTTGAACTACTTGTGGCCTGAATACAGTCTGCTCAAATTTGAAGTATCCACTTGCAATTAGGTAACTATTATACCACATGTGTACCATGTGCCCAAGACATGTGTAGCTCATCTGCCACGTGCCAGGACACGTGGCACCTCATCTGCCACGTGTCACCATCAATGTGACATATGTCACCTTAGTAGGTGACATGTGTCACCCCTATATTTCCCTAATGCTGACTCATCTCCATTTTCTTCAATTATATATAGGGCCGTCCCCCTCTTTAATTACATGTCAAAAATTAGAAACTCTCACTTATACTTCAAAGAGGGTAAGGAAAAGAATGAGTCAAGAAGGATTATTGGAAAAGATAGTAAAAGAAGGCAATACATAGAGGAATAGTCATGAAAATGTCACGATTATCCGAGTGAGTGTCCATTTATATTCATGTATATTTCTGATGCACATGTAAATGCTATAATATTGTTATAATTTTAGATTTGCAGTCCATATAGTGATTATGCTGATCTATGCTAAAATTTGGACTAAGCAAAACCTAAGGTTATTACTCTTGTGTGTTTAAGTACTGTCATGTTGCATATTCTTACTATGCTTAAATATATGATTAATATTGTGTATGTGAGAATTGTTCTTGATTACTGAATCAGACTAAAAGTGAATTGAATTGTTTGCCGATCATGTACTTTATCACACTGAAAATGTTCATGAACTATCATGTGAAAGAATGATATTGAGATTGCATTTGCTTGACGATACCGGTTGTGTACATTATCATAGTAGTACAAGTGGTTATGCTGGTGTGGTGCAATGATCCATTGAGTAGGCTTGGGCTTTGTCAACCATCATTACACACATTGGTCTGCAACCCAGTATGTAGATAGGAGGTTATCCACTTAATAGGTCGAGAGTGAAAGTGATGACGATATGCAAGCTGTCCAAGATCCTCAAGTGCTGCGTGATCAACAAGTTCAAGTGCCTATTGATCTAATTACCCATGCTCGTACTAAGAAACTCAAAGATTCACTTCAAGCTGTTCAAGGGTCGATTGGGTCTCCAAAAGTGTTTGATGGACTTAGCCTTGATAAGCATCCATGTGTCAACTTACTTCAAGTTGTACAAGGCATTAGTGAATCGGAAGCTTGAAATTCCAGCTTAGATTTGATTGTTATTTCCTAGGGTTTGCCAAAGAATAAGTGGTCAGCTTTGTCTAGCTTTGATCCGCATTAGTTGTTAACTTGTTTGTTAGTTATTTAGTTAATTTCATTAGTAGTAATTCTAGTATTAGTGACAATAAATTCGGCCAGCATTGTCTAGTTGAGGCCACAAGTCTTTAAGAAAGTTAGAGTCCTATTCTATTTTGGAAACACCTTTGTTACTTTTCCTTTAAATAGGCCATGGTTTCTTCAATAACATAACATATGAATTCCAGAATTTAGCAAATTGAGAGAACTTTCTCTTGGCTTCTTGAAGCACCTTTGAATATTTTAGAGATTCTCTTAAGTGTTCGAATTAAGCTTATCAATCAAGAAACGAACTTGATTGTGGCACCATCTACCTGAACCAAGGTTCACTAATTCGTTTGGTTGCAGTTTGAGATAGTATCAAAAGTGTTTGAAACTACAAGGATTAGAGGCATCTAAAAGGTTCTTCCACTGTCCAAATTTTCTCACCAAACTACCTAGATTGGGGCTTGTGAGAATCGGGTTTCATCTCCTTAGCAAAGTCATATCAGTTGGCTATCAGAGCTAGTTGTTAGTGTCCAGGTTATAGCCCTTTTACTTTTTCATTTGTGTCATTCTATAATTCTATTTTCCTTCATGTCTTTGCTGCTCTTGTGTCCTTGTGTCAACAAAAAAAAAAAACATAAAACAGCTGTTAGGGTTTCTATCACTAGGGTTTCTTATTCCAGTTCTGTTCGGTCTTGTCTCCTTCTATTTGTGTCGTAATTTCATCTTATCTTGTCCCTTATTTCATGTTTAAGTGTTGCTGATTTAGTCAAGTTTTTTTTTTTTTTTAAAAAGTCACATACCTATCATTGTGTTTTCTGTAGCTGAAGTAAAACTTGCAGACTAACCAGCTTGTTTCTTAGTCATATTTTTGAGTTGCTTCATCAAAATCTTTGAACTCTTGAAGTTTCGATTGAGATCTTAAAGCTTTTGAAGTTCTTGGTTAAAAATCTGAAAAATTTCTTGAAGTCCCATCTGAACCTTAACATTCTTTTAGTGTTTGAATTTAGAAGTTCAAATTCTTGAAGAATTTGGTTGCTTCTTCAAGCGTTCAATTGATCCTTGAAAATGTATTGTTTGATCTAGAATTGTGACTTGAAATTGAGGCTGTTGTGTTAAAAAGAAATATAGTCCAGCCAAGCTTTCCAAACTGTTTCAAGCTTGATATCATTTTGTTTCCAAACTTGAACCATTCAGATTTCAACTAGTTTCCAAAAGCTAGTGAAAATCTATTGAGATTAAAGGAAACAAAATCTGGTTTGGACTCTTATTGCTTAAAACAGCTTTCCTAATCTGAAATTGTAATGAAAACCTAGCTTGATCAGATTTTTGTTGGGAAACAAATTTCCAACTTTGAACTTTCGAAAAACAGTCGGCCACTTGGATTGGTTTTCCAAATTCTGTTCAGCGGCTAAGTTGTCTACTTTCCAAAAATTTCCAGCTTTCCTAATTGAGTTTTTAGAGTTTTCTAAGCTCTAAATTTCAGTTGAGTCTTGTTTCTTCAATTCCAGCAGTTTAAGTCTTGTGTTTAGTCATAAATTCTGTCCAGTTTGTGTCCAGTAAAATCTGTCCAGCTTTTGTGTTGTGTCCAGCTTTAATTGATTCATTAGTTTAGTCCATCTCATCCCGCATAGAAAGAATTCCAACTTGCTGCAATTAAGTAGTTTCATTGATAACTTGGTTCCTACGCTTGGAGGAAATTCTAATTTCTTCAAGGGTTTCAATTGAAGCATTGAGAATTCTTGGTGAGAGCATTAGATGGAATTACAGCCTTTGAGTGTATACACGAGTGTGGAGCAAATACACGTGAGGGAGTAAGTGAGGAATTTTGTTTTCTTGTTTTCACTAACCTTGCAGGAAACTTCAACATGTCTGATGGAGAGCACCCACAAGGCATGAATCCATTAAAATGGGAAAACATGTTTAAAGACTTTCAAAAACTGCTTAACAAATCATTTGAAGCTGTCCATGAGAGAATGGACTAAATTGAGATGTCCCAACATAGTTTCAAAAACAACCGTGGAAAGTCCTCAATAAGGGAGTCCGATAGCTCTAACTATGAGGAAGAAGAGGAAAGGAGGCCAAGGCGTGAAATGTGATTTCTGACCAAAGAAGTTGACCCTTTCAAAAGCATCAAAATGACGATACTGGAAGTCCAAGGGAAGACTAATCCTGAGGCAAATTGGTGGGTGTTGAAACCGCAAAAAAAAAATATCTACTCTAAAAATATGAATTCTAGTATAATGGCGAGTAGGGTCGTATTCTCAAGGATTAGGTGATTTATTTCCTATAGAGAATTGGGGGGTTTGAGGAAGAAAAGCAAATTCAAGATGTGCAGTAATTAAAGAACACAAGAAACAGTTAATGGACACAACCCAGTCAAGGAACTGATCTCGGCACCGATTCACGCAACTGATCATAGATACCTGAAATAATTCATACGTTAATAAATAAATTGGTTATAGTAGCCTGGCGATGCGCCAAATCACCAATCTCTCCTTAATTATATGGTAGTCCAGAGATGCTCTTAAACTACCCCCTTATAAACTAGACAACCCAATAGATGCTCGTAGGATTTAATGTAGTCACAGCTTTAGGAATTAGAGAGACCCAATTCTAGTTAACAAACACACACGCGAGTTCATTTCAACTAAATTAATTGTTCCCACGACATAGATTAAACCACTTGCGAGGTGATGAAATTGTGTCATGCCACTAATTAAAACGCTTAAAGGCGACTCGCCAATGTCTTAATCGACAGTATACTATTCAGACAATTGAACAACAGGTCTCATTAATCCAATAAATCCAAACAATAATAATCCACTAGAACAAAGAATAATTAAATATCCCTGAATGTAGAACTTAAAATAGAACAATTAAAAAGATCTCACAATTGTCGTGCAACCGAACCTCGATTACTCCTCAACTAGCAAATTGACTTAGCCTTGCCTCATGACGACAATGACACGATTTGAAGTCTCCATGCGATTTGGATGAAAGAAAAAGCAATTAACTATGCAATGGAAAAATCTCCAATGAATGTGTGAATGATTGCTGGAATTGAGAGACACAAAAGTACCAATCTACTGCTCTATTCCTAGAGAAGGCGGAAAGAACGAAGCATACTAAAAAGAGTACTTCACAAAGAGACGTCTTGACCAAGAAAATAAAAAATACTATATACTAGTAACTTGTTGTGCATCCCGTAAGGAAACAAAAGATGCCTTCCCATGTGACAACCCCACCTCACCCTAAGGCATGCCAAAGGGTTTAGCGGGCCGTCAGTCTAACTCTCGCCAGAACTCAATCACTCGAGTAACTAAAACACTTGGAAAGCGAACGTAAATAACCATTCCAAACCAAACCACAAATAATAACATTACTAAATTCAACTTACAACTCACATTCCCAAATTACAGTTCAAAGTACTTAGGGTACAACCACAATACCATCTCACAAGCCCAAATACAACAAAAGTCCATCCATCCATGATTACAAATGGTACAAGAAATAATCCAAACAATAACACTAAGGAGGATCATGACACACGCTATCCATCGTCTCGAGCCCTGTGGGGGAAAATAAAACATTTTTGGGGTGAGCTAGAAGCTCAGTGAATGTCCAGTAAAAATGAGAAATTCATGGACCTTTGAATTAAATGTCACTTTGTAGAACATTTGAGTTTTCAAGCAATCATTCCATCAATACTCAATTCAACAAACAACATACAGTAAATAGTAATTCAGTACACATTTAAATGTAGTATTGGAAGGATACAGTATTCTTCGAGAGCAGTTACAATCCGTCTTGTCGGTCAATTACCCTCCTACTCCTCCTTATAACACCCAGTGGTAATACTCGAGCATACCGTATAGTGCCCTAAGTACCAACCTACCCGACCGAGTCCGCTTCTGGCTCGAATAGGCCGATAATGAAGGGGGAAAGGCCTTGTTCAGCCAATGTGGTAAAGTACACATGGCCTACAGTCATGTGCAAGTAATATACAACTAGTGGAAAAGTAAACAGTTGAATAGTATATTATCAGTTAGGTCGAGTGTGATAAAGTACACACTCGCCTAGAAACAAGTATTTAACACTTATGAGATCAAGTAACATCAAGTATCAATCACATAAGCATGTAATTCACATAACATACAGGAAACACTCACAAACTCTTCATAAGTTATTTCACTGGTAAAAGCATTTTACTTGGAAGTAGTGGTAAATCATTTCTTGGTAAATACTAGCAAATCATTTCACAAATCATTCATTTACAAACCATGGCAAGATTTTCATTTAAAAGAGAGTTAGAACACTCACCCCGATCCACTTAAATGAGTGAGCAAAGAAGAAGGCTAAATTTCGTTAGTTGGTTCACCCTCGATGAAGTGTTGGCCACCTGAGCCAAAGTTCAGCTATCAGATAATAGCCAAAATATCTAAAACTCAAAGTCTTAACTCAACTATTCAGAATCACCAAACCCTTACTACTACGGTTTCTTGATCGGACCATATCTAAGATTACTCTCGTTGAAACTGGACAAGGCTTATGGGTATGGAAGCTAGATTCGGAGAACTACAATTCACCAGAAACTTCACTTTCAAATTCATTTTGTAATATAGGTCAAATCAAGACATAAGATTCAGCAGTATTTAAAGCGCGGTATTATCATTTTTACAAAATCAGTCCAAATAACACATTTACCCCAAAATTGGCGAAGACATAACTTTTCATCCTTAAAAATTCAAGATTTCACTCCATTCAAACATGTACTCATAAATAAACATAATGCACTTTTATTTAGGCAAAATTCCTGCCAAGAAATATTGTAAAATTTTGAAATCGAACATTAAAATTACCAGGCATGGGTTCGGCCATCTCATACATTTTTCTTCCAAAATTTCCAACAACAAAACCCTACTTTCAAGCCGTATCAAGACTATTTTCACGAATATCATACAAATCCACAATCAGGTCCTCAAGTCAGCTACGTAAAATCCACCTCAAGTCCGCTACTTAGGTTAAGATTTCAAGAGCCCAACTTCACCTTTTCAGATGAGATCATTATACCAATATCAACCATAGATCTAAGCTATTTAACTCTAATAAAGCTATATCTAGAAGATTTAGAGCTTATACCTCTGGATCCAATACGATCCAACAAGATCAAGGATGATCTCGTGAGTTCCACTTTCCAAAGTTTCTTCCAAGCCTAGCAACCTTCACACGCTTCGATCTTTGCCCTAGATCCACTAGATTTGATGGTGTTTTCCCACAAAGTTCCAAGATCAAGTTCAAGAGTCACCCATAAGCTTTCTTTCCCTTCTTTTCCTTTCTCCAAAATTTCGGACCTCACCCTCTTTCTCTCACCCTCAATCGGCTGCCAAGCTAGGATGAAACCCAAGCAAAATCCTTCACTCAAGCTTCACAAGTTCAAGGTGCAAGTTGAAGGAAAGAATGGAAGATCAAGATGCAAGCTTTTCCCCTCTTTTCTTCCTTCAAGAAACCGGACCAGCTCTCTCTATCTCCTCTCTCTTTCGGCTGCAAGAAGTGGTGAAGGTGATGATCTTCAATGGTTATTTAAAACTCCAAGATTGGAAGGAACAAGAATGGAAGAATTGAAGAAGACAACTCTCTCTCTCTTTCTTGCTCTCACTCTCGGCCACTCTCTCTCTTTTCTCCCCAAGTTTGCAGCTGAAAATGGAAGCTTAAAGGAAGCCAAAAAGTCAAGACAAGAGGGGACAAAAAGGTGCAACTTCCACAATTTAAAGAAAAAGTGCTTTTGGCACTTTATATCGCGTCACACGCGACAATCCAACTTACACTATTTTACTCCATTCCAACACTATCTAACCTTCATAATATTTCCACAATATCACTACATATGCTCGATTTCAATTCCAAATCACTATCACGCGTCGGAACAATTTTTAACACTAATTTTTGGCCAAAGCCACACACCGGCAAACAATTCTCGAAAAATCATCTAAATTAGAAAATAATAATTCAAAGCATAAATTCACTAATATTTGAGTGAAAATACATAATAATATTATTATTATCATTATCAATCATTTTCTGATAAAAATAAAATTTCCGAGCCCTCACATCAATTCCCCTTAAAGGAATTTTGTCCTCAAAATTCTTACCTTCTACTACCTCAATCGACCCTGGAGTCTATTGATCAAAAAGGGTATATACTCTTTCTGACACTCGTGGTCGTTCCTCTCCTTCAATAGCTTGTTGAGAAGTATCCACATTTCTTTGGCGAGTACTACTATCTCGCAGTTGCTTCCTTGGGCAGTAGCTAACTTGATGGTCGGCACTCCTACAACGCAAACATTTTCGCCCTTTCACCCAACAGTTGTCCTCAGTGTGATTGCTTTTCCCACAATATCCACAAGTTGGTTGAAGAACCATGGCTTGACTTCCCTGTGATATTTCCTCTGATTGGACCCTTCTCGTTTGGGTTCCTTGTGATGTAGCTCCTTCTAATCGCTCCACTCTATGAGAAGAAGAAGGAAGAGGTGGTAGTCGCACTCCATCTACCCCTTTTCCGACTTTGAATGGTGATACACTCTCTCTAAAAGATTCAAAGTGACTACCACTAGGTGTATCTCTCTTTCGTGTGTAAGAGACTCTCAGTTGGGATTTTGTAATCTCGACCCTTTGGACTTTCTCAAGAGCATCAGTAAAAGCCTCAATTTGAGCTGCTGCGAGAGCATCTTGAATTTCTAGATTGAGTCCTTGAATAAACCGCCTTATTCACTTTCGCTCTATAATCACTAGTTCCGGGGCAAACCTAGACAATTTGGTGAATTGGGTTTCATATTCTGCCACACTTAAGGTTCCTTGCCGAAGTTTTATAAAATCCTCTTCTCTTTTTCCGTGGACTAGTGGTGGAAGGAACTTTTCATTAAATTCTCGTACAAAGTTCATCCAAGTCCTAGGAGTTTGTTCCCTTTCCCACTTGTTTCTTATAACATTCCACCATGCTCGAGCCACTCCTTCAAATTGGAACACGGCAAAGGTCACTTGTCTCTCCTCCGGATAATCCAATGCGTCAAATATATTTCTTATATTCTCTAACCAATTCTCAACTTTATCAGGGTCAGGATCCCCAGAAAACTTAGGCGGAGAAAACTTCTGAAATCTTTCTAAAGCCTTATCTTCCCCTATCTCTTGGTTTCCAAGTTGATTCACTTGTCCAGTTCCATGGCCTTGTTAAGGCACTAAACGTTCTAATAAATCCGTCATACGATTTAAAACCTGTGCCACTTGATCGTTTGCCTCAGCCCTTGGCCCAGTGTTTTGGTTAGCCACAGATCCACTATCTTCCTCTTGATTTTGGGGTTGTCTGCGTGGACGTGCCCGTCGTGGTCTTCTAGTTTCCATTCTCACAACTAATCCATATAGACATACATTACTTCAATATAAACTTGGAGCGTACACATACAAATAACAACTCATAAAAACAAAAGAGACAAATCCATTTTTGCACATAACATTTTCACAACACAATTTAAACTCAATCATGTCCCAATCGAGTACAAACTAGAACTCATTAAGCTAAAACACAAGTCACAGTCAAGTTGAGTACATACCCAGTCAAAAATAACAAACATAAGAAAATAAGTCATTAACAAAATACATTGGTCTCCAAGGTAGAACATTCTACGTTCTAATCCTGTCATCCTCTTACATGAGGTCAAAAGCAATACATCACTAGATTAATTAGAATCAAAAGATTCCCGTTCTCTAACACGTTCAACTTCATTTCCAACGCTAGGATCCTCAGGGCCACGATCTTCTCCACCTCTCTCCCTTAATTGTTGTGTCATTCGAGCCAAACGATTATTGGCTTCTTGTAATTGAGCACGCAAAATATCAGTTCGTTCTTGCTCCTCGAGCACCATTGTCTCCAACTCTCGGATTCTATCATTTACGCTCGCATTCGTGATGATGAGCCTTTGCCTCTCATCCACTATAGATAGCACCACACGGTTGGGATACGAATATGTCATCCAACAATCACATCGTTTATCCATCCTATGTCCTGGGACGAATTGTCGAAATGGCTCACTAGATCTTGTCTGAAACATAATAGGACAAAGTCGCCTCCTAGGTAATTCTGGTGCTCCATTTTCTTCCATTCCTACATCACAACTGGGATTAGTCTTCGAGGTAAACTATTACCATAAATCATGTCACTTAATAGTCAAACTAGTCCCACAGTCCGGCATCGTAAACTTAAAGCCTAGAATATATAACAGAGATCTAAAGCCTAAGCTCTGATACCACCTGTGACAGCCCCACCTCACCCTAAGGCGTGCCAAAGGTTTTAGCGGGCCGTCAGTCTAGCTCTCGCCAGGACTCAATCATTCGAGTAACTAAAACATTTGGAAAGCGAACATAAATAACCATTCCAAACTAAACCACAAATAATAACATTACTAAATTCAACTTACAACTCTCATTCCCAAATTACAGTTCAAAGTACTTTGGGCACAACCACAATACCATCTCACAGGCCCAAATACAACAAAAGTCCATCCATCCATGATTACAAATGGTGTGAGGGCCTCGAAAAATACCAATTTTATTTAAAAATATCAAATATTGTTTATAATGTGTTTATTCATTTAAAAATGAGTGAGTATATGTTTAAAGTGATTATTTTTCAATTTAGAGAATTTTATACGAATTGTTTGCTGGTGTGTGGTTTTGGCCAAAATTAGCGTTAAAAATTGTTCCGATGCGTGAATAGTGACTTGGACTTGAAATCGAGAATACGTAGTGATATTTTAAAAATATTATGAAGGTTAGACAGTGTTGGAATGGAGTAAAACAGTGTAAGTTAGACTGTCGCGTGTGATGCGACATAAAGTGCCAAAAAGCACTTTTTCCTTTAAATCATGG
The DNA here is from genome assembly GCA_013103745.1 of Gardenia jasminoides. NCBI lineage: Eukaryota > Viridiplantae > Streptophyta > Magnoliopsida > Gentianales > Rubiaceae > Gardenia > Gardenia jasminoides. The sequence goes on from CM023099.1 coordinate 13,786,455, forward strand.
GAATGCACTTTTTGAACCATAAAGCCTTGACTTTCTTGCAACCTTAAACTCCATTTGCAGCTGCAACCTTGAGAGATAGAGAGAGAGAGTGCAGAGAGAGTGAGGAAGAGAGAGAGAGAGAGAGAAAAGCTCCAAAATCTTCCATTTCTTCTTCTTCCTTGTTGTGAATCTTCAAGACACCATTGAAGCCCATCATCTTCTTCACTTCTTGCAGCCGAAAGAGAGAGGAGATAGAGAGGGGCTGGTCTGATTCTTGGTGGAGAAGAAAGAGAGGAAAAAGCTTGTAGTTGAGCTTCAATCTTCTTGATCATCCATCAACTTGAAGTGTAAGATCTTAGTGGAGCATTCTTGGGCTTGATCATCCAACCTTGGCAGCCGTGAGTGAGTGGGAGAAGGAGGAAGAAAAGAGAGGTAAGTCTTGTGGTTAAATCTTCTATTTCTTCTTCAACTAGAACCTTGAATTTGTGAAGGTTTATGGCTTGAGTTTTTCCCTCCATGGTAGCCGATTGAAGGAAGAGAAAGAGGAGTAAAGTTCGAAAATTTGGAGGAAAAAGAAAGAGAAGAAAAAGCTTGGGTAGTTTGACTCAAGCTTGGGTTTGAGCTTGGTGTTGGAAATCTTCGACGAAACTTGTAGATCGAGGGCTGAGATCGAAGCTTGTGAAGGTTGCTAGGCTTGGAAGCACTCTTGGAAAGAGGAAACTCATGAGATCATCTTTGATCTTGTCGGATCGTGTTAGATCCGGAGGTATAAGCCTTGAAACTTGTAGATATAGCTTTATTACTGTTAAGTAGTTCAGATCTGTGGTTGATATTGATATAATGATCTCATCTGAAAAAATGATGTTGGGCTCTTGAAATCCCAACCTAGGTAGCGGACTTGAGGTGGCCTCTAGGTAGCGGACTTGAGGATCTGATTGTGGCCTTGAATGATATTTGTGAATTTGACATGATACAGTTAGAAATTAGGGTTTCAGTTGTTGAAAAAGTTTGAAGGAAAAGTGTATGTGATGGCCAAAACCATGCTTGGTAATTTTAATGTTTGATTTTGAAATGTTGTGAACGTTCTTGAAGAGTTTTCTTCTGAGAAAAAACATGTATATTGTTCAGTGTGAGTGTGTGTGTGTGTGTGAGGGAATGTTTGAAATTTAAAAGGTGAAAAGTGAAGTTTTTCATGAAATTCGAATGAAAAGTGCCGTTTAATTGAATTTGAGGGTTTTGCCATGTCTTGGTCAAATTCTAGAGATTTTGAATATAATGGCGTGGTATGAAGTATTTTATGTTAATATGAAAGTTTTAACTAAAAGTAAATGTCGAATGTGTTGTGCAAAAAGTGATTTTGAGGTGTGAGACCTCACTTAAATGTTTTGTGAAAGAGAACGTGCTTGTAGTGCCAGTGAGTATATCGGTGGGGTGCTCTTTTGAAATGATAACGTGATTTTCCAAAAGAATCTATTTGGAACATTGTACCATGTGAAATGAAAGTTTTTCCTTGAGGGAATTTTGGAAAATGTCGTTTGAAACTAAAAACTGAAAGTGAATTGTGTTAGTGAATGAAAGATTAAGTGAATCTCAACTATTGTTTTAAATTGTTTTAGGGACTGTACAAGGCAGTGACTTTGACCTCTACGTGGAAGCTGAACCCTACTATTTTGGTGAGTTTCCATGCTTGTTATGTGTTTAAGTGATATGATTGCAATTGTGACTAATGTAGTGATTGCATAGTGAAACATAGTTTTGAACCCCCAGATGAGGTAGTGTGTACTTTATCGCACTTACCTTCATTTGAGTGGAAACAATTGTGAAAGTGCTTTGAAGTGAATGAAAGTGAAAGTGTAATGTAGTGATTGATTGTTACAATGTTATATAGTGATTGCATGTGTTTGAAAAGGTCAGGAAATTCCTGAGACCTATCGGTGAACCCTTCGACTCGAGTCAGGGGCTAGGCCTAGGTCGAGGAGAAAGGGAAGAGCCATAGGGTTATTTAAAAGTCACAAAGCCCAGTGACTCAGACCAGTGCAATATGCTCGAGACTTGACTTATGGACCAGTCTCCAAAAAGAGCATCAAACCAGTGTTATTGACCAGTGATATATGCTCGAGATTTGGTTCTTGAACCTGTCTCCAAAAGAGCATCAAACCAGTGATATATTTATAAGTGACGTGAAGTGAAATGATGTGTACTCGAGACTTAGCAGCGGACTTGTCTCGAAAATGAATACAATGTACACAATCAAAGTGAAGTGAAAAGTGCTTGTAGTGCGGCCCCGGTGGGGGTTATGGAGGAGTAAGGAGTAAGAGAAGGTCGACATGGTCAATTGTGACAGTTGACGAAGTGTCAACTACTTGGTTCGTGGACAAGTTTCGTGGAACTTGGCCCCTAAGGGCCTCCGTATCCAACATTGTATTGTTAATTGCTTTCCTATCTGTTTAAATTCCAAGTGTACTTGTGAAGTGAATTTATATATGTGCTAAGTGACTTGCATGTTTTTGGGAACTCACGGGCTTTCTAACTCACCCTTTCCATTTGTTTTTCCTTAACAGGAAATGAGATACCCAGTGATGGTGCCAACCCTTAAGCTTGGGGTTTACTTTTGTAATGATGTTTTGAGATCTTTGAATTGCAAGTAGTGGGAGCTTTTGTGTTATGAGTAGGAATGGTTTATGTACTTTGGGATTTGTAATTTGAAGTTATGAATTTGTAAGGCATTGTTCTTTTATATTGTATTCGGAGTTTTAGTTTGATAAGCACATGATTGTTTAAGTGATTGAGTTCTGGCGAGAGTTGGGCAGGCGGTCGTTGATACCTTAGGGTATGCCCTAGGGAGAGGTGGGTCGTCACAAATGGTACAAGAAATAATCCAGACAATAACGCTAAGGAGGATCACGACACACGCTATCCATTGTCTCGAGCCCTGTGGGGGAAAAATAAAACATTTTTGGGGTGAGCTAAAAGCTCAGTGAATGTCCAGTAAAAACGAGAAATTCATGGACCTTTGAATTAAATGTCACTTTGTAGAACATTTGAGTTTTCAAGCAATCATTCCATCAATACTCAATTCAACAAACAACATACAGTAAACAGTAATTCAGTACATATTTAAATGCAGTATTGGAAGGATACAGTATTCTCCAAGAGCAGTTGCAGTCCATCTTGTCGGTCAATCACCCTCCTACTCCTCCTTATTACACCCAGTGGTAATACTCGAGTATACCGTACAGTACCCTAAGTACCAAGGTACCCGACCGAGTCCGCTTCTGGCTCGAATAGGCCGATAACGAAGGGGAAAAGACCTTGTTCAGCCAATGTGGTAAAGTACACATGGCCTACAGTCATGCGCAAGTAATATACAAATAGTGGAAAAGTAAACAGTTGAACAGCATATTATCAGTTAGGTCGAGTGCGATAAAGTACACACTCGCCTAGAAACAAGTATTTAACACTTATGAGATCAAGTGACATCAAGTATCAATCACATAAGCATGTAATTCACATAACATACAGGAAACACTCACAAACTCTTCATAAGTTATTTCACTGGTAAAAGCATTTTACTTGGAAGTAGTGGTAAATCATTTCTTGGTAAATACTAGCAAATCATTTCACAAATCATTCATTTACAAACCATGGCAAGATTTTCATTTAAAAGAGAGTTAGAACACTCACCTCGATCCACTTAAATGAGTGAGCAAAGAAGAAGGCTAAACTTCGTTAGTTGGCCACCTGAGCCAAAGTTCGGCTATCAGATATTAGCCAAAATATCTAAAACTCAAAGTCTTAACTCAACTATTCAGAATCACCAAACCCTCACTACTACGGTTTCTTGATCGGACCATATCTAAGATTACTCTCGTTGAAACTGGGCAAGGCTTATAGGTATGGAAGCTAGATTCGGAGAACTACAATTCACTAGAAACTTCACTTTCAAATTCATTTTGTAATATAGGTCAAATCAAGACATAAGATTCAGCAGTATTTAAAGCGCGGTATTATCATTTTTACAAAATCAGTCCAAATAACACTTTTACCCCAAAATTGGCGAAGACACAACTTTTCATCCTTAAAAATTCAAGATTTCACTCCATTCAAACATGTACTCATAAATAAACATAATGCACTTTTATTTAGGCAAAATTCCTGCCAAGAAATATTGTAAAATTTTGAAATCGAACATTAAAATTACCAGGCATGGGTTCGGCCATCTCATACATTTTTCTTCCAAAATTTCCAACAACAAAACCCTACTTTCAAGCCGTATCAAGACTATTTTCACGAATATCATACAAATCCACAATCAGGTCCTCAAGTCAGCTACGTAAAATCCACCTCAAGTCCGCTACTTAGGTTAAGATTTCAAGAGCCCCAACTTCACCTTTTCAGATGAGATCATTATACCAATATCAACCATAGATCTAAGCTATTTAACTCTAATAAAGCTATATCTAGAAGATTTAGAGCTTATACCTCTGGATCCAATACGATCCAACAAGATCAAGGATGATCTCGTGAGTTCCACTTTCCAAAGTTTCTTCCAAGCCTAGCAACCTTCACACGCTTCGATCTTTGCCCTAGATCCACTAGATTTGATGGTGTTTTCCCACAAAGTTCCAAGATCAAGTTCAAGAGTCACCCATAAGCTTTCTTTCCCTTCTTTTCCTTTCTCCAAAATTTCGGACCTCACCCTCTTTCTCTCACCCTCAATCGGCTGCCAAGCTAGGATGAAACCCAAGCAAAATCCTTCACTCAAGCTTCACAAGTTCAAGGTGCAAGTTGAAGGAAAGAATGGAAGATCAAGATGCAAGCTTTTCCCTCTTTTCTTCCTTCAAGAAACCGGACCAGCTCTCTCTATCTCCTCTCTCTTTCGGCTGCAAGAAGTGGTGAAGGTGATGATCTTCAATGGTTATTTAAAACTCCAAGATTGGAAGGAACAAGAATGGAAGAATTGAAGAAGACAGCTCTCTCTCTCTTTCTTGCTCTCACTCTCGGCCACTCTCTCTCTTTTCTCCCCAAGTTTGCAGCTGAAAATGGAAGCTTAAAGGAAGCCAAAAAGTCAAGACAAGAGGGGACAAAAAGGTGCAACTTCCACAATTTAAGGAAAAAGTGCTTTTTGGCACTTTATATCGCATCACACGCAACAATCCAACTTACACTATTTTACTCCATTCCAACACTATCTAACCTTCATAATATTTCCATAATATCACTACATATGCTCGATTTCAATTCCAAATCACTATCACGCGTCGGAACAATTTTTAACACTAATTTTTGGCCAAAACCACACACCGGCAAACAATTCTCGAAAAATCATCTAAATTAGAAATAATAATTCAAAGCATAAATTCACTAATATTTGAGTGAAAATAAATAATAATATTATTATTATCATTATCAATCATTTTCTGATAAAAATAAAATTTCTGAACCCTCACATCCCATGCGCTTCGGGAGTCCTACGGAGACCAATTGCAAGTGTTGCATATCTATAAGGGATACCATCCCTTATTTTCTCCTAATTTGTTGCCAAAATATTCTCTGAAGATATCTCCTATCTAAACACAACTCCAAAACACATGCAAAATAATGGCAAGATTCGAGGGATAAGCTCCGGGAATCCATCTCTTCAGGCTTCACTCTGAGACCTCTGGCGTGGGCACACTCAAGAATGAATAGTCTTTTGGAATTTCACCATTAAATATCACTTTTAACACCAATGGCCTGCAATTGACACAAAAACCAATTATGAGCAGAAACCCAATACTTTATACAATAAGTGGCCAAAATTAAAACTAAATACCAACAAATAAAGTACACAATTATCTCACTAACAAATCCCCGAAACCAAGACAATGCTTGTCTTCAAGCATTCACTATCACAATCAAGATGACAAGTACTTCATAGCACAATAAACTAACACAAGTATCAGATCTTCTCAACAACTTCATCAAAATCAGGATGCAGACGATTCAACTCTCATACAGATATTAGTGTATCTCTCAGCACTCAAAAGTGTTTAAAGGGACATATATGCTCAAATCAACAACATGGAAAGATATTACCATAAGCTTGCTAATATATCATATCTCCATCACTAAATACGAATTCAATACAAAAATCAAAGGGTCTTTAACAAGGCATGTAACGAGGCTTAGGTAAAAGGTTCAATAAAATGCAAATTTTAGGCTAATCACATCAAAGGATATGCCAACAATCCATTGCATAATTCAATTGCCTTCTTCATTTACACAAGTCCTCCAAAACATATCAAGTTAAGCTTAGCAAGTGATAACATAATCTGAACTTTGCCTAACTACCACAATACAACATATATATATACAAGAGCACTTCTCAACTACTTTTTTTTTTCTTTTCATTTTCCTTTTTTTATTTTTTTATTTTTTTTTTATTTTTTACTTTTCAACAAGACATAACTAACATTGAAACATAAACACATTTGCTAGCTTCAATCATACCCTTGCACCACTAATTGAAATCATCATGCAATGAAATTAAGGCATTCATTTGACACAGGATTCAAGCAAAAAGGTACAAACAAAAAGTCTTAAGGTAAGGAGTATGGATATTAAACAAAGAAAAGGTTTAAGGCTTAAACTTGGTCAACTATTGAAAAATATAATTAGGATAAGTCTTTAAAAAGTCAAAAGGGTTAAACCTAACTGCCCTTATCATTTTCATGCATCAAATTCAACAATGTGGTCTTGACATGCATAACAAAGCAAGTTCTCGAATAATCTAACCATGTGCGATATCACTCAATGAAAGAAATTAGAGCAGTTTATGAATAGTGTGCTCCTTAGGCTCAAAAGCTTACAAATTGGCTAAAACTATGTCAAATCTTGCACATCCATCATTTGAATCAATTGCAAGAAAAATATAATACTCATGCTAGCAAAAATTTCACTAATCATACTTGCATCTTTCTTGCTTTTCATAACAAAACAAAATCCAAAGAGATCGCAAAAAATTGTGAAAAACTAGAAGTTTTGAAAAAGTTATATCTGAGACAATATCCTCTCCCCCACACCTAAATCGGACATTGTCCTCAATGGATGAAATAAAGAGCAAAAGGAAAATAAGAGGACTCCCCTGATTAGAGAATTAAGCACCGGAGGTTGTTGAAAATACTTGAATTGATGTCCAATCATCAATGAAATTTGGAGCACAAGAGATCCGAGAGCCACAGTAGGCAATGAATACGGACACTAGATGCTGAAAGGAATAAGACAAAGAGGAATTAGAATAAAAGAGAAAAGATAATTATTTTTTAACCCTTTTTTTTTTGCAATAGATTTTTGTTGTAAAGTGTGGTCACGCTTTATAAGGAGAAGTCTTCTGTCCATTAAGCTTCAAAAGCGCCAACTTCATTCAGCACAGAGCGTGGGCACATTGTATCTTAATTTTGCATGGAACTACAAATGTTGAACATAAGATGTGGGCACGTCTTATAACAGAAAGTCTTCTACCCAAGATATTGCAACTCATTCTAAACGAAAATTTAACAAAACGCGCCCGCGGCCTACAACAAAAAGTCTTCTGCTAAACAAAACAAAATAAACTTAACTTTCACAACAAAACAAGAAATAAAACACAAAATTACTAAAAAATAAAGTGCTTGGGTTGCCTCCCAAGTAGCGCCTTTCTTTAATGTTTTTGGCTGGACATTTCCATGCTTGTTCATGGAGGATAAAATCATATAACTCTTTTCATTATTTCATTCTCATACTCTTGATATTCATCATGAATAGAGTGATCTTTCAGCACATGAACTATTTTCTTTTTCAGACTAGCGGATGGTTTCAAACATGCAAGTAACGATTTCAATTCTTTACTGATTCCTTCACCACAATCAATTAATAACCTGTTGGCCCAAATGCAACCAAAAGGGGGTGAATTTGGCAGTTTAACAAGACAAGTAAATATGCAAGAATTCACCCAATAAACCAAGCACAAACAATTTCTCAAGTGTGCACAAAGATATGTCAAATTAATCACAATAAAGATGTCACAATTGAGCAATAAAGAAAAGAGATAGAAAAAGAAATGCAAACCAAATTTTCAAGTTGCACCGAACTTGGATACACTCCACTACTAGCTTCTTCAATTGAAGGTGAAGCTAACCAACTTGTACCAGTGAAGGCTCACTCCTTCCTCACCCTAAAGGCCTTTAGTTGAGAAAAGAAGTTTTACAACTATCCTAGTTAACCCACAACAAGTTACAATTGAAAGCTCACTCAACCAATTAAGAACTACTATTACAAGTGAGGCAACATTCACCAAGGTTTTACTCCTCCTATTGAGTAACCTCACAAACCCCACCTTTCCCACACCTATACAACAAATAAAGAATATTTCTACCCAAATATTTCACTTGTAAGCTTGTATTTCATGTAGGTAAAAGTCTATTATCTTCTTGAACTTGTGTGTATTTATAGAGTGCGAGAAATGGCCTCAAGAAGCTCTCCAATGGTCAAAACTATGGCTGTTAAAAAATAGCCGTTGGAGCTATCGAACGTCCGACACAATGTTGTGCGTCCGATGCAAGCGTCCGATAGGTCTATTGGACGTCCAACACAATGTTGTGCGTCCAATAGGTTGTTTCGATCTTTATCGGACGGCCGATGGGTTTTGTGCGTCCGATGGAGTCTGCGTCCGATACTGGTCAGAGAGTTTGGAATTCATCTTTAATTCTATCGAACGTCCAATGATGATGATATGCATCCGATAGGAGTGTCTGATAGTTCCCCTGTCTATCGGACGTCCGGTACTAGCATTCAAGAATCCAGTAAGTTAAAACCTTCTCAATTCATCTTGAATTGATTCTTTTCTTTTTCAATGAATCAAGGACCTGTTCTAACATAGTTCTCACATAAAAACATTAGTCCAAATCATTTTGTTTTGTTATCATCAAAACTTAGGATTAATTCCAACAATCTCCCCCTTTTTGATGATGACAAACCAAATGATGATTTTGCAAGAAAAAAGAGAGAAACAGAGAAACTCTCCCTCAAAAAGAGCTTAAAAAAGATTTAGAAAAACATAATCATCTAACATATCTCCCCCTTTCGTCATCAATCAAAAAACATATTAACTCGCCCTCATTTAGTCATCCAAACCATTTAATACTTCCACCACATTTAAACTTCAAACCAACAATTTCTTCCTCTTTGTCATCAAAAAATCAAAAGAACAATAGTAATTTGAATACCAATATCCAAAATGCCAATATCATCAATATTACAATACCAATATCACAATATAAATACCTCAATATCACAATACCAAAATCAAAGGAACAAATACCAATACCCAATATTTAACAATTCCAACAAAGTACTTAATGAATTATAGCCCAAAGTTTTTTTTTTTGAAAATAAGAGAATATTATGAATGAGAGTTAGTACAACATGAACTAATAATCCAAATAGATTTCATGCCTTTTCTTATATTTTTCTTAACATAGCAATCATTTTGCATATGTCCAAATTGGCAACAAAAATGACACATAATACTAGAATCATTCACAAAAATAGGTTTAATAAATTTATTTCCTCTTTTTCTAGAAATAATAAAATCATTTTGGCCATGTAAAATATGATTTTCTTTCCTTTGTAGAATATTTTGTTTCTCGTTTTGGAGAGAAGCATTCAAATCATTAATTCTTTTCATTAAAAGATTTTGTTCCTCCAACATTTTTTCATAAAACTTTGTTTTATTTTCCAACTTCTTTTTCAAATCGCTTTTGCAATCAAAATCAATTTTTTGCTTTTTCAAATCATCATTGTCTTTTCTCAAATTCTTATTTTCTTGAAAAAGTCTAGAATTTTCTTCCAATAAAACATTTATTTTTATTTTTAAATCCTTAGTTTGGGCATAAGATTCTGTCAAATTTTTATGCATTTTAATCATAAGAACTTGCATATCATCATTATCATCATCTTTATCACTAAGAGAGTGATTAAAGTTTACCTCATTATCTCTAAAGGCCATAAGTGCTATTTGAATCGATTCTTCTTCTTCTTCCATTTCTTCATCCGAATTGCATTCATCCCAAGTGATTTGAAAATTCTTGAATTTTTCTCTTCTATCATTACTTGCTCTTCCAACTCTAGAGTTCCTTTTATTTAGAAGCTTCTGCAATGTCCTTGCCTTGTTATTTAGCTTCACATCTTCATCATCTTCTTCTGAGGCCTTGAATGCTATGCCTCTCTTGATCCATGTTTCATCATCTTGTATTTTTAATTTCAACTCATAAGAGGTTAGCGAATTTACAAGAGATTCAATAGACATAGAATTTAAATCTTTTGCCTCTTCTATAGCGGTGACTTTATTTTCCCATTCTTTTGGCAAGGCATTCAAAATTTTTCTATTTTTCTCACCCAAAGTGTATACCTTGTCATGCAATTCAAGATCTTTAATAATATCATTGAATCTACAAAACATTTTATCAACACTCTCATGAGGATGCATTTTGAAAGATTCATATTGGGCAACAAGTATAGATTTTCTTTGTTCTTTAACATTGTCACTTCCTTCATACATATCTCTTAACTTATCCCATACCTCCTTGACCGATTTGCACCATTTTACTCTAGTAGATTCATTTGCATCTAGGGCATTGTACAATACATTCATGGCCTTGGAATTCAAAGAGAGATTGAATCTATCTTGAGCACTTAATACACTTCTAGTTTTAATTCCATTTCTACTGGTTGTTTCATCTATAATTGTAGCCTTATAAGGTCCTTCACTAACAATAAACCACAACTCAATATCTATAGATTGCAAAAATATTTCCATTCTATCCCTCCAACTAACACAATTTATACCATTGAACATGGGAGGTCTGACGATGGATTGTCCTTCTAAAAATAATACATTATTGGTTGCCATCTTTACTCCAAAGCCGATTGAGCTTAATATCAAGGAGACCAAGCTCTGATACCAATTGTTGGCCCAAATGCAACCAAAAGGGGGTGAATTTGGTAGTTTAACAAGACAAGTAAATATGCAAGAATTCACTCAAAAAACCAAGTACAAAAAATTTCTCAAGTGTGCACAAAGATATGTCAAATTAATCACAATAAAGATGTCACAATTGAGCAATAAAGAAAAGAGATAGAAAAAGAAATGCAAACCAAATTTCCAAATTGCACCGAACTTGGATACACTCCACTAGTAGCTTCTTCAATTGAGGGTGAAGCTAACCAACTTGTACAAGTGAAGGTTCACTCCTTCCTCACCCTAAAGGCCTTTAGTTGAGCCAAGGAGTTTTACAACTATCCTAGTTAACCCTCAACAAGTTACAATTGAAATCTCACTCAACTAATTAAGAACTACTATTATATGTGAGGCAACCTTCACCAAGGTTTTACTCCTCCTATTGTGTAAGCTCACAAATCCCACTTTTTCCACACCTATACAACAAATAAGGAATATTTCTACCCAAATATTTCACTTGTAAACTTGTATTTCATGTAGGCAAAAGTCTATTATCTTCTTGAACTTGTGGGTATTTATACAGTGTGAGAAATGGCCTCAAGAAGCTCTCCAACGGTCAAAAATATGGCTGTTAAAAAATAGCTGTTGGAGCTATCGGACGTTCGACACAATGTTGTGCGTCCGATGCAAGCGTCCGATAGGTCTATCAGATGTCCGACACAATGTTGTGCGTCCGATGCAAGCGTCCGATAGGTTGTTTCGATCTTTATCAGACGGCCGATGGGTTTTGTGCGTCCGATGGAGTCTACGTCCGATGCTGGTCAGAGAGCTTGGATTTCATCTTTAATTCTATCGGACGTCCGATGATGATGATATGCATCCGATAGGAGTGTCCGATACTTCCCCTGTCTATCGGACATTCGGTACTAGCATTCAAGCGTCCGATAAGTTAAAACCTTCTCAATTCATCTTGAATTGATTTCTTTTCTTTTTCAATGAATCAAGGACCTATTCTAGCATAGTTCTCACATAAAAACATTAGTCCAAATCATTTTGTTTTGTTATCATCAAAACTTAGGATTAATTCCAATAATCTCCCCCTTTTTGATAATGACAAACCAAATGATGATTTTGCAAGAAAAAAGAGAGAAACAGAGAAACTCTCCCTCAATAAGAGTTTAAAAAGATTTAGAAAAACATAATCATCTAACATATCTCCCCCTTTTGTCATCAATCAAAAAACATATTAACTAGCCCTCTTTAGTCATGCAAACCATTTAATACTTCCACCACATTTAAACTTCAAACCAACAATTTCTTCCTCTTTGTCATCAAAAAATCAAAAGAACAATAGTAATTTGAATACCAATATCCAAAATGCCAATATCATCAATATTACAATACCAATATCACAATATAAATACCTCAATATCACAATACCAAAATCAAAGGAACAAATACCAATACCCAACATTTAACAATTCCAACAAAGTACTTAAGGAATTATAGCCCAAAGTTTTTTTTTTTTGAAAATAAGAGAATATTATGAACGAGAGTTAGTACAACATTAACTAATAATCCAAATAGATTTCATGCCTTTTCTTATATTTTTCTTCACATTGCAATCATTTTGCATATGTCCAAATTGGCAACAAAAATGACACATAATACTAGAATCATTCACAAAAGTAGGTTTAATAAATTTAGTTCCTCTTTTTCTAGAAATAATAAAATCATTTTGGCCATGTAAAATATGGTTTTCTTTTCTTTGTAAAATATTTTGTTTCTCGTTTTGGAGAGAAGCATTCAAATCATTAATTCTTTTCTGTAAAAGATTTTGTTCCTCTAACATTTTTTCATAAAACTTTGTTTTATTTTCCAACTTCTTTTTCAAATCATTTTTTCAATCAAAATCAATTTTGTGCTTTTTCAAATCACCATTGTCTTTTCTCAAATTCTTATTTTATTGAAAAAATCTAGAATTTTATAAAGCATTTATTTTTATTTTCAAATTCTTATTTTTGGCATAAGATTCTTTCAAATTTTTATGCATTTTAATCATAAGAACTTGCATATCATCATTATCATTATCTTTATCACTAAGAGAGTGATTAAAATTTACCTCATTATGTCTAAAGGCCATAAGTGCCATTTGAATCGATTCTTCTTCTTCTTCCAATTCTTCATCCGAATTGCATTCATCCCAAGTGATTTGGAACTTCTTAAATTTTTCTCTTCTATCATTACCTGCTCTTCCTCCTCTAGAGCTCCTTTTATTTAGAAGTTTCTTCAATGTCCTTGCCATGTTATTTAACTTCATATCTTCATCATCTTCTTGTGAGGCCTTGAATGCTATGCCTCTCTTGATCCATGTTTCATCATCTTGTATTTTTAATTTCAACTCATAAGAGGTTAGCGAATTTACAAGAGATTCAATAGACATAGAATTTAAATCTTTTGCCTCTTCTATAGCGGTGACTTTATTTTCCCATTCTTTTGGCAAGGCATTCAAAATTTTTCTATTTTTCTCACCCAAAGTGTATACCTTGTCATGCAATTCAAGATCTTTAATAATATCATTGAATCTACAAAACATTTTATCAACACTCTCATGAGGATGCATTTTGAAATATTCATATTGGGTAACAAGTATAGATTTTCTTTGTTCTTTAACATTGTCACTCCCTTCATACATATCTCTTAACTTATCCCATACCTCCTTGGCCGATTTGCACCCTTTTACTCTAGTAGATTCATTTGCATCTAGGGCATTGTACAATACATTCATGGCCCTGGCATTCAAAGAGAGATTGAATCTATCTTGAGCACTTAATTCACTTCTAGTTTTAATTCTATTTCTACTGGTTGTTTCATCTATAATTGTAGCCTCATAAGGTCCTTCACTAACAATAAACCATAACTCAATATCTATAGATTGCAAAAATTTTTCCATTCTATCCCTCCAACTAACATAATTTATACCATTGAACATGGGAGGTCTGACGATGGATTGCCCTTCTAAAACTAATACATTATTGGTTGCCATCTTTACTCCAAAGCCGATTGAGCTTAATCTCAAGGAGACCAAGCTCTGATACCAATTGTTGGCCCAAATGCAACCAAAAGGGGGTGAATTTGGTAGTTTAACAAGACAAGTAAATATGCAAGAATTCACTCAATAAACCAAGTACAAAAAATTTCTCAAGTGTACACAAAGATATGTCAAATTAATCACAATAAAGATGTCACAATTGAGCAATAAAGAAAAGAGATAGAAAAAGAAATGCAAACCAAATTTGCAAATTGCACCGAACTTGGATACACTCCACTAGTAGCTTCTTCAATTGAGGGTGAAGCTAACCAACTTGTACAAGTGAAGGTTCACTCCTTCCTCACCCTAAAGGCCTTTAGTTGAGCCAAGGAGTTTTACAACTATCCTAGTTAACCCTCAACAAGTTACAATTGAAATCTCACTCAACTAATTAAGAACTACTATTATATGTGAGGCAACCTTCACCAAGGTTTTACTCCTCCTATTGTGTAAGCTCACAAATCCCACTTTTTCCACACCTATACAACAAATAAGGAATATTTCTACCCAAATATTTCACTTGTAAACTTGTATTTCATGTAGGCAAAAGTCTATTATCTTCTTGAACTTGTGGGTATTTATACAGTGTGAGAAATGGCCTCAAGAAGCTCTCCAACGGTCAAAAATATGGCTGTTAAAAAATAGCCGTTGGAGCTATCGGACGTTCGACACAATGTTGTGCGTCCGATGCAAGCGTCCGATAGGTCTATTAGGCGTCCGACACAATGTTGTGCGTCCAATGCAAGCGTCCGATCGGTTGTTTAGATCTTTATCGGACGGTCGATGGGTTTTGTGCATCCGATGTTGGTCAGAGAGTTTGGATTTCATCTTTAATTGTATCGGACGTCCGATGATGATGATTTGCGTCCGATAGGAGTATCCGATACTTCCCCTGCCTATCGGACGTTCGGTACTAGCATTCAAGCGTCTGATAAGTTAAAACCTTCTCAATTCATCTTGAATTGATTTCTTTTCTTTTTCAATGAATCAAGGACCTGTTCTAACATAGTTCTCACATTAAAACATTAGTCCAAATCATTTTGTTTTGTTATCATCAAAACTTAGGATCAATTCCAATATAATCTAATAGTCTTTGCAACTCCTAACTTATCTCTATCATGAAACTCAAAAATTTCTAGTATAACAAAGTCAATCTCACTAATAGGAAATATAGAATGAGAGATAAGAGTTAGAGATGGAGCAGATGTCACTGCAGTTGGGATTTCTTCATTGGACTTTTTCACTAGAGAGGCTAGAGGTTGGGGTCCCATTGTTTCTTTCTCAACTTTCTTCAACCACATAGTTAGATTCTTCCCTTTGAATCTCTTAAGCTGGTAGCTTCCCTTTATTACCATTCTCAAGGTTGCTCATTGAAGACGCCAGTTGTGACATTTGCGCCTCCAAATTTTGAATGTTAGCACGAGTCTCTTGTTGAAATCTTTGTGATTCCTGCTGCATTTGACAAGTGCTATTAGCAAGTGATTTAACCATATATTCAAGAGATATACCTGACATTAATGATGGTTGTAATGGAATTTGAGGCCTATGTTGATGTTGCTGGTGAAACCCTGGTAGCCTTGCAGCATAATTGAAGTTGAGGCTATCCCTCCATCCTTGATTATACTCGTTTGAATAAGAATCATGCCACGGTCGGGATTGGTTTGAGGATTCTCTAATAGGATAAACTTGAACGTTTGAGCCATTGTGTAGTGTGGGACACATGGTAGTTGAATGACTTGAGACATAACAAATTTCATAGGTTTTAATTTGCTGCACCTTTCCTACAACCAACTTTTCTACAAGAGATGTCAGAGAATCTAAACGTTGATTAATAGAAAAGACATTTACCTCATTAACTCTCTCAAGAATGAAATCCAATCTAAAATTTGTAGCCATAAACTTGCCAATAGACTGAGGGGAAATAAAAATAAAAATCCAAAGAAAATAAATCAAGAAGGCACCAGTCCCCGACAACGGCACCAAAATTTGGTGGGTGTAGAAACTACCAAAAATAAAATACCGAATCTAAAAATATGAATTCAAATATAATGATGAGTAGGGTCGTATCCTCATGAATTGGGTGATTTATTTCCTATAGAGAATTTAGGGGGTTTTTGGAAGAAAAACAAATTCAGAATGTGCAGTAATTAAAGAACACAAGAAACAATTAATGGGCACAACCTAAACAAGAAACTAATCTCGGCACCGGTTAACGCAATTGATCATAGATATCTGAAATAATTCATACGTTCACAAATAAATTGGTTATAGTAGCCTGGCGACGCTCCAAATCACCAATCTCTCCTTAATTATACGGTAGTCCAAAGACGCTCTTAAACTACCCCCTTGTAAACTAGACAACGCTAGAGACACTCATAAGATTTAATGTAGTCACAATTTTAGGAATTAAAGAGACCCAATTCTAGTTAACAAACACACACGCGGGTTCATTTAAACTAGATTAATTATTCCCACGACACAGATTAGACCACTTGCGAGGTGATGAAATTGTGTCATGCCACTAATTAAAACGCTTAAAGGCGACACGCCAATGTCTTAATTGACAGTATACTATTCAGACAATTGAACAACAGGTCTCATTAATCCAATAAATCCAAACAATAATAATCCACTAGAACAAAGAATAATTAAATATCCCTGAATGTAGAACTTAAAATAGAACAATTAAAAAGATCTCACAATTGTCGTGCAACAGAGCCTTGATTACTTCTCAATTAGGAAATTGACTTAGCCTTGCCTCATGACGACAATGACATGATTTGAAGTCTCCATGCGATTCGGATGAAAGAAAAAACAATTAACTATGCAATGGAAAAATCTCCAATGAATGTGTGAATGATTGCTGGAATTGAGAGACACAAAAGTACCAATCTACTGCTCTATTCCTAGCGACTGCGGAAAGAACGATGAATACTAAAAAGAGTACTTCACAAAGAGACATCTTGACCAAGAAAATAAAAGATACTATATACTAGTCACTTGTTGTCCGTCCCGTAAGGAAACAACCTTCCCATGTGCTTCGGGAGTCCTCCAAAGACAAGGAAACAGATTTTAACTTCTACTACAACCTTCCTTTCACCAATTGCGAGTGTTGCATATCTATAAGGGATACCGTCCCTTATTTTCTCCTAATTTGTTGCCAAAATCTTCTCTAAAGATATCTCCCATTTAAACACAACTCCAAAACACATCCAAAGTAATGGAAAGATTCCAGGGATAAGCTCCAGGAATCCGTCTCTTCAGGCTTCACTCTGAGATCTCTGGCATGAGCACACTCAAGAATGAATAGTCTTCTGGAATTTTACCATTAACTACCACTTTTAACACCAATGGCCTGCAATTAACACAAAAACCAATTATGAGTAGAAACCCAATACTTTACACAATAAGTGGCCAAAATTGAGACCAAATACCTACAAATGAAGTACACAATTATCTCACTATCACATATCTTGAGTGGGAAAGAAAGATTGAAATGATCTTTGAATGCCAAACCTACTCCGATGAGCAAAAATTGAAACTTGTCATCATTGGATTCAAGAAGTATGCCATTGTTCGGTGGGCTATGCACTAGTAGAAGGCAAAGTAGTGAACCAACTATAACCGCTTGGTCCGAATTGAGGAGGATCATGAGGAAGAGATTTGTTCCAAATCACTACTATCGTGATTTATATCAAAAATTACAAATCCTTACTCAAGGAAGTCAAAGTATGGAGGACTATTTCAAGGATATGGAGATCAGCATGATGCGATCCGATGTATAAGAAAACAGTGAAGCTACCATGGCCAGATTTTTGAACGGCTTAAGGCCCAAAATGACTAAAAGAGTTGAATTGCAAAATTATGTTGAGATGAGTAATTTGGTGGACAATGCTACCAAGATTGATGAGAGACTAAAAAAGAGGGGTAGCATCTGCATCACCTTCAATTCTTCCTTGTCAAATCTGAGAGCAACCTAGTAAAGAAATAAGCAAAGGAATTTGGATCCTTCATCATCTTCTAGGCCGAAAGTTGAGGTGTCCAAAAGGAAAATAAAACCAACTCTATGGCCACTAATGAAGCTCTAAAAGGGCGACAAAAGGATAACCGGTGCTTTAAATGTCAAGGAATAGGGCATATTGCAAGCCAATGCCCTAATCAAAGAATCATGCTATTGTTGCCCAATGGAGACATTGTAATGAATGATGAGGATGAATAAGAAGGAATGCTGCGATTAGTGGAGGAAAAAGGTGAAGTTGAAGAGGAATTTACTATGCAAAGAGAAATTGGTGTTAATTTGGTTGCAATGTGAGCATTAATTGTGCAACTCAAGGATGACAATGCTCAGCATGAAACATCTTCTATAGAAGTTGTCAAGTCAAGGACAAAACTGTGTAGTTTGATCATTGATGGAAGGAGTAGCACCAATATAGCCAATTCTCACATGGTGGAGAAGTTGTCATTACCTACAATGGATCATCCACGCCCCTATAAGCTTCAGTGTCTTTAATAATAGTGGTGAGGTCCGTGTATCCAAGCAAGTGCTTATATCCTTCAAGATTGATCATTATGAGGATAAAATTCTTTGTGACGTTATTCCTATGCAAGCAAGTCACATCATTCTAGAGTGACTGTGGCAATTTGACAAACGCATCAACATTAAGGGGATGACCAACAAATATACATTTATGCATAGAGATAGGAAAATCACTCTTGTACCTCTTACACCTAAACAAGTTCATGAAGACCAAGTAAGGTTAAAAAGAGAGTCTGAGCAAGAAAATGAGAGGAAAATGAGAGAAAAAAAAGAGAGGGGAAAAAGGCTATAATGTATTCGGCTAGTAAAGGAAAGAGTGGAAAGAAAATCAAATTTTCTAGCAAAAGTCAAGAATGTGAGCAGAGCTCTTTGTGCTAGTCAACCTTTACTTGTTCTTTTGAGCAAAGATGTTATGCTTTCCATTGATAAACTAGACTCATTCTTACCATCTAGTGTTGTTTCTCTTTTGTAGGAATATGAAGATATCTTTTCTGAAGAGATTCCAAGTGGACTACTGCCCATCTAAAGAATTGAGCATCAAATTGATTTTGTCCTAGGAGCTTCCTCACCTAACCGACCAGCTTATAAAAGTAATCCAGAGGAGACTAAGGAGCTACAATGACAAGTGGATGTGTTGCTAAGCAAAGGCTGGGCGCATGAAAGTTTAAGTCCATGTGTCGTTCCATTCATCCTATTCTAAACAAAGATGGTGAATGGCGTATGTGTACTGATTGTGAGCCATTAACTCCATCATGGTAAAATATCGGGACCCTTTTCCTAAACTAGATGACATGCTTGATGAGTTACATGGTGCAGTTATATTTACCAAAATTGATCTTAAAAGTGGATATCATCAATTCAGGATTAAAGAGGGCGATGAATGGAAAACTGCCTTTAAAACTAAGTATGGGTTGTATGAGTGGTTGGTTATGCCGTTTGGATTAACCAATGCTCCAAGTACTTTTATGAGACTTATAAATCATGTTTTGTGCCCATTCTTAGGAAAGTTTGTTATGGTTTACTTTGATGATATTCTAATTTATAGCAAGAACTTGGATGAACACTTAGAACAGTTGAAGGCTGTATTTGACATGCTTCGACGAGAAAAGCTTTATGCTAATCTCAAGAAGTGCACATTTTGCACTAACCAACTTATGTTCTTAGGTTTAGTTGTTAGTTCACAAGGTTCGCAGGTGGACTGGAGTAAGATTAAGGCTATACAAGAATGGCCAACACCTACTTCCATTAGTGAAGTTCAAAGTTTCCATGGGTTGGTGAGTTTCTATTGACACTTTTGAAAGATTTCAGCACAATGGCAGCTCCTTTGACCTCCATTATCAAAAAGCATGAGAAGTTTTGTTGGGGAGAAGCACAAGAAAAAGCTTTTCAATTCTTTAAGCACAAACTCACACATGCATCTTTAGTTTTCTTACCTGATTTCACTAAGACTTTTGAAATCTAATGTGATGTTTCAAGTATTGGAATTGGAGCTGTGCTTATGCAAGAAGATAGATCCGTGGCATACTTAGCGAAAAGTTTAATGGAGCAGTCTTGAATTACGTAACCTATGACAAGAAACTCTATGCTTTGGCGTGTCCTTTGGAGACTTGGCAGCACTACCTAAGGCCCAAAGAATTCATGATTCATATGGATCATGAGTCGCTTAAGTACCTCAAAGCACAACATAAGCTGAATAAGAAGCATGCACGATGGATTGCATTTGTGGAATCATTTCCTTATAACATTAAATATAAGATGGGTACGACAAATGTAGTAGCCACTGTATTGTCTCACAGATATACTCTAATCTCAACTTTAGATGCTAAGCTACTAGGGTTTGAATTAGTCAAGGAATTATATGCTCAAGATTCTGATTTTCGTTTGATTTTCGAGTCATGTACACATGCTGCCCATGGAAAGTTCTATCGTTCCAATGGTAATTTGTTTTACTTGACTCGGTTATGTATTCCAAATGGCTCTGTTCGAGATTTGTACTAAGGGAGTCACATGGTGGAGGTTTAATGGGTCATTTAATAGGTCATCACGTGACTAAAGCTCTTGCTATCTTGCAGGAACATTTTTATTGGCCATATATGAAACGTGATGTTGAGGAGGTTGTGGACAAGTGTATCACATGTAAGCAAGCCAAATCCATGGTAAGGCCGTATGGTTTATATACACCATTACCTATTCCTACCACACCATGGCTTGACCTTTCTATCCACCTTATTCTTGATTTACCTAGATCTAAGAAAGGCAATGATTCTATATATGTGGTAGTTGACAGATCTTCTAAGCTGGCTCATTTCATTGGATGCTATAAAACCGATGATGCATCTCATGTTTCTATCTTGTTTTTCAAATAAATTGTAAGGTTGCATGGAATTCCTAGGACCATTGTTTCAAATAGAGATGTTAAATCCCTCAGTTATTTTTGGAAAAAATTGTGATCTAAGTTAGACATTAAATTGTTATTTTCAACAACTAGCCATCCTTACACTGATGGGCAAATTGAGGTGGTTAATCATACTTTATCTACTTTGTTGTGTGCCATTATTAAGAACAACATTAAAATTTGGGAAGATTGTTTGCCTCATGTTGAGTTTGCTCATAGTCGAACTATTCATTCTATTACTCAATTCTCACCATTTGTGGTTGTTTATGGTTTTAATCCACTAACACCATTGGATTTTGTGAGGGACTCAAAAATTTGAATTTATTTCTAAAATGTCTAATAATATTTATATTGAGTTTATTTATTGAAATATTAGTGAAAATATGTTTAAAGTGATTATTTCTCAATTTAGAGAATTTTATACGAATTGTTTGCCGGTGTGTGATTTTGGCCAAAATTTAGCGTTAAAAATTGTTCCAACGCGTGAATAGTGACTTGGACTTGAAATCGAGCATATGTAGTGATATTTTGGAAATAATATTATGGCGAGACAGTGTCGGGATGAAAGAAACCAGTGTAAGTTAGACAGCCGCGCACGACGCGACATAAAGTGCCAAAAAGAACTTTTTCCCTTAAAATGAGGAAAAGCACTTTTTAGGCCATAAAAGGGCTTGACTTCTTGCAACTTTCTCATTTCATTTTCAGCTGCACTTTGAGGAGTTAGAGAGAGAGGGAGCGAGAGAGCAAGGAAGAGAGAGATTTTTCTTCAAGTTCTTCCATTCTTGATTCAATCTTCTTGGAGATCAAAAACACCATCAACCACCATCATCTTCTTCCTTCCTAGCAGCCGAAAGAGGAGAGAGAGAAGAAGCTTTGGGCGAAATTCTTGGAAGAAAACAAAAGGTAAGTTGAGGTTGATCTTCCATTTTCTTTTCTTCCCACAAGAACTTGACTCTATGAAAATTGAATGATGGATTGTGGGCTTGATTTCTTCCTTCCCATTTCAGCCAGACAAGGAGAGAAGAGAGAGTGAGGTCAATTTTGAAGGAAAGGAAAGGAAAAGAAAAGCTACAATGGTTGTTTAAAAACTTGAGATCGAGCTTGGGCTTGCATTGGAGGCGAATTTATCAACAAATCTTGAAGATCTTGAGCTAGGATCGAGGGTTTTGGAAGTCATCAAGCTTGGAGGCTACTTTCTTGAAGGAAAGCTCGAGGGATTTCATTGGATCTTGCGGATCTCGTTGGATCTTGATAGATCCAGGAGGTATAAACCTCGAATCTTGTAGATCTAGCTTTATTAGTGTTGATTAGTGTAGATCACGTGGTTTATATTGATAAAATGATCTCATCTCGAAAAGATGAAGTTGGGCTCTTGAAAT
Organism: Gardenia jasminoides; assembly: GCA_013103745.1. Lineage (NCBI taxonomy): Eukaryota > Viridiplantae > Streptophyta > Magnoliopsida > Gentianales > Rubiaceae > Gardenia > Gardenia jasminoides. Next base: position 13,808,814 of record CM023099.1, read on the forward strand.
CCCAACCTAGGTAGCGGACTTGAGGTGGCCTCTGGTAGCGGACTTGAGACTGATTGGGAATTTGATTGTTATTTGTGAACTTGCCTTGATATGGTTAGAAATTAGGGGTTTCAGTTGTTGAAAAGTTGAAGGAAAATGTATGTTATGGCCAAACCCATGCCTGGTGATTTCAATGTTTGATTTTGGAATGTCGTGAATGTTCTCGAAGGGTTTTACTTTTTGAGAAAAATGTGTATATTGTTCAAATTGTGAGTGTATGTGTGTGTGAGTGAGTGTTTGGATTTTAAAAGGGTAAAAAGTGTAGTTTTCATGAAATTTGAGTGAAAAGTGCTATTTGACTGAATTTGAAGGTTTTTCGGTATTTTGGCTAAATTCTGGAGATTTTGAAAATAATGGCTTGATATGAAGCGTTTTATGTCAAAATGGCAGTTTTAGCCAAAAATGAATGTCGAACGTGTTGGGTAAAAAGTGATTTTGAGGTGTGATTCCTCACTTAAATGTTTTGTGAAAAGAACGTGCTTATAGTGCCAATGAGTATATCGGTGAGATGTTCCCTTTTGAAATGATAAAGTGATTTTCCAAGGGGATCTATTTGGAACTTCGAGCTATGTGAAATGAAAGCTTTTTCTCAAGAAAGTTTTAGAAAATTATAGTTTGAAACTAAAGTGGAAGTGAGCTGTGATTAGTGAATGAAAAGAATAATTGAATCTCATTGATTTTTTAAATTATTTTAGGGAGTGTGCAAGGCTGTGATTTTGAACCCTACGTGGAAGTTGAACCTTACTTGGGTGAGTTTCCATGCTTGTTTCGTGTTTACGTGCAAATGTTTGTAAATGAGATGCAATGAAGTGTTATTTGAAAATTGATCTTTGAACCTCCGATGGGGATGGTGTGTACTACGCACCTACTCCATTTGAGTAAAGTGATTGTGAAAGTGACTTGAAGTGATTGATTGTAAAGTGCTTTAAAGTGTATTATAGTGATTGCATGTGTTTGGAAAGGTCAGGAAATCCCTGAGACCTATAGGTGAACCCATCAACTCGAAGTGGAGGCTAGGCCTAGGTCGAGGAGAAAGGGAAGAGCCATGGGGTTACCTAAACGTCACAAAGCAGGTGACTCAGACCGATTGATATATGCCGAACTTGGTTTTGAACCAGTCTCAAAAGAGCAACAACCAGTGAAGTGAATTGAAAATGTACTCTGGACTTGGCGTATGGACTCGTCCCTAATGGAGAGTACTCAAATAAAGTGAAGTGTTTTAAAGTGAAGTGTACACGAGACTTGTCTCGAAAAGTGAAAGTCATGCACACTATCAAAGTGAAGTGAAAAGTGTTTTGCGTGCTGAGCTTCGGTGGGGGTTTGGAGGAGTAAGGGGAAGAGGAGTTCTACATGTAGAGTGACAGTTGTGGGTGTCAACTACGTTAAGTGGTTCATGGGCAAGTTTAGGTGGAATTTGGCCCCCCATTATCCTCCATTGTGGCCATTGTTAATTGCTTTTCTATCTGTTTATATTCCAAGTGTTCTTGTGAAATGAAATTGTTTATGTGTTAAGTGACTTGCATGTTTTTTTGGAACTCACGGGCTTTTTGCTCACCTTTCCATTTGTTTTCCTTAGGGAAATGAGCAACCAAGTGGTGGTGCCAACCCTTGAGATTAGGGCTTTCATATGTTTTGTTATGTATTTTGGAGAATTATGAATATTGCCCTTTTGTGGACTTTTGTATAATGGAACTATGTATTATTGAATTGTAACTTGAATGTTGTGTAATCGTAAGACGTTGTATCCTTCATTATTGTATCCAAGGTTTTAGTTCGTTAAGTTATATTAAACAAGTGAGTGAGTGAGTCCTAGCGAGGCGGATCCGCCGACCCACTTTGGTCCATATGCCGGAAGGTGGGGTCGTCACAGATTTAGTTCCTTTGCCTATAAATGAGCATGTTGACCTTGATGGCAAGAAACAAACAGAATTTGTTAGACAATTGCATGAAAAAGTATGTCTCAATATTGAGAAGTGTACGGCCCAAGTTGTGAAACAAGCAAACAAGGGACGTCAACAGATGGTGTTTGAACCTAGACATTGGAACGTTTTCCAGTTCAACATCACAATAAGTTTCTTCCAAGAGGCGATGGACCATTTCAAATTGTGGAACGAATCAACAATAACACCTACAAACTTAATTTACCAAGTGAGTTTGGTGGTGTTAGTGCTACATTTAATGTTTTTGACATAAGTCCATTTGATGTAGATGATGCATACAATTTGAGGACAAATCCTTCTCAAGAGGAGGGGAATAATGATGACATGCAAGCTGTCCAAAATCCTCAAGTGCCGCGTGGTCAACAAGTTCAAATGCCTATTGGTCCAATTACCTGTGCTTGTGCTAAGAAACTCAAAGATTCACTTCAAACGCTGGTTCAAGCTGTTCAAGGGTCGATTGGGTCTCCAATGGTGTTGATAGACTTAGCCTTGACGAGCATTCATGTGTCAACTTATTTCAAGTTATTCAAGGCACTAGTGCATCGGAAGCTTGAAATTCTAGCTTAGATTCGATTGTTATTTCCTAAGGTTTGCTAAGAATAAGCATTTTTAGCTTTGTCTACTTTTGATCCGCATTAGTTGTTCACTTGTTTGTTAGTTATTTAGTTAATTTTGTTAGTAGTAATCCTAGTATTAGTAAGAATAAATTCGGCCAACATGGTCTAGTTAAAGCCGCAAGTCTTTAGGCAAGTTAGAGTCCTATTCTATTTTGGAAACACCTTGGTTACTTTGCCTGTAAATAGGCCATGGTTTCTTCTATAACATAACATACAAATTTTCCAACATTTAGCAAACTGAGAGAACTTTCTCTTGGTTTCTTGAAGCACCTTTGAGTACTTTAGAGATTCTCCTAAGTTTTCGAATTAGGCTTATCAATTAAGAAGCGCACTTGATTGTGGTGCCATCTACCTGAACCAAGGTTTGCTAATTCGTTTGGTTACGGTTAAGATAGTATCAAAAGTGTTCGCAACTCCAGGATTAGAGGGGCCTAAAAGATTATTCCCCTATCCAATCTATTCACCAAACTACCTAGATCCAGACTTGTGAGAATTGAATCCAGACTTGTGAGAATTGAGTTTCGTCTCATTGGTGAAGTTGTATCAGGAAGGCATTTCCAGAACTGACCTATTGCTCGGGAGTAGGAGGCTGAGTTCATAATACTGGTATAAGGTGGGGCCTAGTTGTCACCAAGAAATCATTGCCATATCCTTTATTGTTCTATAGTTGATCTACTATTTTCTACCATTGTTAAATGTCGCTTATGTTAGATCTCTCTAAGTATCTAAAATTCTTATTGAACTATGTAGATCACCCCCCAAAATGGAAAACTGTTGTAGATGCTGAGTTAGGTGCAGAGATGCCATAAGAGTGACCTAACAGTCAGTAGATCGAGTTTTGAGCAACTTTCATGAAAAGAAAAAAGGAGAAAAAGGTGTTGGCTTTGTCCCGCTACATTATGTTGTGACCTTTCCATTATAAAATTCAATAAAAAGAAGGGTGTTTTGGTAAATAAACTACTATGTTATTTAAGTGAATCCTAACGAGAGTTAAACAGTCCACTGCCAACGAGACCTTGTTAGGGGATGGAATTGGGTGTGACACGTGAAGCTCAAACTCATCCCATATCATGGAATTGCGGGTCCGAATTGCTGGCCTCACAAGTTGATCCGCGGCCTCAATCTACATATGGATCTGGGTCCTAGTCAGAAACAGGTACTGCACTTAGAAAATGATCTACGGACAAGTCTGAGCGGGTTGGAGTCAAATCTACTCTCCCTCAAGGTAAAAATGTAGCCTCACGAGCTTATTTCTTCCTTGTGCCTCCTCGACCCAATTCTATTCTCTTGGCACTCATTCCACATCAATCCAGCTAACGCAGCAGCGAAAAAATAAAATTCAACGAGGTTACACAAACACTCCCTATAAGAAAGAATCAAGTGCTGATACATGTCCAAATCCCTAAAATAGCAAGATTCAAGAAGAATTCAATCCTAGAACGCACCTAAAGGATAAGGTACAAACCCAGACAATACAACAAGTATGAAAATCGATAAACAATATTGTTAACAGTCTTTCTGCAATAACTCTAGATATGTCTATCTATAGATTACAAGTATTCTAAATGGAACAGGAAAGAAAATATAGTTAAAATTGAAAAAGGCATTGATTTTTCTAGATCTTTATTGGTTTGAAGTTGTCTGTTACTTGTACACTGTCCGTTATCCTTTATCTTGAGCTTTCTTGGCTTTAAAGTTTGTTACTTTGAAAATTTAAAGACTTCTATAGGTTTCCATGGAGATAATGCAAAATTAAGGAGTGGTTAAATCCACACCCTTCCATCCTAAATTCATATCTTGTTTAAGTTTTAATGCCAGTGGTGCAAGTCATCAATGCATCAAAGGTGTGGATTTGGGACTGCAAATTTATTATTAATTATGCCTTGGGTTGATCAAATTTAAATAGCAGAGGATTTAGGTTATAGCTGTTATAACCTGTTAAAGTTGAAGGTCAAACCAATTCGCGTTATAACCATTTTTTGAGAGTGTCGCGGTTCGTATGTAATTGGTCAAATTATGGGGTCAAATTCACAAGTTTTGCCAAACTTCAAGGGGATAAATGTGAATTTTGCATAATTTAATGATCATTGATTTGATACTTGTACTATATGTTTAAAGGAAATAACCGGGAAATAAAGAATCTTCATACTTGTACTACTGTGCATATCTTCAGTTGGTTTTGCCAATTGTGCGAGTTTTTGCTACGTTTCTAATAATCATTGATTACTGAGAGAGGGAGAGACTAATTTTGAAGAAGGAATGACTAGTTCTGAGAGGAAGAGAAGTACCAATAGAAAACAAAGCCCAAGAAACAAACATTTAAAACAAAAGAAAAAGATTTTCTCCAATTAAATTACATATCTTGGGTTGGTTTTACTAATAATCTGGATTTTCTCACATTTTATGAATCGTTAATTCATATTCAAAATTTGTTTGTGTAACATTTCTCTTGAGAAGGTGTTCATATAATTCATTTGTCTCTTGCTACACTTCTACTACCACATCACCGCATCGCATTACTGGGCAATTAGAGGAGCATTTTCAACTCCACTATATATATAGGAAGTCATGAAGTCAAAATTATCTTTTCTTTTTTTGGTTTTGGGAGGGGGGGGGGAAGGCACTGAATTACAAGCTAGGTTTGAACAATTTTCTCGTTTATATGTAAAGTAACTATAATTAATCTGTGTATATTGTGAGAGCCCTAAAAAAAATAAAAAAAAGTATAATAATAAAATTCATGCATACATTACCCTTTAATTTATTCAAGTGCATATAAATTTCTTTAGTGCATTTGTGGCATGCTTTCACTAAGTGCATTCTTATTGGTTGATTAAATGAATTTCCCCCTCAAAATTCCATTTTAGAATTAGTGAGCATTTCTTGCATGGCTTACCTCATTGCTAGAGGCCAAATGGGTATGTTGGTGTTAATTGGAGACAAATCAAATTAGAGGAGATAGAAAGCAATTAAGTGAGATTTTGTTAGCTAATGGCCAGTTAGTTGCCACTTTGTCACTAACATTTAAACCTTGACTTGATGACTTCTTTTCCCAAACTTATCTCTTTAAAAATACACATTTTCTTCATCTTTCTCCCTGGTGGTGGCCGAACCAGAGAGAGGAGAAAAGAGAGGAGATTTCATCCAAAAATCAACCAATATCTTACTGCTTAGTTTATTAGGAAAATCAAGAGGAAGTTGGTAGCACCTAAACCATCAAACCTCAAGCTTAGTAGGTAAAGATTTTGCTTTTCATGTGAAGAGTTACTTCTTTGGCTTGATAAGGTATTACTCTATCAAAACCCTAGTTCTATGATTTTTGATGTTAGTTAAATGAAGGTTGTTGGTGATGTTTATGGAAGATTGATGCATGGTAACCTAGTTTTTAGGCTTGAATGCTTGTAGTTGCAACTTGAATACCCACCGCCTGGGTTTGATTTCATGCCTACAAGGTGTTTGATATTTGGATTAACATTAATCACTAGGCCATATGATGCTTATTCCTTTGAGAAAAGTTTTGCTTGATGTTCTTTTATATGCATGCTAGAAAGGCATAGAAGTTACTTTGAACTTTAAAGAAAAATGGAAGAAGTTTGTGGTTCTATTCCTCTTATCTTGTGATTTCTTCTTGCTCAATCTTCACTAATCATTGTTGAGAAATCTTGTTAAGACTTTTGTGTATCAAATTGGAGTGAAATCAATCTATTTTGAAGGGTGAAAACCTCTTGAATTACAATTCAACTTTTGAACAGAAAATTCTGTCCTGTAACTCGCCAAAGTCAAAAAAAATAGCTGACCTCCCAGGCTTTCTGGTATTGAGATAGGAAAAGCCAACTTTAGGGAGCTGATCCATATACTCATTGGAAGTCTCTATGTCTAGTTTAAACGCCATACTGCACTCCCTTCACTTGATTTTTCTACACCAAGATATGTCCATTTTCCCAAGACTGCACAAGGCTACCGATAACCCTCAATTCTAGTTTTGTCATAAACTTGCTGATACCAACGTCGCCAACCGGGCTGAGCCATTATATGTACGTAACTACCAAATGATCTTAGAAGGCTAAGTTAAATCTGCCTTTGACACTTGCATTTGTCGACACAAAGGAAGAATCAAGAACCCGCTAGATCAATGCCGGGTCAATCCATCTCTTTGATATGGTAGAGACGCCCACAACCTGCATGCTAAGCCTCTAGATTGATAAGTCTGTCAAATATCCAGAATCCATCTAAGATATTCAAGATTGTTTCAAGAAGCAGTGAGAGAGAACTCAGTAGTGTTTTTCTGACCGATGAAATTGGAATGAACGACATGAGAAATAGTATAACATCTCCTAACAAAATCTAATAATCGACTACCTGTGCCTGTGTCTACTACGTACTCTCCGGGGTGAACCTTGGGCTGGGATAGTTAACTCTGAAAAATAAATAAAATAAACGGTAAAATTATGTTCTAACGGCATCAAGGATCATGACGGATCTCGGCGCGCGCGGTCTCGATTGGTCCAAGGATCCAAGAACTTGGTCTCTCGACAAGGAAACGCTGGTATGGATCCGCTGGTACCGCACGCCTCTGTAATTGGAAGCTCAGACGATTTTGCTGGTCTGCTTTGTTGTAATTCTTCACGGGTTGAGGACTGAGGTTTAAGCCCGTAGAATAACCTTCTGACCTCAAGTTCCCTCACAGTCTTGTGTTCCCAACGGACACTTGAACCACACGCATTTAGGTCGCAAAGCTCTCCCCATCCGGCTGGCCCCAGCACGCTATTGGACCCAACGGCACCTTCACTCTGCTCCACGCGTAAGTGAAAGACTCTCCTCATCATTCCTCTTGAAAAGATTTGTCCCCAACCGCCTTCGGCCGGAAGGAAGGACCCAAATCAGTGGCTATCATAGTCATTGAGTTCTACCTGGTCGAGTTTGTAGGTGCATTTGTCGCTAACACGCTCTGCAACAACTTTGAAAAGGTCTGGCTCTACTGGGAAGTAGCTGTGTGATCAAGGCTGTATCAGGAAAAAACGCTCCTGTGGTGTAGCCAAACTGCACCCTGTTCAAAGACCATCTTACCTGGGCCCTATTAGCATGCAGCTTGAGACTGTGGCAGTCCCAGCTCCCACAAGTTGCACCTGACTTGCTGATTTATGGGACTCCACCTGAACCGCTTCCTTCCCATCCAGTTGGGGCATGTCTCGGCCACGCAGCAAAGAATAAAAACCCAAGTGGGAAGCAATGGATTAAGACCCGTGTAAACAATCCTTCAAAAGGAGAGAAAATGTGTAAAGACCCATGTATCAAGACGGGTTATATACCTTTACATGTGGTAGACACTCCTCCTGCTTTTCTTGTACCTTTTTTTAATGATGGTCTGCACAGATAGTGTAAGTAATAATAACCTCATTAACAGTCTGTAAGTGGCTGGATAGAAAGAAGCAATCTTAGTTCCCAACTTTCCCCACAATGTTTTCCAAAAGTAGGACAGAAATTTGACATCTGACGGACACTAATAGTCCTAGGGATGCACGGACCTTAAAGAAAAGATCACCACATGCAATGCATCATCTGGCGACATGAATAAATGGCCATTTTGGAAAAACGATCCACAACAACATAAATGTTATCATGACCTTTACCCTAGGCAAACCATGAAAAGTCCATTAAAATATCAAACCCACCTGCAAGGAAGGAATAGGGGTATCAAAACCCAGGGGTTGGAAGTCTAGACTTGCACGTATGTGTGGCACAACTATCCGCTCAATGTCTCATGCATCCCATGCCAATAGAAATGTTCCAAAGCGCTTAAGAGTCTTTGGTGACACCGTCCCTATCCTCCTGAGCTCCTGCCTGGGTGGTAGCTCACGGCCAGAACATGGAATGGAATACATAACCCAAGGTTGCAATAAAGAAACCACGCATGTTAAACCACCTTGACCCACCGAACGCTTATGGTGGATGTCCTGAAGCACAGCTCCATGTCTTTGATCATGGAATCCAAGGCTTGGCATCGGAAGTATGGCAAGTAGGGGAATTGTATGAGAGTGCTGGCAAATCACATTGGTCTTGCCCGCCTTTGTACTTTACGATGATGTTGTCTCCCGCCAAACGGACCACCGACATAGTCTCTGTCAATTCTTTGTTGAGACTTAGCGGTGCTTCCAATGCCCGTAGGTCGCGTGGATGACGAACTCTTGTAAGCTCGAGGTAGGCGCCGGGCGCTGTCTCCAAACGGCGGATGAGGTATGAGTCTTTGTCATATGGGAATAAGTCTGGCAGCACTGTTTCAGTTTCACTGAAGTTGATATTCTTCTGACCGCCCCCCCCCCGCCAAAGGCCACACCCAACCCTCCCAAAACCATCAAACTTGCAAAGCAAAGTATAGGAAAGCGTGTGTGAGTTTGTGCTTAAGCGAGTTGGAACGCTTCTTATCCCCTGTGTCTCCACCCAAATTCCCAGACCTTTTTGATGATGGCTGTCAGCATGGGCCGGAGCTGAAATCCGCCAAAGCGGCGCGTGCAAACCGCCAATCCATGGAAGTCTGGTCCACCCCTATGCTCGGCACGGCCACTCATTGATGGCTTTTACCTTGTTTCCATCCACCCGCATGTCTGCACCCAACTTTATACCTGAAAGCACTAACTCGCGAAGTACAAAGTGCATTTCTTAAGATTAGTAAATAATCTCCTTTTATCGTAGGCATCTTCAGGACGGCTCGCGACGTGAAAATGTGGTTCCCGTGGCTGGCGGCTGTAGATCGGGGAAGGCTAAAGTAAACAACCACAAACTTGCATCTTAGAAATGACCTGCGAATATGATCTATTAATCGTGATGAACGCACTGGATAGAGGCTTCAAAAGGTATGACTCAAGCACTCGTGACAAAGAGCTCTAATCTCGCCTCCTATCTTATCCTCTTCTATCTGATCCTAGTATCCACTCTTGAGACGATTATAGGAGATGATCAGACCATACTATTAAGAGACATTCCAGAATAGAATGAGACGAATCATTTAGTGTTCACGCAGACGGCAGTCCACGCATCTCCAAAGTGTGCCCTCTTTCTTTGGTAATGGTGGATGAGACGGAACAGCGGAGATGGCTCATGTTCTCGAGCTCATCCTTAGCAAGCAGCCCTCCACTTGACGCGGATCTCCTGGTCTCCCTCGAATCCACCCAAGCTGCTTTTGTTGCAAAGAATTTCTCCCCGGTACAAAAAATCTATTTGATGCCGAACCCTCGGAAGTTCATCGAATCTCACGAAAAACGCCCAAATTCCTGCACAGCAAGACTGCAGATAAGGACCAAAGACCTGGGGATAAACAAAATTACTTCTCTTTAATATATAAAACAACTGCTTAAGAGTTTCTTTCTCCACTTTGACCAACTCTTTGAGTCGGCCCCCGTGTGCGAATAATCTGGCTGACCCTTCTCTTTGGCTATCTCCGTTTCATATGCTCTGTTTTAATAAATTCGCGACTCTGATCTTTCATATGTTTGTTGAGGTGTAAGAGTGCACATCCACCGCCCGGCATCTTCCCATAATGGAAAGGTGGAACCGCCCACCTGCTCAGCGGACTTTGATATGTCGCTTGTTTATCTGGCAACCACCGCAGAAGGGACGGAGGCAGGTTGTAACGCAGTAATGATAGTGTTCTACCTATAACCGTGAAGAACCCGGTCTGCAATGAGGCTGCAACTTTGTTTTAACATGACATTCCGTGAAGATGTTCCTTGCCGTGAGAGCTCATCATCCTGATTTATGTCGCCAAAGTTCATGGACAGACCCCACTAGTGCCACCCCACCGCATGGATACCTCTCAGGAATCACCCACCTTCTTCACAATACTGGTGGTATGTTCCAGAACCCCATTCCTCATTTTCGATACAACGCTTTCCCATCGTGGAGGACGATCATGGTAATGCTTTAGTGGATGACCGCTGGAGCGTTATATGGCTATAACCTGCATTTAGCGAATTTGTCCCATACGAGGTTTATTTTAATAAACCGCTGGCCCAGTTCGGAATCTTAGCACGCCGAAATTCCCATACCGCTCCTAGGTTATTCCAGGAAGAACCGGTGCTAAGTTGCTGTGGTAATGCAGAAAATTCTAAGCCCGCCTTGGAAGTTTTGTCCACTAGCTCTGCATGTCCAGACGTCTCAAGTCTCGACAAAGAATTGTGCCTCAATCCATTGAGGAATCTCGCCATTGTAAGCTCACATCTCCGTGAGAACTGGGCCAACCATTGTGGATCTCCATTCTTAAAGTAGTCCTCTCTACACCTGCAAGTTTCCTCGGACTAGGGTTGAGCCTGTAGTTTCCCTTGTAGTAGTGGCTCGGCACAAACCGCTTCCCTCATCGAACTCGCCTGTGTGCCCCACCGACGCCTGGCGTGCCGCTATAAGCCCTCACTGGAGCAAGGCCCCGCCACCCTGACGTATGGTAACTGTGGAATCTGGAGGTTTTAATGACTTCTTTCTCAGTCTCCCTTCAGAGGGACTCCAGCCTCATCGACATCTCCATGCACGTTGCTCCCCACCTGCAGATAGGGTTTTTGCCCTTGGTCTTACCCCTGGTTGAGCACATTGCACCACGCTTGAACGAAGTGGCTGTGA